>JAGFZM010000003.1:1192645-1212671 GCA_017657215.1 Limnothrissa miodon | reverse complement strand
CCCCCCCCCCCCCCCCCCCCCACACACACACACACACACACTCCCTCTCCTTCTCTTCCCGAACCACCAACCACCTCCCTCCCCTTCCTACTCCTTTATCCTCCACCCTCCAGGTCTGGGCCTCAGCCTAATTAACTCCTTTCAATTAACCGCTAATAGGTTGATTAGCGGGCCCTTGGACGTGTGGTAATGGCCCCGTCGTTTCCTCCCAGGTTCCTCTTGCTAATGTGTCCAGGCCCTCAGTGTTTTAATCACTGCCCACTTTGGAGGGCTTACAGCTGGGCTTGTCTTGGCAGACCACTCTGACTGGAAGTGGCCCTGCCGCACACAACCCGGTGCAGTGTGACTGATGTCCACCACTAGAGAGAGAGAGAGGTAAAGAGAAAGGGAGGGAGAGAGAGAGCAAGAGGAGCAATTGGAGTTGGAACTGGTGAAAGAGAAAGAATGAGTATGTCGGACCGTTTCATCGGGGTTTACATCAAAATCCATTCCAGCGAAACTGGCGATTTGAAGAAATGCCCCCGTAGAGTGAAATCAATTACACCACATGGGCTGTGAATACACAGTTGTGCACTCTGCAAACGCGGCGCTAACACCAGTGGAGAGGAGGTGGGCAGCTTTAGTGTCAGCACTTTATGAGGAAATGATCACGGCTTTATGGAAAATTTGGAATACGGTCGCGAACATGTGGCCAACACGCAGCATTATCCTCAAACACGGCAGCAGGGAGCCCAAGTCTTTTATTATGCTGTCCACTTTTATGGTGATACATGAACATATTCTCTAAGTTTAATACATAGAGACATTTTTTTTCCTGAGCTAGGGTTGCAGCTACAACAGACTTGTAAATGTGCTCGCAGCAATAGGCCCACTGTAATTTAAACCAAAGTTTGTACAATATTTCAACAGCCATTTCACGATCAGGCGTTAAAGACTGTCCCCAAGCTTCCAGCGCTGTATTCTCATTTCCTTTTATAAAGTCCAAGGCACAAGGCCACATTCATAGCCCTCCTTTCCAACCAATGGAAAAGTTTTCTGAATAGGCCGATCAAGGGCTAACACTTATTGAAGTTGCACTCATGCGTGGCGCCTTGCCATTTTTAAGGACACATGGTCAATGTTGGTCGGTGCGGTTTATGATATTCTGGCTGTCCTCTTGAAAGCCCACGACAGGCCAAATTGAGCGCAGTCCCCTACCGAGGGCCATCGTTGAACTCACAGTGTGAAGACTTTGTGTGTATTTTTAGGAATGGCAGCTCTTCAGGGTGGGAGGGAAGTGAAGTCCCAGGTGGTCTTGAGCTGAAGGGGCCGTGGCGGGATGCAGTCTTGGAGCAAGAAAGGACACATAGGAAGCCTGAAGAGCCAAGGTGGCTGAGAGCTTTAGCTGATGTTCTGGGCCCTGTTCTGGGGTTCTTGTGGGCTTGTGGGCTCTTACACCCCACCCGACGCCCACCCCCTGACACCCTCATCACCACC
Organism: Limnothrissa miodon; assembly: GCA_017657215.1. Classification (NCBI taxonomy): domain Eukaryota; kingdom Metazoa; phylum Chordata; class Actinopteri; order Clupeiformes; family Clupeidae; genus Limnothrissa; species Limnothrissa miodon. The sequence goes on along the minus strand of JAGFZM010000003.1, from coordinate 1,211,195 downwards.
CCGCGACGCCCAGCTCTTCCTGGCTAATCCTTGTGACATGCCTTGCTTTAGAGTTCTTGCCGCCTCCATTCTCGCCGGGCCTTTATCGCCAGGCTGTGTGAATAAGCGTCCCTTTCACACCCCATCAAAGTGGAAGCAGCCACCATCGTGTGCCATTCTGATGCTAATATGTGCAAATAGAGCAACATTGTTTGGCAGCCAGGGGAATTTTTTTTTCTTTCGCTTTTCTGTTGCCGCTGGTCCGTTTGTGCCCTGCGCCTGATCCCCGGAGAGAGATGTTCCTTTTCAAGATTTACTCTCCCTCTCTGTCGGATTCTAGACTTCCTGTTTCATTCAGGACGTGAGGGGCGAGGGAGAGCAGGAAGAAATGACCAGGGCCGATGAAACTAGCAAGCAGCACTAGAAGGGTCTGTCTTCAGAGCCAGGAACACATGCAAGCTCCTCCTACACTAATTCCCATCCATCATGTCGCTTCTAAAATCCAGGAAATGACTGGGCCGTTCTGGCCTGGAATCAAATAATGGACTCGAATAATGAACCGAGTTCTTATATTTTTTCTTCTCAGTACATGACTGCAAGTGTGGCCAAACAAAACATTCAGCAAGTTTTTTTCTCATTCATTGAGCCATGTGTCATTGGGTAATCAAGGACGAGTCTGACAAGTCTGACATTTATGAGATTGCGTCTGTATTACAAACCAGTGAACACAGTCTGAACACGGCATTGCCTTCTGTTGCGTTTGTTTGTAAGCCAGAGTATTTTTGTGTTGTGCAATCTGTTGTTTTCAAAGATGCACTCGGTGGCCTATCTTCATCATACTCTACCCTGGCCAGAGACTCTCACACACTCGACGTCTCAATCTGTAGCTTGGCAAAGTTGTGCTAACAAATTCCTCTTGATCGCGACACCTGATAGTGCTAAAGCGGGGAAAAATAATTCCTGCGCTTGAAAGGAAGGTCGAGACCACCAACCGAGAACTGAGAAGTGAACCGGCAAAGTCAATGTCAAAGAGTCAGTAGAGATGCCTTAACCTCCCGACCACTGTTGACATTTCATCAGAGCCTCGCTCACTTTGTAGTGGGCAGTCCACCACCCGTGCTTTGTGCCTTCTTGTTTTTTGTTTTGTTTTGTTTTGTTTTTAAACTCAACTTTCTCTTTGAATGAAGGACCTTCTTAGCAGTTTTTTTTTTTTGTTATTGTTTTGGGCCCCAAAGGCGTGCACACCCCTAAATCTGTGTGATTGATACGTACATGTGTTTTCAGGATATCCTCCAGGGTGAGTGTTCATTACAAGGTTTAGAAGGATCACTTCCCCCCCTTCTCTCTGGCCTCTGTAAAAAGAGAAAGCAATTCAATAGAAATGAGGGGTTGTCCAGGAAATTAAAATGCTGTGTAATTCAAGAGCACTGTTTAACTCCTTGTCCATCCCGGCCAGACAATGAGCCATTGTGGACTAATAAAATAATGGCAAGCCGGTCGGGAGAGTGAACGGCAGGGTTCTCCTCAGGTTCTCATTAAGGCTTGGCAGCCCTTTCCTCTTTGCGCTGACCTCCTTATCAAGTGTTTTAATAATTCCAATTTGATGTCTGAGCTGTTTACTCAGCCCGGGATTACCCTTTTGTCATATCAGCGATTACCGGGGCGTCTGTTGATAGTGAGAGGTGGAGAGAGACAGACAGACTGTGGAAAAAAAAGAGAAAGAGAAATGGTGATGAACCTACTGGCAAGGGAGGGGGGGAGGAGAGACGGAGGCATAGCTATATGACAGACAGGCAAGCAGACAGACAGACTGTGACAGAAAGGGAAAGAGAGAGAAACAGAAGCCAGGCTATGAGGCACTATGAGAGAGAGAGGGAGCAAGTGATGGATAGAGACAGGGTCGGAGACACATGAGTAAGAGCTCTACCTCGGGCCCTTTAGATGTGAGGCTCGGTGGGTCAGCGGGAGGCCTGCTATTGGCATTGATGTGCCTGGAGAGCTCTATCTGCGAGAGGACCAACTCATCTGCAGCGCTGTGGGGTGGGACGCTGCGCCAGTGCCAGGGGACTGCACATGAAACGAGGCGGGCAACGGGATGGCCGTTTATCACAGGAGGGTAGCAGTGGCAGCGACGGAGGTGGAGAGAAAGGGAGGGAGAGAGGGAGGAAGAAAGGGGGCTGCCCAGAGTGGGGACAGACAGGCTGGTTGGGGCAGAGCCCTAGCGTGAGCCCTGTAGGACAAGGTAGGCCATGTTAAATAAACCTCCCCACATCTGCAGCCGGTGTCAGATTACAGGGCGAGCTGGCAGCCCGACAAGTGTTCCTTTGTGGAGCGTCAGGGGTTTGCAGTCTCTCTCTCTCTCTCTCTCTCTCTCTCACTCACTCACTCTCTTACTTTGCTCTTTTCATGGTGTCGCCTTCTTCTCTGCAAATTTTCAATGCACTTTTTTCTTTTTCAAAAAACAAATGGGGTTTCCATCCCTGTCATCTTGCTTTCCATTCTCCTGAATGCTTTTTTTTTCTGCCACCCTCTTTTTTTTTTTTTTTTTTTTTTTTTTTTTAAAAGGACAGTGTCTTCTGAATCCCTCCACCAATGGGAATCCTTAGTGGAACCGTTTGAACTGAAGGACTCTTAACCATTTTTCTAGATGCCACTTTTCAAGTTTTAAAGAATTTCAAGGCAGGCTTAGGAACTCATCAAGCTACCTCCCAAGGTCACTAGTCTTCTATCCTAGATTCTTGCTCTGTTTTTTTTTCATATCTTTTACCATCAGCCCGGTCCAAGTCTGTCTGGACAAGTTATTATCTTGGATAAGAGTGAGAGGGGGAGAGAGCAAGAGAGGGAGAGAGAGAGAATCTGAGACTTCATAGCAGAAGAATCTGTCTCATTCACCAGTCACCTGAAGCTCTGATGTAGATAAAGTGAAAACTAGGGCGTGTAGAGTGCTAATGTCATCACACTGAGCGCCAGCAGAAATCCCTTTCTTATGAAATGGGCCAGCGATGTGAGGACACATCTGTTCTGATTTATGCTCCGCGCTTTTGTTCTCTCACAGTTACAGTGTCCCTGAAAAACAGGCCAGCACGCTACAAGCCATGATGCCTGTGTTTGTGTGTGCGTGTGTGTGGGTGTGTTGCGTGTGTTGCTTTTGACTGTGTATACACTGTAGTGTTTGTCTTGTGTTGCATCGCTATGTAAGTGGGATGCGTCTGGAACAAACAGCGTTTCTCTGCCAAGTCCTGATCAGGCATGACAGCAGGCTGACAGGCAAGTGAATGAATGGATGACTGTTGGAGAAAGACCGAAGAAAAGGAAGGCCTAGAGAGACTGAGGTTTGAGGGAATGAGAGAATGACGGAAGATAAAGACAGAGAAAGAGAGGGAGGGACAGGGAGAGAGAGAGAGAGAACTCGCTGAACAGAGCCTGGGTTAATAATGCTGATTTGAACAGTTGACTCCTCCTCGGTCGGGCTATATCAGGCCGGCAGCTGCTGTCTCGCTGCAAAGGCATGCTTGAATGCCGCGCCGTTTCCAGGCAGAACAGACCTTGCCGAGCCGTTGTTTCGTCTCGTTTCGTTTGTTCTGTTCATGTTGCAACCCACCTACAATAATAGCGCGACACCTTGATGAAGTTCAGCTGGGGTAGGGCTAACATGGAGCTCGTGAGGTTGGAAGGGGGAAGGGGGGGAGGAGGAGGTGGAGAAGGAGGAGGAGGAAGAGGAGGAGGGGCGTCCGGAGAAAGGCATTAGCACTCGCTCCCCTCTCCAGGCCGCTCCAGTCGTCGTTCGTGATCTGCTCCTGAATTCCTTGACTCAGGGCCAGAGAAACACAAGCCATCTCCCAGCTGTCCTGTTCCCCTGGCACATCCCAACAAGGGCTCTATCTGATGAGCCCCAGAGTGTGTGTGTGTGTGTTTGTGTGTGTGCGTGCACACTGTGACATGATGGCAGCCCTCAGCTCTGTCTGCCTTTCTTCCCTTCTCTCTTTCTCTGTCTCTCTCTTTCTGTTTCTTTTACTCCCTCCTTTGGTCTAAGCTGAGGAACACCCTGAATCTATCCCTCCCCTCCCCAAATGAAACCAGCCAACCAATTGAAAAATCCATTTGTTTTGTGACTGCAGCCACCAGGGCTTTTCCTCTGCCATGAAAATGAAGAACAGCCTTGGCTCAGTTTCCTTCCCTTGAAAAAATAAGATTTTCATACCACTTGCATTTTTTTAATCTTCGGGGGTTAAAGCAGACAGACGCAGTGTGGATAATGTAATTAATATTTTCAAAGAACATCACTCGGGTCAAGCTACTAAAACAAGAACCACATGTCTGGCTCTATTTGGTATGCCTGTTGGGGTGGGGAGAAGCAGCCGAGTGTCTGTCCCAAACCTCCGGCATTCCCCCTCTCTCCAGGCAGAACCTGGGCGCCGTGGGACGACTGCCACTCCCAAGTTACTGAGAAACCTCACCCAACAGCCACATACGTTCGAAAAAAAAACGTGCTGTCCCAGGCTAGAAAAGTGTACTTCAGGAGGATTGAATAAAAGAAAGAATGTTTGCTAAGCCTCTTGTCTGATAAAAAGGTCAGTTACTAGAACATGTGTAGCCCAGAGATGCCCCCCCCCCCCCCATACACACACGCACACAAACATTTTGACAAAAGAAAGAATGTCCAATGGCAGGGTAAACGTAGACCTGGGATTATTTTGGTGCAAGGGGTCCAAATAAACCGTGTGTAGGTCGCGACCTTCCCTGATCAGAACCAAATGTGGCGTGGCTGTGTGGGGTGTGCGTTTGAGAGCTTGATGAAAGCAGGGCCTTGCACCGGTGAGCGAAGCGCCACACAGGGGGAACTTTTCTCAACCCCCTACATGCACCAACACTCCCACCCCCACTCCACACCCCTTCACCCGCCCACCACCACACTCGCTCACAGAGTGTTGCTTATGAGCGCTCCCTGCATAAGAGCCCTGTTGTACTGAAGCTGGCACTATTCGCCATTGGATATATTTACATTACATACTTTGTCAGGTAGTCAGCAGGTCAATATTTATGTAAAATATTGTATTGAGTGTATCGTTTCGAGTGCAGACAGAGCTGTGATCAAACAAGTCTTTTATGTGTGACCTGCCGTTGACTCCACTCACCGGAGCCCCACAAGAAGGCCGCGGGGTAATCAGATGACGAGCCGCTCGCCAGTGACTCACAGTCCCCGTGATCTGGGGTGGCCGTGTGGTCAGAGCGAGCAGCAGTCCCGGTGCCCATCTGTCGCCGTAGTCCCACTGCGGCGGAACACTCAGACACGTCTCTCAGAGGCTGTCGGGCGACTCTCCGCTGCTGTGGGCTCATAGAACAACATGTCTCCGAACGTTTGAATGATTCAGGAGCGCAAGTCAGCACGAGGCTCTGTGGCGGCAACAGATTCAGGATTGACCCATCACTTTCTCCCCCGCTTCCTGAGGATTATGCCTACTGGAATATTTGACCATATGTGTATTTGCTCAATTCCAAGTGCTAACAGCTTCTGTTACCCAGTAAATGTCCTAATTCTTAGGATAGGTAGGCATATAAAGTATTGTGCACAGAGGCTTTGCTATTGTGCATAACTAAATATTCTATTTTTCAAACAAGCACATTGTGTTTCTACTTATAACAGTGGTTGGGATTGCGGGTGTTATTGAACTGCCTATAAAAATAGCGGCTAACGTTGGAATGATGGACTGTTTCATGTTTCCCGTGGGTGCCTGAAGAGCAGAGACGTGAAAAATCTGCGGTGATACGCTGACCCGCTGTTGCACATTCCAGTCATTTCATAAGACCCACTCCTTCATTTTGGACTCGGAATGTGCAAACATGTTCGGATTAGCCGAGCGGTGTCCGGAGGAGCAGGGTATCAGGGCTTGGGGAAAACCACCACATGACAATTGTGGGGAGGAATCACTCAGGAGCTTTTCATTTGGAGAGTCATAGAGTATATTTTCATAGAGAGCATGAAGGAATCGCCCCCCACCCACACACACATCTCCCACGTCTGGGAAATATGTTTTAGAAACAAAGAAAAGAAGCATAAAAACAAGTTTTCGTAAGCATGTTTTTGTTTAGATTCTTTTAATTTGGAGATACATATATTTTCATAGACGTGAACATGAAGATATACCCCCCTCCTACGACTGGGAAATATGTTGTAGAAACAAGAGACAAAATTGCATAAAAACATGTTTATTTTTTGCTTGTTTTCTTGAGAATGTTTTTGTTTATATTCTCTTGAGAAGTTGTCTCTAATGGAGTTGATGGAACGGACCACTCAGGGGGAGCCAATCAAACTCTTCTTAAGTGACCAGGGTTGGGGTTTGGTGGTGTGTGCTTGTTGTGGTTCAGTTGGTTGTGCGTTGTTTTGGTCAGTCGGGGTTGATGGTGCTGGTGGTAGTGGTGGTGGTGGTGGCGGCAGACGGCAGCACTCTGGCTGTGCCGGGTGGCTCCTGAAGGGGATTACTCCATGCCTGAGCTCTAGGAGGCCAGACTACAGGCTCCAGCCTCCGCCTGCTCACTGACAGGCAAGGCATTTCTTTCTGTCTGTAGCTCCCTCTCTCTCCACCTCCTTGTCTCTTGCACTCCTTTTCTTATCCCTCTTCTTTTTATTCTTCCTGTCTCTCTCTTTCTCTACTACACACACTCTCCACCGAACTTTTACTTTGTTTTTGTTTGTTTGTTGTTTTGTGCTTCAGCACTGAAGTACCCAGCTTTTCCTGTTAAAGTGCTCTGCTCTGTTTTTGTCATTCTTTGTTTTTGTTGTTTATCACTCTCCCTCTCTCTCTCTCTCTTCCCTTCCCTTCCTTCACCCCTCCCTCTCTCTCTCTCTCTCTCTCTCTCTCTCTCTCTCTCTTTCTTTACTTGCCCCCCTGGACACTTACCTCTTGAGTAATGAGCTGTGACTCTGGGAGGAAAAAATGTGGCTCTGCGGTTTCTCTCAGTTTCTTCTCAAGCCGTCGGGTCCAGCGGCCAGCAAACACAGCAGCTAATAAGACGTCTCGGGCTCGGAAAAACTGAGAGCCATCTTTTAACGCGGGCCATCAGTAGGCGTGCCCTGTCTTCAAGTAACCTTTTCTCTCCCTTTTTTCCCATTTTTGTAACTACTGGCTCATGAAGGCAGAAATAGCTCGCTGGTTATTGAGGCTACACTCAGCTAGTGAGAAGTTTGTTTTTGGTGCACAGTCGGTTTTTGTATACAAAAAATATGTGTGTGCGTGTGACAGAATAAATAAAACACACACAAACACACACACACACAGGTATTTGCATAGCCAGGGGCATCACAATACTTATTAGTCATGCGTACGGATCACCAGTCACAAGTTTCATGATTGCATGCTAAATGGTCGCCCAGTGGGGCAATGGGGAGTTCTGCAGGGGATCCGGGGCGACCAGCTATGGAAGGCTGAATGGCCAAAGGCTCCTCACAAGAGTTCAGTTCAGTTCCGTCCCAAAAGCGTAACTGTTGCAGCTGTGTCAGGGACCATATGGTGAGAACAGACGCTGCTGCGGTTCCGTTTGTGCTGATGCCAGAACCGAGCACGCTCACTTGCTCACCCATGCAATGGCCCCAGGAGCTGACCCCCCCCCCCCCCCCCCCCGCCCAAATCCCACCCTCACCCGATCCTGTTGTTGCCACTGCTCCCATGAAAAACCATGTTACACTAGCTTTCACAGCTCACTGAGTCACCTCCCACCCCATACACACACACACACACACATACACTTCTGCTCTCCCCTCTCCTCTTTCTTTCTTTCTTTCTTTCTTTCTTTTTCTTTTTTCTCTGCATTCCCCTTCCATCATAGAAGCAGGATCCACTCAGCTGGAACCGAGGGCCCACGTGCCCCGCCTGCCTGCAAAACACATGATTCCCCCACTACCCCACAGCACCCAGCCCCCTAACTCAATTAGGCGCTTTCTTTTCCAAGGGTCTTTTTATATCTCCTCTTAGATGCCTTCTCCTTCGCACTGCTCATTCCAGAGACTTATCGCTAATTGATTAACAAGCAGGTCCCAGTGCCACAGCCAAAAGTCCCAGCAGCAGGCTGAGAGCGATGGAAGAAGAAGGAGAGGGAGGAGGAAGAGGGGGCAAAAGAGAGGGATGCGGTGAGAAGGGAAGGGAAGGGGGAAGAACACAGAGCCCTGTGGCAGAGGCGTGTGAGAGCCAAGAGACTTTGATTAACCAGCCAGTGCATCCCAACTTGAGCGCTGCCCAGGGGGAGTTCATAAATAAAACGCACTTGCCGAACGCACACAAATCTCTCCCGCACACCATTGTACACATGAACACACACTCTCTCTCTCTTTCTCACTCTCTCTCTTACTCTGTCACACACACACACACACACACACACACACACACAACGAACCCACATGCATGCCGTGTTGTGTCTAATGTCTCCCAGCCTTGACACCTGAGCTGAAAAAAAAGCTTCCGTAAGCTCCAGAACTCCTGATCACTGAGTACATTAAACTTAATCATTCATTTGGGCCTCCAAGTCCCCCTGGGCGCTCTCGCTCTCTCTCTCGCTCTCTCTCTCGCTCTCTCGCGCTGAGTCCATATTAGAATCATGTACGGAGAGCAGCGAGGAGGGAACATCATGTTTTAGGAATGTGTGGCCGAGGAGGACCATTACAAAGGAGTTTATCAGCTAGTTTTACAGGCACTGCGAGCCGAGCCGAGCTGCCAGAAAGCTTTTGCTCAGCGCAGCTCGCCACTGAGGGATTAACATTTGGTGCGGAGGTGCTTTTGGCAGGAGTGGCAGAGCTTTGTGTCATAGCCATCCACCCCCCTCCTCCATCACCCTCCACCACCCACCACCACCAAGCCCTCTGCCAAATAATGTTCTGGCCAGTGACCTACTTGGTCGATTCTTCACTCGGTTTGAAAAATTAGCTTGCAAATGTGAATGGTGTCCTCAGTTTGAAAGTTGTTGGTGGGAGGTGTTTTTTTTACTCTCTGCTCTCCAATGTAAACAGCCTTTTACAAGGGCCCTGTGTCTCCAAAATGTGAGACATATTTACAATTTTCTGTGATCCAGGCAAATTTTTAAATCCTCTGTATTTCTGCATAGTGGAACATTTTGCTTTTGAACACCTGCGAAAAAGGTGACGGTGTAAAAGTTTCTTAATGTATGGTATGTGTGTGTCTATGGTGGCTTAAGGTATGGCAACTTAAATATGTAAAAGAAATTCAAACATCTGAACTGTGTGTGTGTGTGTGTGTGTGTGTGTGTGAGTGTGTGTGTTTTTGTTCCCAAGTGTGTTGACTCATTGCGTAGCAATGGGGCCGGGCATCAGGCTGCCTGATGTCACATCCCCTCCACCAGCAGCTGGAAAAGGTGTGTGTGTGTGTGTGTGTGTGTGTGTGTGTGCATGCATGTGTGTATGTTTTCTCCTCCCCCCCCCCCCCCCCCCACGAGCAGCTGGCCACATACACTAGGCAGGTGCCATGATGATTTTTCACGTCTCGGGCCCTGAAGGGACGAGCAGGAGAGAAGGACGCGGGGCAGACGCACACTTTGCGGGGACATGATCACTGGCTTGTCAAGTCTTTCTAAAGGGCTGCACGGCTCCTCTCAAAAGGGCTTTGTGTAATCAAGAAAGGGCTGGGAGGGGGGGGGGGGGGGGGGGCTCACATGAAGATGTATGTAGTTGACTAGAAGATTGGGTTGCTTTTACTGTCCCCGGCCTAAAAGGCTGGATATGTTTGTGTGTGTGTGTGTGTGTGTGTGTGTGTGTGTGTGTGTGTTTAATATCATATTGCATATCCGATTCTGATGTGAATAAAGCAGCACATCTGCTGTGAAGGGAAAGAAAGGGTTTTTTCAAAAGATGATTTCACTATTTTCCCAAGTCGGCAGTCTTGCTCCCTGATTATAGTGTACTGTGCACTAACACAAGAACAACAATTGATGTATATTAACGGGTGCGTATTGAAGCTCTGCACCCTGTCAGTGGTGAGTGGAGATAGATGTGGCCCACACTCGACTCGCTCATCAACATCCGTGCAGTTGGGGATGTTTGAGACGCACTCAGTTACAAATGGGGGGCAGTCTTTTGGGACGGGCACAAACACGACGGTTCTCACGCTCTCCATCTCAGTGGGAACCAAAAAGTGCTTCGGACTGTGTGACACCCTTCCAAAAGAGAAATGCTTTCATGTTTCATTTTCCTCTCTGGTAGGTCCTGGTGGGCTCAAATTATATGTTGATCAGACTCGTTCTGTTTATATAGTCTTTGCATCTCACTCACGCGTGCACACACACACACACACACACACACACACACACACACACACATACACACACACTGTGCACTCTTTACACATATAGTACATAGAAATATGTGCATACACGTGTGTGCGCACACACACACACACACACACACACTGTCACACACACCACACACATACAGTATACAGAAATATGTGCATACTTTACACACAAGCCAACAGATACACCACACACCTCACAACACACAGTACAGAGAAACATGTGCACGCACACATACCATACATATGCATAGACATATACATACATACATAGACACACACACACACACACACACACACGCGGGGTGCAGTGTAGCCAGTCCGTGTACAGTATAGTAGCCTCTGCAGTGGTCTGCACCCAAAGTCATCTGTGTGTCTCACATGACAGGCCCTTTACTGTGTGTTATTGCTGTCCATAGGGACCCCTTTTTACTGTGATATCCGATCGCCAGTGTTTGATGTGTTCGGCTTGGGGAATAACAATAATCCCAGGGACTGGATACGAATGAGGATGGGGGTGGGGTGGGGTGGGGACTCACTTCTCCCTGGCCTGCTTTGCACACCAAAGCGAAAGCCTCTGCCATTTAAATGAGCTGGCTGGAGTCTCGCTGGGTAAACTGCGATTATCCCATTTCCCCGGCCTACACATACACACACACACACACACACACACACACACACACATCCCAACTCTAGCTCGGGGTCGTTGCTGAGGAGCAGAGGAACGAGCTGAACTCAGAGAAGCAGCACTAGGGCAAATGTTCCCAACAGACGGGGCTCTGTTCCGGGAAAGTTTTTCGGGGGAGTGGGGGGGATTTGGTTTTCATGGTCAACCCGTGGATTTGGTGGCCCCGCGGCTCCATTGATCCCTAATCGGCATCAGAGTGCTTACGTAAAACAGCTTAGGCCCAACAAAGAGGACAAGTACGGTGCAGAATGTGGGTCCCACCATGTACAAGCCTTTAGCACAGCATCCAATGCGGACTGACCAAGGCATGGAGTGCACTGACCACTCCAGAAGACTCTGAGGGTGTTTGTGTGTGTGTGCTTGCCTTTGTCTGTGTATGGGATTTTGGCATGACACCAGAGCTGGAGGCTTGGTCACATAGACGACACAGTCATGGAGACACACACAAGCACACACACATACACACACATGCATATATGCATGCCACGCAGACATACATCCCAGCCCAGCGGTCATCTGTCATCTGCCTGGTCTGACCAGCCTCCTCTGTTCCTCTGACACTCCCACACTGATCCCCCTCGATACGCTCTCCTCCTCACTCCCCTCCTCACTCCCCTCCTCACTCCCCTCCTTAACTCTTTACGTCTTTATTCGCCTTTTTTCCCCTCCTTCTCTTTCTTCTTCTTCTTCTTGAAAGGATGACCTTCAGTTAATCTCCACATCAGTGTGTTTGAGAGGAGGAGGAGGTGGATGGGGGGGGGGGGTTGCTGGTTGGGGTAAGGGGAGCGTCAGGATGTGTGGTAGGAGAGAAAAGGGCAGGGGGGGAGAGGGGAGAGAGGAGAGTGCGGAGCTGATGGTGCCTCGCCCAACTCCCAGAGAACGCTCCCCCTTTAATCAGCAGAACTGGCTGGGCTGTGGTGGAGAGTAGGAGGGGAAGAGAGAGAGAGAGTGAGAAAGTGAGACAGAGAGTGAGGGCAAGATTGAGAGAAAAAGATTGAGGTAAGAAAGAGAGAGAGAGAGCGGGAGGCAAGAGCCAGCAGAAGCCGATCATCAGAGGCCTCCGACACGCCGGCCGGAGGAATGGGACGCAGACGCTAAGATGGATGGATGGCCTTGTCTGGGCCTTCCTGCTGAGAGGGCTGGGTGCGGCACAGGCCAGGGAGGAAGTCAACCCATCAGGGGAGGCGGAGGGAGGGAGCGCGGGAGGCACCGGGGTTTGAAAGCAGAGGGTGGAGGGGTGGAGGAGGGTGGGGTCTGAGCCAACGGGGCCCCAGCCGGGGCAGGCCTCCGCTGGGAGACGGAGCGGCCGTTTGAAGTGCTGCCACACAAAGCAGGTTCTCATGACTCCAGCTGCTGGGTCGCACTCGGGGCTGCCGGCAGGCCAGCGAGCCAGCCTCGTCAGCCAACTGGCCGTCCAGCTGGAGGGGTGAAAGGGAGAGTGCAGGGCGAACACTCACTTCGAGCTAAAGTCGTGAAAACATCCATCCCCGTTGCTCAAAGGGCCCGACAGAGTTTGTAAATCTCACTCTGGAGCTGCTCTCCGGCCAGCCGAGCGGCAGAACTTCACAGGACCTCTGCGTCGCAAATCAAAAGGAAGGCGAGCCAAAGAAAAGACAACACAGTCAACCCATTCTCAATTTTAAAGCTCTACACCAGTGCAGGCTACTTCATCTCAGCCGTCCGCATGTTTTTGACGCTGCAAGCCTTCCTAGGGTATCTGTTGCGGGGATTGTCTTTCTGTATGCGCATATTGCACCATTACTTCCAAAGTCTCCGGGACCAAGAGGGCTCTCGTGTGGATTGCCACCAGTCATTACGAACAGGGATAAAAGCAGAGGCCGGAGTGGGACCTCATTAGGAAGGCCAGTGCCATGTGTGATTAGCGCCGGTTCTGACGTGTGAAAAAATAACGGGGCTTAATTTCCGCCAATGAGCCTGATGGCGGGACTCGAGGGTTGTGTAAATTATCGCCGACCTGCACGCCATGACTGGGCAAGGAGCCGCCATGGTCTCTTGCCCCCACCACCTCCACCCACCATCCGCTTCCCTGCCCGCCACACCCGGCCCTCACCCCCTGCCTCCTCCACCTTTCTGGAGACGCAGCTAAGGGCTAGAAATGTCATGCCCGGCCTAATCAACGTCAACTGCCTGCAAATTACCAGCACATGCTGCCCTGTTAGTGCAGGAGGAAGGGCTGCATAGCATAGCAGAGCTGGCCCCCTGGTTCACTGGATACAGCAGGCGTACAGCACACACACATGTACGACTAAGCGTAAAACACACACACACACACAATCCGACACACTAACACACACACACACACACACACACACACACACATTTATATATATATATACACTGGGGCTATATAGGAACTGGAAAACTTGCTCTTGGTGGGAGTGTTTGGACAGAAATGAAACGATCGCTTGTGCGTTATTCCTGGGCTCTCTGACTCATACCTTGTAAAATATGGCGGGTTCTTTTTTCTCGAGTCGTTTTGAAGTACAATTTTGAGCTCTCCTCTCCCACATGAAAATTTTCTTTCCAGTGTTCCAGCAGCAATGCACCTGTTTCTAAGCTTTTTTTTCCCCAATGTGCCACTTCTTACCTCATAAATTGTGTTTCACCTTCGATGGCCCCGGGCAATGTTTGGTTTGCCAGAGCATGCGAGGAGAGCTGCTAATTCTTTAGCATCAGCCGGTTAGCGTTCTGGAGGCAAGGCCGTGGCAAATTCTCCCATGTAGCTTCCCAAGAAGCTGATCATTCACTTCGAGGTGGTGCATTTACGAGCAGTTCTGTCGGTGATTGTGAATAGCCCTTATTGATCTCTCTTATCTTGGCTCGGGTGGGCCTGTTGGTTGAGATGAATAGAGACCCTTTGCCTCTTATAATTATAATTATATATTTGAGGCAGTATTTATTTGCACACATACACAAGACACACACAACACACACACACAGATAATCTGACATGCACCTTATGTATACTATAAATACATGCTAATGCATGCACACACTCTCAGGATGCAAATATGCATAATGTGTAATGCGCACACACACACACACACACACCCTTAAACACAGTGAGATGTGTACACACATGGCATACAGCACGTCTGTTCTCCTAATTAGCCACTCATAGTCACAGGCATGATTTAGGTTCACCTCAAATCTCCCCTGCACAACTCCCCAGATCTATAAATCTCCAAACACAAGCCTGCCTTAGCACACACACACACACACACACACACAAATGCACACACACAAATGCACGCACATACGCACACACTCCATTCTTGCTATAATTTCATTAGCAGGCCAAGCTGCACACACTCTGGCATTCCGCTCCGCTGTGCAGGACAGAAACACGACACGCAAATGAAACGCGTTTGTTCTGTCTTTTTTTACTTTTTCTTTTCCATCTTTCCCTCTTGCCTCTCTCTTTTTTTTTCTCCGTGTAACAGAAGGCTGTGGTTTATGAAGTTCCCCAACCGAACCTTTCTGCGGCTGAACCGTGCACGAGAGCAGAGTTATGGCCTGAGGTTTGGCTTTTTAGTCCAGCTGAAGTTGAGCCCGTTTCAACGCAGAGGACTCAGGAGCCGAAAATGTTGATCTTAACGTTTGGCTTTCCAGCGGGGTGCTTTTTAATGCTTTAATTCAATTTCCATTGACTTGGGTGGTCTTCGTGTCTAAACACAACGTGATTGGTTGAGAGTTCAAGATAACCTCTGGTCTTGAGTTCATAGGGACACCTCCTGGATTATCAATCTCAGGGTTCTCTGGCTCCGGCTTTTGTGTTGAATGGAATCCCAGGGTTACTTTTGCTTGTGTTTACCTGACCTATGGTGTGTGTGTGTGTGTGTGTGTGTGTGTGTGTTTGTGTGCGCATGTTTACAGTATGTACTTGTGTGTTAATGTCGACCACGTCACTGACGGTCTTCTAGGCTCTATATTTCTCTCTGCATCGTTCAAATGTTGAGTCATGTTGTCTTTTCCCAAATACAAATGCAAACATCTCTATACAGTCATATAGTTTGGTTATCAATAACAAAATGGGTACCAACATATCGGTATAGTCAGATATGAAAGATTGATCAATAGCATAGTTGTTTGTTTGATTTTCACTCACAGAATGTGGGCCTCAGTCTCTCGCTCCCTCTCTCTCTCTCTCTCTCTCTCTCTCTCTTGCGTTCTCTTTCGCTCTCTCTCTCACACTCTCTCTTTCCTTCTCTCTCTCACACTCTCTTTCTCTCTCACATGCTCTCTGTTTCTTTCTCTCTCTCGCTCTCTCTCTCTCTCTCCCCCTTCTCACTCCGAGCTGTTGTGTCTGAGATTTCACCCACCTACCCACAAGCCCCTGTTCAGTGGCGTGGCTGTGTCCATGAGGAACACTACATGTCAGCGGTGTGGACTGGACGCAGGAGGCCACAAGATACACACACACACACACACACACACTCACACACACACACACACACACGCCCACTCTTCGTCTGCTGAAATCTGTCCCCCGCCATGACAGATTGAAGACGAGCTGCCAAGCACCCCTATCCCAAACTAATCAGAACCCATTAATGAGACCGCACAAATGTTCCGTGACATTTACAGTTCAATCAACAAATGTGTCAAAGTCTATCTGCTGTGCGGGGCCACTGACTGACACTGCTACGTCCAAGAGCTCGGGCGACATGGCGATTGGCGGGAGGCGGAAGATGAGTGGAGCTATCGAGTGCACGCGCGTCAAGGAGCCCTCAAGCAAAAAAAAAAGAAATATATATATACTGGGTCAAAAGCAGCTTTTGACGCCTTACATGACAGAGGTGTTGTGGTTCGTTTTGCACGCTCTTTGTTCCCGCGTTAATGTCTCAGGGTTCAAAGACTCGCCATCTATCAAGCGTGATTTTTTTTTCCCTTTCTCTCGAAAAGGGATCCGCCACGCCAGTCATGCCAGTCACGGCGCAGGGCGTTTGAAGTGCCGCCGCGGTACGCTGGCGATCGGCGGCGGCGGGAAATCAATAGCACCCCCTCCGGCCCCTGGCAGAGGGGCCACGGGCACGCACTGTAACCCCATCCCAGGCCAGGCCCGTCCCGGGGACAGATTTACGGCCAGGGCAGTCAGGTCAGCGGCCCACGTGGAGCTGAGTCAAGCTATGCATGCACTCCAGTGCCCATCCGACTAGTCATTAACAGATTTTTATAATTCGTCAAGTTCAGTCATTAGCTTAGCCATCTGTGTGTGTGTGTGTGTGTGTGTGTGTGTGTGTGTGTGTGTGTGTGTGTGTGTGTCTGTCTCAGCCATGATCTCACCAAGCAAGAGTCAGGTCTTTGCCTGCTCACTGTGTTTGTCCTAGTTTCTGGTTGGGAGGCCAGAAGTGTTCCACCCCTGCAAGGCCCTATTTGTCACGCACCCTCACAACCATCCCGGCCCCACTGAGAGCTAGCACACGTGGCTAGGCTACACTGTGGAACACAACAACTTTGGTGGATTTGTTTTTTTCTCCTTCATGTTGTGTGTTTTTTTTTTTTTTTTTTTTAAACCTTTATGGGTATGACGGAAGCTCCAGAGGATGGCTCTCTACACACACACAAACACACACACACACACATACACATATATTCACACTCATACACACACTCTCTCTCACACACACACACTCACTCTCTCTCTCTCTCTCTCTCTCTCTCTCTCTCTCTCTCTCTCTCTCTCTCTCTCTCTCTCTCTCTCTCACACTCACACACACATACACATGCTCAAACACACACATACTCTCACACACACACGCTCTTTCAAACCCTCCGGTATGGTTGGACTGAATGTTTGATTCATCTTGTTTGTTTACTGCGTGCGTTCCTCACCAGCGGCGTGCTGCTCTGAATCCAAACATCCTGCATGTTTGACATGAGGTTTTAATCTCACACAGACTCTGTGTGTGTGTGTGTGTGTGTGTGTGTGCGTGTGTGTATAAGTGTGTGTCTTTCTGTGTGTGTATGTTTGTGAGTGTATGAGTGTGTGTCTGTTTGTGTGTGTGTGTGTGTGTGTGGAGCAGTCGTGCGTCCGTGTGAGAGCTCTCTAACTCCTGCAGTCATGGAGGCAGGCCGTACCGCTCGGCTCTCTGCGGCCCCTCGAAACAGAGGTGCTGTTGTGCGTGTCGGCCATGGCTGCGTCAGCTGTCCCTATGCTGAGGGAGGGGAAAAATGTGCGAGATTCCTGGGAGGACCTGTTAAGTACGCCTCTGTGAGGGGAGAATTATGCCTGGAGAGAGCACGGATGTCGGGGGGGCTGGGGTGTTGGGGGTGGGGGTTGGAGGGGTTTGTGGGGGTTGACTGACTAGGAGAATGTGAATGGGATGTTAGGATTGTATGGATAGGATCTCTTACCCAGTCAAGTGGTCCAATCTGCTTTCGACTCCATCACTCATGTCTTCCTCTCTTTCCTTTTAGTGGAGTCTCCTTCACCCTCCTCCTCTTCCTCCTCCACCTCCTCCTCCTCCTCTTAAACAGACAACGCTGTTAATTACTGGATCAAGATGCGTTTTCCTCCCCCCTGCCTTTGCCAAGTGTGAAGAAGGTGTCCACTTGTGTTAGCATCAGTCTTGATCAAAGCCGCCCCCGCTCTGACCCCTGTCACCCTAGTTTCATCAGGCACACCTTGGGGTGTGAAATGCTCTTCCCTCCCAATCTGTGCCAGCTGACCCGGGATCAGCCTGGCGGCCCGAGCCGGAGAGGCGGGCACAGAGCGTTAAATCACTGGCTCACACCTGCCCAGACCTCAGCACATGGTGTCACCACTTTTCTTTTTCTTCCCTCGTTCTCTCTTTTCTTGATGTCCCAACCTCACCCCCTCCCTTATCCTTTTCTCTCTATAGTTCTGTTTCTCATCACCTTGTCTTATCTCTCTCTCTCTTTTTTTGTTGTTCTGCTTTGCTTAATCCTTTCTCTCCTTTTTCTCTCTCTCTCTCTCCACCTCTCCACATGCAGATGTGATTTGCGTTACCCTCCCTAAAACTCCTCAGCTCCATTGACCTGCATAACTCACAGTAATGGCCACCTTTTGGTTAAACCTGCTGTCAGAATGAAGGATTTGCGCAAGTGGGCTGGTTGCACGCCGCAGCCCGGGCAAGCACCGAGGAGTGCAGGCTGGAGGAGGAGGTGGAGGTGGTGGAGGGGGGAGGTGGTGTAAGGGTTGCAGGCGAGCACACAGCTGGACAGGCAGCTGTGTGTCGGGCCACAGCAGACCTATCAGGGCCATTGGTCACATCTGGCATTGCCATTCCCACATTTCTGCCACTAAGCGTGTGTGTGTGTGTGTGCGCGCATGTATGTTTGTGTGTCTCTGTGGGTATATGTATGTCATTGTGTGTGTGAATTAAAAGCCTCTTCTGCACTTGTAAAATCTACATTGTTTTGCATTCAGCATGTTAACTGTGTGTGTGTGTGTGTGTGTGTGTGTGTGTGTGCGTTCAAAAAGGGGAGTGAAAGAAAAATATCTTCCCAGACTTGGAAACCTGGCATTGCTTTGCATCTAGCATGTTAACTATGGTGTTTGTGGCTGTGTACAGCGTGTGTGTGTGTGTGTGTGTGTGTGTGTGTG
>JAGFZM010000003.1:1142407-1155205 GCA_017657215.1 Limnothrissa miodon | reverse complement strand
TCTCTCTCTCTCTCTCTCTCTCTCTCTCTCTCTCTCTCTCTCTCTCTGTCTCTCTCTTGTTCTCTATGGTCACTTGTAATCAATTCTACCAGTGGCAGACAGAAGCCCAGAGCAGCAGACAAAGGCAGTAGTCCTGCCTGGGTAACATGAATCGCTGTTCATCATTCCAGGAGGGGGCGGTGGGGGTTAGGGTTAACACTCACTTGTGGGGGTTAAGGTTAGCACTCACTTGTGATTCACCTGATTCATAGGGTTAGGGTTTTTGGCAGAGAGAGATAAGGGGGAAAGAAGAAGAGATATTAGTTATGTCCTGTAGTTCCCCTAGATGAGAGATTAAGTTGTATCTCAATGTGACATTGCCAGAATGAAAGGCGAGCCGTGTGATTAACCTTGCCCAGGCTCAGTCCTCCCCCTTGAGTCCTCCCTTGTCTTGAGGCAGCGCAACAGTGCTGCCATTCGGAGCACTTGTCCTGGACACTGGGACGCGATGCGACAGGCCGCTATCTCCAGGTCATTAGCATGTACCTGAATTGCCTGGACAACGAGGGCCTTTGTGCTTCACACAAGCTTCAGGCTTATTAATAAGATGAGCTCAGCCATTGTCCTGCAAAAGTTTATATATATATATATATATATATATATATATGTGTGTGTGTGTGTGTGTGTGTGTATGTATATATATATATTCATAGTCATTGTGGTTGACCTAAGGGAGTGAGAGACAGAAAGAGGCAGATAGAGGGGGAGGGAGGGAGAAGAAGAAGACAGACGTTGGAGTGCGCGAGAGAGCCGGCCCTTGGCTACCACTCAGGTCATATCCAATTAAAGCGGGGCGTTGGAGCTCAGTGGCGCCAGAGCTTAATCAACTGGCTGAGCGCTCATTTGAAGTGTGAAAGCGATCCGCTGCCTCATCTTTTCATAGCCCCGTCGTTTCCCATGTGTCTGGTAGACAGTCGCCTACACACACACACACAAACACAACACACACACACACACACACGCATGTGTGTATACTGTGTTTGCAAGGTCACATGCGCATGCAAGGGGTCACACAAGCGTCTGTTGGGCTGCTCGCGGCACGTGGCACATCCTCCTACGCTTGGCCAAAGGCAGCCTGGGATATTTCTGGGGTCCGGTGTGGGCGCACTGGTTCGCACTGGTGACGTGTGTCTGGAGTGAGCGTGTGTGTGTGTATGTGTGTGGTGGGTGAAGCAAGGATAAGGGATTGGCTTTACTTCAAACGCAGATAATGCTGTGAGATATCTATTCATTAGCGGGTCAGGCTGCTTATTTTGCACACAATGTCTGCTTATCACACTGGTGTGTGGCCACACTCTTGTTACACAAGTTCCCCCTTACATAGACACAGACACACACACACACACACACACACACACACACACACACACACATATTCATACATAAACACACAGACATAAACACACACACCCTTTTCAAATGTGTATTTTGGACATATTTGACAGCATACCGGTCAGTGCAATAGCCTGTTAGCAATGCTTTGAGATCAGTCAGAATTTTCCAGCCAATAAAAAATGCTTCAAAACAGAGGCATACATCATAGCTGAGGCAATTCTAAACCCTTTTTGTTATATTCTGCTTAGGCAATGCTTCACCCCCCCTTTAAATCCTCTGATGTTTGAAAATAGGCGACCAGTTAGGCCATCGATTTCAATAAAGCAAGTCCCTTCTAAAAGCCACTTGAAGGCAGGGAGGGGGGAGGAGGGGAAGCGTATGAGCAGGCGGCTAAAGCCCAGAGGCAGGAGAAGGGCCGTATTTTCCCCTTGGCTTGGCGTAATTAAATCCCAGGGAAGGCCCCGCTGTGCCAGCAGCCTCGGTACAAATTCCCCCCGACCCACCTAACTGAGCGAGCGAAGTAGAGGAAGAAGAAAGGGGGAAAAAAAGCCTTCAACTTCAAAGCCATGAAGGTATGCATCATGCAGCGATGAGAGCCCCTTCAGGGGGGTTTTGTTTTCTTTTTTTGGTCAGGATGGTGGGGGCAGCTGTGTAGGTAAAGATCTAGAGAAGAGAGAGAAAGTGTGAGGGAGGGAGAGAGGGAGAGACAGAAAGAGAGAAAGGGAGAGAAGAAAGAGAGAGAGAGAGACAGAGAAAGATAGAGAGAAAGAGGGAGAGAGGAGAGAGACAGGGAGTGAGGGAGGACAGGTTGTTTGACAGTGGCTAGGTCTTAATCTCTCTCTCTGTGCGTCCCCTCCCGCACTGACACTGGCGCCGGTCGGTGACTCGCTCCGCTTCATTAGAGCGGCCCATTGAAGAGGCCAGAGACGGTCACCGGCCGTCAGAGCCCCTCTCCCACACCACCCACACCACCACCACCACCACCAGCCCCAACCACGCTGCCCGTGCGGGGATCCCAGGGCCAAGGCAGGCAAACACACCGACGGCTGTGCATTTAATCGAGTTCCTGCATTCCTGCGGAGCAGTTGTTATTTATATTTTTTAAAACGTCCCCCTCCGATTCCCAGACGGTCTTCGCCCGCAAGACACAATCTGCCAGGCAACAACTTTTACACTGCACGTGTTTGTGTGTGTAAAAACATCAGAGTGACATAGGTTGGTACTCGAGAGCTCTGCAAGGAGTGTGTGTGCTTGTGTATGTGTGTGTGCGCTGGGACGGCTCTGACTGACACACTCGCCGCCAGGGCGTAGCAGACCTGACAGACAGCCGGGACCCCTTCGCCACTCTGAGCCCGGCTTCCTAATGAGGTTTGACAGAGGCGGGGTTGTAAAAACAAAGCTGTTTGCATGGCGGGGGAGGAAGGTGGAGTGGGAGGGGGTGGTGGTGGGTTGTGGGTGGAGGGTAGGGAGGAGAAGCTGAGGGGCCCAAGGCAGCTCTGCCGGCTTAGCAAGAGGCAGGTTGATCCCAGTGGCTCGCCTGCACATCTGTTCAGCACTGAAGCAGGTGGTAGCCTGACGCCACCAGGGAGGCTGTCCGCTAGCATTGGCCACGGCCACCACTCCTCCTTCGTCATCTATCATCACCCAGATTTGGGCACACACACACACACACACACACACACACACACAAAACAGACACACACAGACAACATAACTAATTGTCATTACACATTATACACTGACACAAATTGTTTGAAATAAACTTTGACTAGCTGTGGGTGCATTGAGTCAGTCAGTCAGTCATACAGAGTCAGTCCAAAACTAACTGTACAGTAAGTCAGTACATGGTTTAGCTTGTGCTCACAAACCCTCTGTAAGGTTGAAATATAATTGATGTGGTTGGCGCTGTGTGTGTGTGTGTGTGTGTGTGTGTGTGTGTGTGTGTATCTGACTGAAGTGACATCATGACTGGAAAGTTCCATCTGTTATGGATATGCTCCCTCTTAACTCAGCAAGACCCAGACACACAATACCTGAGCCTTTCATCTTAATGGTGACTGCAGGTTTTGATTCAATTTGGAAAGATTCTGGCTTTCTCAAAATATAGCAGTATGTTCATATATTAGACTTGAACAAAGTCACATTTCATTCTCATTGAAAGGTTCTTCAGTAAAGAAATGATAGATGAACTAAGACAAGAATATCAAAAAATAACCATACAAAATCTTCAGATATTTAGGAGAGTTTCAATAATGTCTGATTTTTAGCTAGCTTGTAGATGTGTGGAGTGGAGTTTTTGCATCAGAGCTCAATAGTGAGACAATTTTGACCCTCATTCCCTTCAGATTGGAGCACACTGTTGTGTTGCTAATATGTGTGCTCTCCAGTAGACGTATCCATTAACGCCAATGCCGGAAAGCCACAATGAAGACATTCATCCGGTCGGGGATAAAGACCCGCTGCTCTCTCTCTGGAGGGTCCCCACACAATTCCCTCAGCAAATGATTGGGCATGATTAACAGCGCCAGAGGCCTGTGTGTACACGTGTTCCCCCGTCAATGCCAACCAATGTCCCCAGTGCCTCTGCTGGTCCATGAATAAAACATACACACACACACACACACACACAGAGCAAATATAAGGGCCTTTAAGCACTTATTAAAGCGCACCAAGTCGGCGGGCCATTCTAATGCAGATGGCGGCCGAGTCATTACTCCTCATTATCCTCCTGCAGGCTGAGGGCCATCCGTAAGTCAGAGATGGCCTCCGTTAACCTCCTCCATCACACACACACACATACACACACACACACACACACACACACACACACACACACACACATACACACACACTTCAAACAACCCTTCTTGCACAGCGGGATCAGTTAATGCAGAGAGCGAGGTGTGTTGGGAGTTGACCAGTGGAGGAGGTGGTGGTACGTTGAGACTGGTGGTGTTAGGGTTGGGGGTGGTGGTAGTGGTGTTGGGGGAATCCCCTGCTGGGTGGTGGAGGAGGGGTGAGCCATCCTGTCAGTCACTGCCAGGCTGTTGCTGGGGAGGGCTCCCGAGGCAGGGCCTCTCCCCTGTGTCATATCCATCCCTGGGTCTGACCAGCCTCTTTTGTGTTGTAGGACAGTGGACATATTGGACATGTTCAGGGACATAGATATACACACACACACACACGAACACACAAACTCACGCACACAAAGAACATACACACACAACAGATGCTAGCTGGCAGATTACTGGCAAAGGTCTCTCTCTTTTATTTTTTGTATTTAAATCACTTCTTAATGCATCTTCAAATAAAGAACAGAGGGAATCAGGAAGGGGCTAAAAGAGGAAGGGGGTGAGGAATGTTTATGAGATGGCACATCAAATGGATGAGGAAGAGAGACGTCATGCTGGGGTCTGAATGGATTCTTAAAGCCCTACACAGATAAGTACTTTCTTTTTCTTTCTCTTTTTTTCTTTCTCTCTCTTTCTTTCTGTCTCTTCCTCTCTCTCTTTCTCAGCAGAGGCCATCTCCAGCGAAGTGTCTATCAGGCTCTTCCCAGTGGGATGGTGGGATTGAGACGTAGTCTTTGTTAAGGGCTGAGTGGCACAGACTTGAATCCTGTTTAGTCCATCCGGACTGGTCTTGGATCTGAGACGGCAAACTAATATTCTGATCCCTGCTCAGTTACAAACCTGCCTCCCTAAGTGATGAAAAAGTTTACCCAGAACCATCTTGGCTAGCTCTCATACTGGTTTAAAACTGGTTAGGAACCAGTTATTGGTTATAAAGGCATTGTTAATAACTATTATTAATAATGGTTATTATCTTTTTAAGTTCAAAGTTTATTAACTACGTAATGAACACAGTAAGTACAGCTTTTAGCATGAGCCAGAAAAAAAACAGAATCCATCGGCTTTTTCCTCATCTATGAGAATATAAGCTTTTTTCTTCTCAACGCTAGCCGTGTGGAAGAGTGGCTTTAAGGTGCTGGAGACTGAGCAGTCAAAATAACACGCACATTGTTTGTGTTACTCACCTGAGTGTGGGAAAGCGCAGAGTTCTTTTGTAGGAGTTTGATGAGCACCTGAAGGGCCTTTAATTAACAAGCGTTCCATGCGAGTGGGGGATACGAGAGAGGCTAACGGAAGAGACGGACGAGGAGAGCGAGACGAGGCCAGTATTGGCGGAGGAGCGGGGCTCGCTTAAATAAGATTAAGTCGGGAGTAAACAGAGCCGCTCATCAGGCATTAGAGACGCTGGTTGTTCGCGCCGTAATCTTCGCTGAGACAACAGTGCACGTGGCGGCATCCAGGGGGCCTCCCTGTTTATTAGCCTGCCAAGGGGGGAAACCACCGCTACTTGCTCCACATTTGGAAGAGGAGTTTCCCTCCACCCACCTAACACCCCACCACCTTCCAACACCCCCACCCAGAGTTCACTCACAAGAGCTCACTCTGAAATCTTTCTATTCCTTCCTTCCTCTCTCTCTTTCTTCTCTTTCTTTCGTTTTTGTTTCTCCCTGTCAGGAGTGTTAAAACGGCGAAATAAAGGATGGATTAGAGGCGCGCCTGGACTGATCTCACCCACATTCAGAAGCGTGGGCCCGTTGGTGCCCCTCCGCCGGGCCGAGCTGTCGGGAGAAGAAGCCTCTGACGGAGGCCTGTCTCCCTCCAGCGTCACCGGGCTTTCCCCTCTGTCCCCTCTCTCTCTCTCCTCTATCTCCCTCCTTTTTCCCTCTGTCTCTTTCCAGTCCTCTTCCCTTTGGAGAGGCAGACTTTGAAGCATTGGCTCTGAGCAGTGTAGCAGACCATAAAAGAGGGGCGAGAAAGAGGGTGCTGGGGAGAAGGGAGCCCTGTGACATCCTCGGCTCAAAAGAATGAACGCTGAGAGACTGAGTTTTCCCAAGAGTTTCCAGCTCTTTTCGCAGCCAAACGAGTGGCTGTTCTGCTCTTTGCTTTGTCCTCTGCCATCCTGTTTATTTGCTGGTAGAGTTTCTTTCTGTTTGTGCACAAATCTACAGATTACCTCAGTGTACACAGCAAAGCAACCTAGCATTATGGGACTTAAAATAGGTTGTCAGTTGTCAGTTATTCTTCTGGGGTTAATGAAAGTGTGAGGTGTAATTGAGATATCTGTCCTAAATTTTAGTTCTTGATCTTTTTTTCTCTGAACAAAGTTCACAGAAGTCATTTATATGTATATTTTCATCCATCTATCCGTCTATCTATCTATCTATCTATCTAGTTTGAGTACAGGCCTATAGACCTCAGGTACTTGCTGACTCGTATGCTAACATGTGCGTGCAGTTATTGAGGCGCATTAAGCTAACCCCTTATCTTAAGACAGACTACTCCACTGTGTATGATACGAAAAGACATCATCCACCACTCAGCACTCATCCTCCCACCATTGTCTGGGAGAACCAGGAACCTGCCAGGGGTGGGTTCTGGGAGAGCAGTCAGTCCTGCTGGTGGTGGCGGGTCCAGAAGTGCTCTGGGCAAAGGCTGGGGGCAGGAGGCTGAAGGCGCTAGAGAGGTGCAGCTCCGTCCCCACTTGGAGGCTCTGTGTGTGTTTGTGGAAGCAGTGTGGCTCCAGCACTGGGCCGTGTCAGAGGTGAGCCCAGCTGAATGGGGCGCCGGGGGAGGTGGAGTAGTGTGGAGTGGGGTGAGTGGGGTAATAAGGCGCCTCACTCTCCTCCTCTTCTGCTTCCCTCCCCCTCCTCCTCCTCTTCCTCTGTTCAGGGGTTGGGTAGCCTTTAGCGAGTGCACCGAGGCGGAACTCTTGTCAATGGGTCACTGCCCTCTGCCGAGCTGTGGGAATCCTCAGCTTTGAGGCCTGAGGCAGAAAGAATTTGACTTAAAGTTCGAGAGAGAGGGAGAGATGGGAGCGTGCACACAATATCCTCATCTTAATCCACAGATTTGTTTGAAATGTTTGTAGAGGAATATATTTCTACGATTACAGCCATACTGTAGGACAATATATTCACTGCCACACTCTTACATTAGAAGAATGATGTGCAGTGTCAGTAATGACTGTTTCATTTTGACGTCAGCTAACTTGATGAGAACATTTCCCACGTCATTTCCCTAAATCAGAGGCCCGCTCCAACTTCTTGCTCCCCTCTTATTCCAAGTGCTTTGTGTCCAGTTATTTGATGCTAATTCTCTGCAAATCTTGGAAGCTATTACTTTTTTTGGAAGTCTAAGGCCCTGTCCACACGAAGCCGTAAACGGGCTTATCCGCACAAATATTTGTCCTAAAACACTGCTTGTCCACACAAAGTGGGTGGAAACGCATTTGTAAACGGCAAGATTTGAAAACGGGTCCCAAAGTGGATAAATTTGAAAATGCAGGTTGGGCGTTTTCGTGTGGATGGGCTAAACCGGATAATGTTTTTGGTTGATTGCGTCATTGCCCGTCAACGCGTCATCCCCCATCTTAAAGCGCATGCTCAAAGATTAATCAAAACAACAATGGCGGCGCACATGTTCCGTCATGCGAGCTATAAGTACTTCCTGTGCAGCAGCATTTACAGTCGTCTTTGTGTAGACGGGGATACATTCTGAGCTGGTTCTGTCTTCGGTGGTTTGATGGCTCAAAAGTGGAGGGCAAACCCATTTTAGATGATCCAATTATGCCTGTGGTCTAGATTAGGAATAATCCTTCTTGTTTATTAGTAGGGAACGCATACAACCTCTGCCTTAAGAGGCAGACCAATTCCCACCCCCACCCCCACCCCTCACACACACACACACACACATACACCTCCCCCGGGAGAATACGCTTCTCTCCACTCAGTCCCATGTCCTGAAATGCTGCTGTTTGGTTTTGTTGAATGTTGGTTTTGCAAAAAGAATTGGCGCCAGAGAGGTACAAGCCCAAGCCGAAGCAGATAGCAGATTGGGGTGGATGTGTTGTGGCGGGGTGACCGTGGCTGTAACTCTCTGTTGTTAGTCTGTTGCCGTTGCTGCAGTTTGTGAATAACTGATATGAGCGAACAAATGCAAAAGCAAAATGTAATTTATCAGAAAATGAATCCCTCAACTTGGATGTTTGGCTGGTGTGACATCTATGTCTGTGAATGTACATCTGTGTCTGTGTGCGTGTTTGTGTGCGCCTTTGTGTGTGTGTGCGCTTGTCAGTCTGTGTATACAGTATGTGTGTGTGTGAGTGCATGTTGTGGAGGTCAGAGATAGACAGGGTGTGTGTTTGTGTGTGTGTGTGTGTGTGTGTGTGTGTGTGTGTGTGTGTGTATCCGTAAGGTATTGGCAGAGGCAGACACAGCAGCGTTGCATCAGGAGCGTTTCTCGTGCCCCCCTGCCCATTTCGTCATCCATGCAGGAAAACACACAGCCCCCGTGTGCTACTTTGTGTTTGTCTGCTGAGGAAGAGAACACACACACACACACACAGACGCAAGCAGACACATGCAGAACAGAAGAGATGAGAGCGAAGCGGCGAGGAGTGGAGCGGCGCGTTTGAAATGAGGAGAGCCCCGGGCTCAGATCATATCAAAGCAGACGTGCGGTCAGGAATAACAAATGAACAAATTCCAAACACCCCAGCCAGCTGAAAGTGAATCCATTCGGGAGAGAAACATGCTGTGGTTTGTGTGCGCGTGTGTACGTCAGTGTGTCTGTGTGTGTGTGTGTATGTGTGTGTGTGTGTGTGTGTGTGTGTGTGTGTTTGTCTGTCTGTGTGGTGCTTTGATAAGGCCCATTGCTCTCAGCTGACCCCTGGCACTAATACACAGCGCGCAGAAGAGACAATCTCATCTCGTCCTCCGTGTCACCATCCCAGTGAGGGCCCGTCTGGGACGAGATTGTCTGCTGCCTCCAATTGTGCATTTCCTGAAATAACACTGGAACCATCTCAGTTACTGCAGCTCTTTGGCTCATTTTTCTCAAACATTCAAGTCAGTAGAGTGATGTTGAGAGGAGAGTGATCCTTCATTTTGAAGGAAAAACTTTTAATTTATTTTTTGCCATGTTTTGGCATGTACAAGGCGAGCATCTTACTTGCTGTTGTATGTTGTATGACTTCACATATTAGCACATGGAAATCAAATGTACGGTCTGGATGGGCCTTTCAATGCTAGTTATAATGAATACTATGGAAATAAGAGGTCCTATAATGGAACAAAAATGCATTTGATTTGGAATGAGCCAGTTGAATCAACTTATTATTAATAATATTTAATTTATGCAAATATTGGACCCATTCTGCCAAAAAGCTCCTAGTTCTATTCATGTTTCCAAAGTAATTATCCTTTTTAGCATTAGCTTCTCCCCTCCGCCCCCTGCACCTTTTAATCAGTGAGTTAACATACAGTACGTACACCCAGCTCATATCCAGTAGGGAGACACACACACACACACACATATACACCCACACACACACACACACACTCTCTCTCTCCAGATTACTTAGCTAAATAGGTAGCCCCATGGATCTTCTGTGCTAACGACCCTGACAAATTGATGAGGAGAGGTTGGCTCATTGTAATTTGCGTCCTTTTTCCTGCTCAGCAGAGCTCTGACCCCAGTCAGACGTTAAAAAGGTTATCAGACATCGGAGAAGAGTATGGGAATAGCTGATGGCATGGAAATACCCGTTTGTGTAGGTCTTGCGGGATGTCTTGGTTGCTTGTTTTGTTTGTTTGTTTTTGTTTGGTTGGTTGGTTGGTTGTTTTGCGTCCTGGGTTTGTTCTTTCTTGTTGGCCCTGCTTGTTTGAATTACTTACAATATCGGACTATTTGTTGTAGAGTGGCTTTTATTGGAAGTTCATCTTTTCCCCTGTGCTCTGGTGACAAATGCCCCTGTTTTTATCCCCTCCTCCCAGGGGAACTGTGTGTGTGTGTGTGTGTGTGTGTGTGTGTGTGTGTGTGTGACACACTATTACTGCTGAGGTGTCTCTATCTGCACAGCGCACTGAGCCTAAACCGTCGGCTGAGCTGGAATAAAAAGGTGCGCCGGGAGGCCATGACAGAAGCTGTGTGTTCTCCTCAAGCTGTGAGCCGTGCCTGAGTAAAGGCTGCTGGAGTGGAGGCAGACAAACGAGCGCCGCTGTTAAAGCAAGACATCGTGCACACTTTCAGTAGCACTGAAGAGAGAGAGAGAATAAGAGAGTGAGATAGAATAAAAGAGAGATCAGGAGTTAGTGCACATCTTCTGTGGTTTCTGTGGGTTGTTCTGTGGTTTCCTCACTCCCATGCCCAGCAGAGAAGAGTGTTTGAACCACTGAGAGAAACCAACTGCAAACCTCTTATGTGTTCCGAATCAGTAGCCGACCCTTTTTTTCATACGGTCGAGAGCCTTTGAAAGCTCCCTCATGCTTGGCGAGTATTTGCCGGCCAGTATTGCTTGCCAGTCTTCCACCTCAGTGAAGACCCAGTGGTTTGTGACTTTATAATGGAAGTGTTCACCTCTAAGTGTACTGTAACTCTGTGTGACTCACTTGTCAGAGTACAATAGCATCAGTGGAAGTGATTCTGTAATCTTATTCCAGCAAAAATTCCAATACTGTTGTGAACTTGAGACAGTGAACCAGTTCTTCAACCAGTTTAATCTTCGACCAGTTTAATCTATATCCACAGGTTGGGAAAACTGGTTCCAACTCGCCTACAAAGCTTATTCCAAACTGTCACCAACTCATCAATGTGCATTTTGCTGTTCTAGAAACAGAAGTCACTTGTGTCAGGGATTCTGTGTTGGTCTCTTTCCTGACAAAAAATAATCTCTCCAAACTCTACACTGTGTGTGTGTGTGTGTGTATGTACAGTGCTCATCTCCCAAAAAGACCATTGTGATTCATTGTTTTGGATTGCAGTCAACAGGTTTTCCCTTGACCCCTGGACAGAGTGCAAGTGCATCAGTAAGAGTCCTTGCTCTGTCTGTCCTGTGTGTGCAGGTGAATGGAAAGGACCTGTCCAAGGCCACCCACGAGCAGGCGGTGGAGGCCTTCCGCAACGCCAAGGAGCCCATCATGGTGCAGGTGCTGCGTCGGGCCCCGCGCCCCAAGCCTGCTGGCCCCGCGGGGGACACCCAGGTGGTGGACATGTCCACGCAGACAGACATAACCTTCCAGCACATTATGGCCCTCAGCAAGCTGCCTGCCGCCACCAGCCCCCCTCCCGTCACCGTGCTGGAGCACTACCTGCTGCCCGAAGAGTGAGTATCTCCGATACGCGCACACACATACACTCACAAAGTACACGTACAAGAAGTACACGGTAGGAATTTAAAGGTAAGATTCTTTTAGTCTATGATTAAATCATAGTGGCATGCAAAGACAGGAATACTACTGTCAATAGGCAAGAGTAATGATATTTTTATCTAAGTGGCTGGTGTCCATCACTTATCCTTTTTTGAGTGTGCATGTCGTTTGATTAACATTCCTGACTACTATAGTATAGCCTACTGTAATGTCAATCATTCAGATAATGCAATTTGGTATTTAGTTCATTCCCAAAACACAAACTACAAATAATTTTTTGTCTGCCCTCAGGAGTCCTTCTTGATATAAAACTAATGATAATGACGCATCATGACATGACATAAACCTCACTGACTTTACAGGAAAGACTTTACATAGACTGTCGCAATGGTAGGGCTAGGTATCGTTGCTGAATCGATCGGTAAATCGATTTTGAACCCAGCCCTATGCAATAGCATCCGTAACGCTAATAAAATGGAAAACTATGAAGGTTGCAAAAAGGTTAAAAAACAAAATAATCAAATACTACTATGCTTGCTAAAGTTAGTTAGTGGTTTATTCATCACTTACAGTAAAAATGTCACATTCATAACACTGAAAAGATCTCTCTCTCTCTCTATCTCTTTTTTATTTTTTTCTCTTGCCTGGAGCCGCCTGGCTTTCACACATTAGCATCGCCACTCCCGAACAGTCAAGGGTGTTAACTTTAATCGACTTTGCTACTTCATTAAAAACATCTTCACTTTTACCTACAACCCTAAGCTTACCTCCTAAGTCATAATGAATGCATCACAGCTTGTATAATAAAGAGATATTTGACTGTATTATACTGACTTTAAGATATTTACGAAATATCTATCTTATGAAATATTTACTGTATGATTTGTTAACAAAAGGGCAATGTGGCTTTGAGGTTGTTGAACTAGTTCGCCATTCTGTCTTTGAAAGGTTGAGTTTAAATTTTAAGTAATATCTTATAAAACAACATGACCAAAAATGGTATGGTACTGTTAGGAAGGCAAGACCTGACCAAAACTCCAATATAGCAAAGCCAGTATAAGCATACACCACATATTTGTCTTTTTTCTTTTGTTACAGCTTATACTGTATACCGTTTTGGAGGAGTGTGTTCTTCACTGTGGCCTTTCACTGTGGCCGTTAAATGTGGTGTGTTTGTGTCTGTGTGTGTGTGTGTGTGTGTGTGT
>JAGFZM010000003.1:1088486-1140754 GCA_017657215.1 Limnothrissa miodon | reverse complement strand
TGTGTGTGTGTGTGTGTGTGTGTGTGTGTGTGTGTGTGTGTGTGTGCGTGTGTGATCAGACCAGATTTGGCTGTGTGTAGGCCGCTGATTGTGGAAGGGAGGGTTTGGCGGCAGGTCGATTTGAGCACATTCCTGGGCAGCTCTTCAGGTCTAGAGTGCGTGTTTGGGGTTTGGGGAGATTAGGACAGATTTCAGCACTCAACTATGGGACAGTGCAAAGCTTATTTATTCCGACTCCTTCAACAACCACCCCTTCCCCCCCCCTCTCCACACACACACACACACACCCACACACACACATTACATTACACATTCAAACACACACAAACCATTACAGTAATACATAAAAACATGAACACACATACACTGATATGTAAGGTATTTCATCCACTGTTCAGTGCAAAGGCACAGAAGGATTATTGTATATGCACACACAGACATATAGGCAGTCACCCAGAAGAGAATGCTATTTGCGTGTGTATGGTATTATAGTGTAATAACACAACGACAAATGCGGAAAATTAGCTTGTCCGTCTGTCTGCTTTCCTCCTCCTCTCTCAAACGGCAAGCAGGCCACCAATTCAAGTGAACTCCACATGCAAATGTCAGCCCAGTCCAGCTTGAAGTTCGAGTTGTGGATTTTTCAGCAGGATTAGCTTTATGTTCAACACAGCTTAGCATAAAGCCGTCTCGCTAAGTGCCACACTGAAAATTCCTTTCTTTATGTGGATGTTTTTTTCATGTGTAATCCAGGAAGTGGATTTGTACCGATCAAATATTCAAGACAAGCTGGGCCTGACCGTATGCTACAGGACCGACGATGAGGACGACGCGGGGATCTACGTCAGTGAAGTATGTTAAATCAACCGACATATTTTTTGCCAATCGGTTTCTTGACAGATTAGATTTGCCACAGTCTTTGCTCTGCATCATAAATCCATCTACAGCCAGCCTCTGGAAGTGAGATACTGTCCCTGTGATGGATATATGAGCTAAAAAAAGATGATTCTGAAAAATTGTTTGCCGAGATTGCATCTCTGTTGTTTTTGGTCATAAAGAATGTTCGAAAGAAACAATTTTGCTTACCCCAGTCAGACGTCTTTCTACAGTGCTTTAGATGGATTTGTCTGTGTACTCAAATAGATTTGAGATAAAGATCTGGCCCATTATACAAGTATATTTACAAAATATATAAAACATGAATACACACAGCAGTCTGTTTAGATATTGCTTATGTTTTTGGGTTCCCTTTTTTATTGATTTTCTACTGTGTCTTTTTCTGTGTAGATTGACCCAAACAGCATTGCTGCAAAGGATGGGAGAATCAGAGAAGGAGATAGAATAATCCAGGTAACTCTTTCATCAGCCACTGAAAAACAAACACTGTAAGAAAAAGAACCTTAACATTTAACGATGTTTAACATCTGACAAAGCTTAACAGTTTTTCTTCAAAAGCCAGAGGGTACTGTAGCGCCATGCAACACCACTCGCCCTCTCATGCTCTTCTCATCTCTGTGTCCAGATCAACGGCATCGAGATCCAGAACCGTGAGGACGCGGTGGCCCTGCTCACCAGCGAGGAGAACAAGAACGTGTGTCTGCTAGTGGCCCGGCCTGAGATCCAGGTGAGGAGGAGTGAACCCCTTTAGAGAGCCTTAACATGGGACAGGGTGCAGCTGCTCCAGGGTCACACACAGGCCAGCACCCAGACCACTCTTCCACTCTCTGCTTTGGTCTTGTTCATAATAATGCTGTGTGTAATATGATTAGATTTGATTGTAATATGATATTAGATTTGATTGTACTATGATGAATAATGAAATGGTTCTCAAGACATATTATATACAGTGTGTGTGTGTGTGTGTGTGTGTTCAAAATGTTTATGTAATCGACATGTTTGTGTGATTGACAGTAAATGGGAGGGTGTCAGTCTCAATAAATACTTCTTCTCTGTCCCCTCTCCCCTTCCTCCTCCTTCTCCTCTCTCCTCCTCCTGCTCTTCCTCCTCCTCCTCCTCCTGGTACGCGTATGCGTTCGTGCAGCTGGATGAGGGCTGGTTGGACGACGACAGGAACGACTTCCTGGACGACCTGCACATGGACATGCTGGAGCAGCAGCACCACCAGGCCATGCAGTTCACCGCCAGCATGCTGCAGCAGGTAACGACAGTCAGTCGGTCCGCACGCTTAAGGAGCATATACAATGTGTTCACTGAGGACACAGGACAGGAGGGTTGGAATCAATAATGTCCTCAAAGGGTGGATGCAGTACGGTTAATATGGTGGGGATGTGTAGCTGTGTGTGGGGATAGCTGTGAGCAGCAAGGTCATCAGTTGCACCAAGACAAGGACTAGACTAGCAGGAATAACTGTCTGTGGTATTGGCAGCTGTTGATATGTCTGTATTCAAGGAGGTATAACAATAGTCTGTCTAACAATAGCCATAGACAATGACTGTTGACTTAAAAGCACAAATGCTTTGTAATCCTTTCAAAATGAGTTGCCATATTTAAACATTTTCAAATGAATTCCTTAGAGTTAGCTCTTTTATTTGTCTCCTTCTTTCCCTCCATCTTACTCTCCACTTTCCCCCCTTCTCTGTCTCAGAAGAAGCACGAGGAAGACGGTGGCACCACCGATACGGCCACCCTACTGTCGCAGCGCCACGAGAAGGACAGCGGCGTAGGGCGCACAGACGAGAGCACGCGCAATGACGAGAGCTCGGAGCAAGAGAACCTGGGTGACGAGCAGGCCCCGTGCGGCCCCTTCTCGGCCCCTACCACGCTGGGCAGCGGCAGCGGCCGAAGGCGGGCACCCGCATACAGCCAGGACACCCTGGGCAGCGGAGACCTGCCCTTCAGCAGCGAATCGCTCATCAGCGAGTCCGACTTCCTGGGCATCCCGGCGGACGAGTGTGAGCGCTTCCGGGAGCTGCTGGAGCTGAAGTGCCAGGTGCGCAGCGCAGCCGGAGGAGGGGGCAGCGGCAGTGGCGCCCTCTACTGCTCAGGCATGGCGGCTGCTGCGGCAGCTGCAGCCGGGGTCAGTGCTGGTGGCGAGGAGTGCGTAGACAAGGAGCTGGAGCTGCTGAACGAGGAGCTGCGCAGCATCGAGCTGGAGTGCCTGAGCATTGTGCGCGCGCACAAGATGCAGCAGCTGCGTGAGCAGTACCGCGAGTCGTGGATGCTGCACAACAGCGGCTTCCGCAACTACAACACCAGCGTGGACGCGCCACGCCGCCACGAGCTGGCCGACATCAGTGAGCTGCCCGAGAAGTCGGACAAGGACAGCTCCAGCGCATACAACACGGGCGAGAGCTGCCGGAGCACGCCGCTAACGCTCGAGCTGTCGCCGGACAACTCGCTGCGGCGGGCAAATGACAGCCTGCCCGAGGGCGTCCTCGCAAGCAATGCCGGCAGTGGGAGGATTCTTAAGCCCCTGCTGTCGCCCGTCCAGGAGGCATGCGGAGGAGGATCCGGACGCGGACGAGCAACGTCGGCTTCCTCGACCTCATCGTCACCCAAAGAACCGGAGAGTGGGATCCAAGCCGAGGGCCAGCAGCAGCCGCAGCAGCACACACGCAAGTCTGACGCAGCCCCTGGGGCGGGTGGTAAGTCGGGCCGGGCGTCGTCCCTCCTGCAGGGCCACTCGCCCTACAAGCACGCCCACATCCCAGCGCACGCGCAGCACTACCAGAGCTACATGCAGCTGATCCAGCAGAAGTCGGCTGTGGAGTACGCCCAGAGCCAGATGAGTCTGGTGAGCATGTGCCGTGACCCGCTGTCCCCCACTTCGGGCCAGGCCGGCAGCAGTGGGGGCCCGGGGGGTGGCGGCGGCTCGGAGCTGGGCCCCAAGATGGAGTGGAAGGTGAAGATCCGCAGCGACGGCACACGCTACATCACCAAGCGTCCAGTGCGCGACCGCCTGCTGAAGGAGCGAGCGTTGCGCATCCGCGAGGAGCGCAGCGGTATGACCACGGACGACGACGCTGCCAGCGAGCTGAAGAT
Organism: Limnothrissa miodon; assembly: GCA_017657215.1. Classification (NCBI taxonomy): domain Eukaryota; kingdom Metazoa; phylum Chordata; class Actinopteri; order Clupeiformes; family Clupeidae; genus Limnothrissa; species Limnothrissa miodon. The sequence goes on along the minus strand of JAGFZM010000003.1, from coordinate 1,136,752 downwards.
GGGCCGCTACTGGAGCAAGGAGGAGCGCAAGCAGCACGCTGTGCGTGCACGCGAGCAGCGGCAACGACGCGAGTTTATGAAGCAGAGCCGCATGGACTGCCTCAAGGACGGCCCGGCCGCAGGGACCGGATCTGGCAATGGCACCCTGGGGGGAAACGGCACCTCTGGCTCGGGCCCTGACGAGCCGCGCAAGGAGCTCAACATCATCGAACTGAGCCACAAGAAGATGATGAAGAAGCGCAACAAGAAGATCTTCGACAACTGGATGACCATCCAGGAGCTGCTGACGCACGGCACGCGCTCGCCAGACGGCACGCGCGTCTACAACTCCCTGCTTTCCGTCACCACCGTCTAGACAGACGCAGGCGGCCCACCGAGATGTACATAGGACACTACCGGTTGGGGTAGAGATTCCTGCCTCGTTCAATGTGGCAAACATTTGTAAATAGGATACTAAAGAAAAGACAGAGAGAGAATACAAGACGGTGTGAGAAAGAGAGGGAGAGAAAGATTAAGACAGAGATGAAGATGGAGAGAAATAACAGGTTAAAGGCATAATGGGTGAATTTGCACCATTGGTTGAGGGGAGTGTGTGGTGAGGCAAAAGAATGCCCTGCAGTTGGACTTGGGAATGGGGGAATTTAATCAAACATTTAAAATATGAAAAGACAGTTTTCTCAAATGCTCTCTATAACTCTCTTCCTTTTTGCGATTGCTGTTTTACACAATGAAAAATTGCATTTTAAAAAATTTAACTTTGTCAAGATATTTGGATTTGTAAAGGCTTTGGAACTGTTAAAAGACTGTGTGCCAGAGGCAAATAACTGCCAGCAATTGGCATTCTCTGTTTTTTAAACTATTATCAGTATTTTACTGTTTATGCATATGTTTTGCATATTAAAAGGAAATACAAAAAATATTTAGCTTCATGGTGAACATAAGTTTTTTTTTTTCTATTATTGTAAAATTCCTGAAGTATGGGTTTTAGTTGAAGGTGGAGACTTTCACTGAAAAAGACAAATCATCCACACAAGGTGCTGACATTTGAGTTTCTGACTGCCATACACAAAGCTGTTCATTGTCTTTCAAATACCAGTGTGAGACCGTTATGTATCTGTGGTGAGAGGTTAAAAAAAGTTGAAAAGTCCCCTATTTGTTGACTAAATCAAAAACCTCTCTGTTTGTCGTTTTAAGTCCATTGTAGTCAACAAGCCTTTGTAGGAATCCATGTAATGGACAAAGAATAACACAAAGCTTAACAACTCTTTAGTTAGAAACACAATTTGATGTCTTGTACAATGAGAGAAATAATAAATTATTGTTTTATATTTGATGAGCTTTCAAAAACGGTGTGGACATTTTTTATTGGCTCTTTGAATTGTTAGAGGAACTCAAAACACCTTTAGGGTCTCAGTTCACCCAAACCAGTAAATCTGTAGTTTTTTTTGCAGAAACTTGAAATGTACTCTTATAACCTCAATGGGGTTATATTTTCCTCATCCCTCCTTTGTGACAATTCCAGAATTTTCTATATAAGCTATTGTTCTCAGCCATTTTGAGTGCAAGAGGAGTTGCATATTACCCAGGTCCTCCAACCAATGAAAACCCTGTGTTCTCTCCCTCAAGTTTCAATCTGTGTCAAAGGTAAGAAAGGTTTCTGCCGTTTCAGAGTTTTGAAACTGAATGTTCAAAGAGAGAGAGAGAAAAAAAGAGCCTATTTGTGAACAGAAACGGCAAGCTCCATCTCTCTGGGCCATTTATGTAATTGTATAATTCTGCTAAATTCTGCCTAATCCCAGCTGAGGGGGTTCAGAAAAGCTCCCATAACCCCTTGAATTTCCACCAAGAAATGAACACTGTTTCAGACTCACGCAGGAAGCGGCTGCTACACACTTGTTATGATGAGGACATTGTGTGTTCTTAATTAGTGATTCCCCCCCACACCCCCATCTCACTCGTCCCAAATTTCCTCCCTCGCGTAAGTCCCTTAACTTTGTAAACTTTGATGATGAACTGCTGAAGGCTCTACATATGAGCTGGGTTGAGAAAGCAGAGGAGCTTTTTGGATTATGCCGTAGCGGTGACAGAAACGATGCCAGTTTCCTTCACTCTTACACGTCAATGTGAGGCTTCAGCTTTCCCAAACAGCCTTACAACCAGTCGACAGAAAGCTCTGTGTGTGTGTGTGTGTGTGTGTGTGTGCGCGCTGTTACTCCTCTGATCTGGCAACAAAAACATCCAGCAAAGTTGTAGGGACGGGGAATTGGATAGATCCACACAACAAATAGCTCCAGATAAAATATTTTATTTCCCACTTGCCTTGATACCTGGCATTAGAAATCATTTCACAACACAAAACAGTTTTGTTTTTCACAAAACAGCTCTATCCTTTTTTTATTTCAACTGGATGTTTGATACTGTGCCCATCCCTGCAGATTCTGTGATGTGATGTATCTTGTTGGCCATTAGCATTTGGATCTGGGGAATATCTACACCTCTGCCAACTCTTATATACTCCCAAGTTAGGTGTTTTGTGGGTCAGGAAAAAATACCTACTTACCTACCATACTTACCGGAGGCCTGATATTTTTCACACTTTATGCTCTCCTTGCATATCCATATTTCCCTGCCATGAGAGAGATTTGCATAATAACAAGGTTTCCGAGGTTTCATTCAAAGCAAAAAAAAAAAAAAAGCCTTCCAAAGAGTCCAATCTTAATTTGTGTGAAGTTTACATAATTATTACTGTCCCTCAGGCACCGAACACTGAACTGGCTCTTCTGCAGTGCTAAAAAAAAAAACAAGCTGTTGATTATTCTACTGAGTGCAGAAATGAGAGTTTGGGCCCTTGCATAAACAAGCCGTTGACTAGTGTGGGAAGATATTAACAACTGCACTGGTATTCTTATAAGCGCTAAACCGCAGGCCTCAAGTTCCATAAAAAACATCCAGTTGCCTACAACAACATGCTACTCGTGACCACCATGACCTGGACAAATAGAAGCTTTGATTGGCGCTGTACATGTATATGCCAGCGTGTCTGGTCCTGAAGCAGCGGAGGGTGTGTGATCAAAGATGTTAACGCTGGCACACAGCCGCCTGCCTTCTGCTTGACTCCCCAGGCAGTTGAGTTCATCACCTACCCTGCTCTATGAATACACCTCTCTCCCTGGCAGTTTTAATCAGCCCTGCTTAGAGGCAATAATTATGAGGGAGAGGGTAGGAACACTTCCTTACTTTCTCCTCTCCTCTCTATCCTCCTCTCTCTTTCTCTCTCTCTCTCTTTTTCTTTCACTCTGTTCCACTCTCTGTCCATTACAAGGTAATTGATTGCCTCTCGCAGAGGCTGACTGGACTTGGTGCGGTGTGATTTATGTCTGTGCTGAGGGTTTCCTACGCTCCCTGAGTGCTAGATAATGCCACACCGTGCAAGTCAAACCGGAGAAAAACCTTCCGCCATCCATCCTGGAGTGTCCCCTCCTCCCGATGGCGTGGAGATTAGGGCTGATCCTGGAGCCAGCTTCAACCCCGTCACCTCGCGTTTGCGCGGCCAGTTTTGTTGGTGAATTGATTCTGGCCTCGTGTTGGCCTTATCATCCTCACCATGGTGAATTGGAATGAATTGGAATGAATGAATGAATTAATGAAATAAAGGCTGTGCCTGTGTGTGCACCCATATGGCTGTCCAACGAGGATCCATCCAGGGCAGACGGGAGAGATGCTGCCTGCCGGTGCTGCTGGTGCCAAAGGAGATGGATGTGATGGTGCCGGCCCACACTGAGAGATAAGGCTGCTTGGCAGCCTCTCCTCCTCTCAGAGACTTGGTGATATCCAGTGTGTGTGTTTGTGTGTGTTTGTCAGAGCGGTTTCCATCAGACTTTAATGAAGAGAGGGGGTCAAGGCAAAGGAATGGGGTTGTTGGGTTGGGGGTTACCAGGGGTCATTTAGGCAAAGGCGGCCAGTCAAGGCAATTTCAGGCTTGAAACTGCACTAGGTGAATTTCTGAACTGTGTGCTGAAAAGAGACAGCCAAGATTGTTTTCTGTCAGCACATTTTCAGACCACATTCCTGTGAAAGAAAATAAATTGCAGTGTGATATGTCACTGTTATTTTCACCTTATGAAAATGAAAAAATAAGAGGTGTTCGAAATAAGTGAGATTGTAAACAACTAAAAAAAAACTTTGGGCCATCTCAGACAAAGAAAAGAATAATCCCGGTGTTTGCACAATTGTGAAAGATCGCATGTTCAGCCCATGTTTATTCTCTAGTTTTTTGCGGAATCATTTGACAACTGTACCACTTGAGCAAACAAAATGTAGGCAGTATGTCATTAGGAGCCACATCACACAAGCACTCATAGATCCATCTGTGTTATAGCGCTATCTGTTGTCTAGCAAAAAAAATATTTGCTCTTCAAACAGGGTGGCCACAGTTTTCGCGGAATTACTCATCAAATGTACCATCCAAGCCAACTAAATTTCAGTGGAACATAGGTTTCAAGAATCAACATCAAACACCCCTTATAGACACGTGTGTGATGTAGCACCACCTGATGGCAGAAAAAAATTGCAAAATTTTCAACCATAGTGCCCCAATGGACAAAAGATTTTAGAGAAGCTACAGCACGAAGAGGTTAATGAGCACTTCAATGGCAACTGGAATCTCCACCAATTGAACATACAACTTTACACTGCCATGTCCTGTAGGCTACTTCAGGATGGTGGGTTGTGTAGTCCCTCCGACAAATTAAACATTTTGAAGATATATATGAACAAACAAATATTTTGCCCTTCCAAAGCTAGTTACGGCATAAGCTATAATTAAATTCTCAATGGCGAGAATAACTGGGTGTTTACTCGTCTGGTTCCAGATATTTCCCAGTTTAATTGTTTTGAAATAATTAGATAATTCATAGGATGGAGAAAGTTGGGACACCTGCAGAAATGTTGGTTTCGTTAAACCGGCACTAAGCAACATTCTGTTTTTCTCTCTTACGAGCTCCCTCTAAAGCCCGCTGTATTGCATTGTATTGCACTGCATTCTATTGGAGGCGGTCCGCGCTGCTGAACATTGCAAGTGCTGTATCTACCGCTATTGGCCACGGTGGCGCATTCAACACCGTTCGTTTGCCGTCTAATGACTAATTTTAGCATCCTAAACAGTATGAAACGGATTAATTAAATGAAAAATGTTGCACAGTGGGCCTTTAAGGGGTGAGATGGTGGGGGGCTACACTCTGACCCTATTTGGCCCGTGGCCTGATAAAATAAAACGCAGTAGGTTACCTCTCACATAATTTCACCACAAAAAGACAGAGTGGATCCTGAATCTGGCCCAAATAAAAGTGTGTAGGCTACAAGTAATGTTCAAGTCCCTTCTAGTAGTCTGCCAGATATTAAGCTTAGGGATGAAATGAGCCGTGACTATAAACATCACTTCACTAATGGAGAAATTACCCTGACTGCTCTGCTGTAACGACAGTGACTAATTGCAGTCTTCAGTTAAATAGAAGCCTCACAGGGAGAGAGTCATATGAGACTTCTAAAAGCTCTCTGCATACACTTCCCATCAATAGTTCATTACTTACATTTTTACATGATTGTTCAAAAACCTATTTGTTTTTGAGGTTATTAAAAGTGCTAATGCACGTTGTTACTAAAAGTGAACATTGCCAAACCACACTCAGCCCAATACTGTACAAATATTTAGTCATGTCAAGCATTTACAGTGTGTAGACATTTTATTGTGACTGCTGATGATCATTATCCGTGTCTCATATGACTTTTATGATCAATACACTCCTGCCGCCAAAATGCAGTTTCAAATGAAGGTCTCCTTTTCCATAACTCTGTGAATGTAGTGGCCCAGCCCATGTGGCATTTTTCCAACACCAGCTGTTAATTGAGAAAATATCTATTAAATAATACTGTTGCCTGAGCTGCAGGGAATTGATGTCTCTTTCAGTGACAAATTGAATTTCCCTTTTGCACGGGCAAGTGAGCAGAATTAAATTAACTGATTTGTACACCTTCACTGTTCCCTAAGGTGTATGCTGATAGAAGCTTCACCACTGTTTAGCTCAGTTGTCATGGACATTGTACAATTATTGCAATTACCATACACTTAATGCACATCCATGCAATATATGAATGGAAGTCTAATTACGTTAAAAAGATTCAAACTAATGTATTTACTGGGTGCTCTAGAGCCCCTTGGTGGTCTATTGGGAGGAAGAAAGCATTTAAAGGAACCACTTAATGCACGTAAGTGCAAAACAAGGACAGATGTATGGACGTCTATTTACATTAAAAAGATTTAAACTAATGCATGTAATGAATGTTATTTTGTAATGATTTAAACTAATGTATAAACTGTGTGTTTTAGAGTGCCATCTTGTTCTGTTGTGAGGAAGAAAGTGTTTGAAAGAAACCAGGCACAATTTGGATCTATGGCACATTTCAGACCAAACTTTTTTCAAAGTGGCTGCAGTGTGCAGCAAACATTCATGTCCTTCCTGACTGAGTATACCTGTAATCATGTAAAACACACCAGGGACCGACAATCACGTCCATGGGAAATGGAGCCATCAGCATTTGCCTGTGATTCCGACTCCAATTTTCTGGAATGATGGCTGATAGGGATCCTCTGTCTGCTACGACGCAATCAAGAAGACAAACTATCACAAGGCACTTTGCATATTCATACTGTAGAAGCCTAAATCAAGGTGTCTCCTGAAAGCAAATGAGAATTGGATGAATAACAGAACAGTGCAGATGAACATTGCCTTGTTATATCCAAATACTTTTCCACAGCAAGGAATAACAGTCTTTGAAGAGGTCAGATGTGAAATTGCTATACTTAAATAATTTTCAAATAATCTCTATCAAACTTTAATTTAGACATTACTGGGGTAAAAAAATATATATATATTTCTGTAAATTAATCGAAACAGGATTTTTGAGAGATTTTTGAAGTCCTGATTCTATAGGGAGAATTCAAGTCAACGTTGTTGATACTGGTTGATCTTTATTCAATTTAGTCTCAATGTGTGTTTCCACTCTTTCCACTCTTTGCTTATATATTTAAACTCTTTGCTAATTCTTAGCGACACAACAATGTTAATGCCAACACAATGAATCTTCCTATGAAGGTATATAATATTGGGTTAGCAGAACCTAGTGTCTCCACTCAGTTTTTTACTTAGCTCCACCACTGAGTCAGGGATCAATCCAAAGGCTTAGGTTTCCACCCACTCGATTTTGTGGACCAACCAGAGAACAGAAGGATGGGTGAACCGGATGCCATTTAACTTAAGTAGAATGTTACAGGGCATAACATACATCACGACCAAGCAGCCGTCACAGAAACAGGAACTGCCAGGAAGTATATTCCGACATATTCCAATGGATAGGTTACAGACACTTTGCACAAAGTAAAACCATGTGAAATAATTTGGTGCATCAGACAAATGTCATGCATGTCAATAATTGTCTGCCAGTTCCTAGACGGGAAGCAGATGTAATTACCAGCTGTACTCTCTCTAAGGACTGTATTTTTTATCATTTTGTTTTACAACAACTATCCGGTGGATTGAAGGCAGACATGATAAAATGGCACCAAAAGTGATAACCAAAAGCTCTCCTACTTGATTAAACATGATAAAAAGATATGCATCTGAGCATGCCATGCATTATGGATAGCGATGATAAGACGCAAGGTGGTGTAATTCACTCCAAGGCCTCCCTGTCCATCACCACACAGCCATAAATAAGGGGTTGCTGTGGCATTTCAATACACTTAAATGGCCCGGTTTATTAGGGATGCCCACCACTCTGTTGGGCTGGGCCTCTCAATCACGTTAGAAATGGACAGGATGGACAGCTGAGGTAGCCTGGGTCTGGGTTGCGGGTGTCTTTCATCAGGATTATGTCAGTGTGAGGAGGAATCAAACTGCTCATTTAAGAGGAAAAACCAATTGAGAGCCAGAAAGTAATATTAGCTTTAGATATATATATTTTTTTTACAAATTTAATGGTTTGGTGCTGTTGAGGGACTCTACACAATGTTTTTTGTCTGTTGTTTTTGTCTGTGTGCCTGTTTTCCTTTGCTGACATTCTTATTTGCTATACAAAGTTAGAAGTGAAATGTGATGGATACAATTGCAGCTGCCGAAGAGCCAAAAGAGAGACTGGCTTTGTGAGTGCAAACCAATTTGTGTTGGCTGTTTTTCTTCTGTCGCTCCAAGCTACTTCTCCCTCCAGCGTGCAATTTCACCAAAGTTGATTGCACCGCAGAGGCTCCGGCAGTTGATGAGCTGCTCGTTTGGTGTGCATGCCGACAGACGCTCAGACCACAGAAAAGAAAAGAAAGATCCTGCTATGTTTGTAGCAACACGACCCTTCGTTTTGCAAACGAACTGTGAGATCACATTGGAGACGCAACTGATGTCAGAGCGTGATGGAATGTTCCCTTGTTCCAAAAACAAGCCAAGCTCAACACTCCCATTTTCCCTGACCCAAGTTACCAGCTAAATGTCTCCACAGTCCACACTGCCGTGTGTATAGTAGAGTCTCAGGCTGACCCTCCACTGGCCTCAGGCAGGAGGAGCACAAGTTGAAGAAACATCACTGGAAGAGAAGTTGAGGCCATCTGAGGTAAAGAGTGAGGAGAGAAATCAGAGACTGAGCCACCTTAAGGCCTTTCTCTCTCTCTCTCTCTCTCTCTCCCTCTCTCTCTATCTATCTTTCTATATTTATCTATCTCTTTCTGCCATATCTCTAAGAGTGACAGGAGAAGGAGTGAAGTCCTGAGTGACAGTATATGACAGGTGAATCCCAGTTCAAGGCCACAATAAATGAATCAAGCATAAACAAGATCCCACATGTCATTCACATTTAGAGCTACTGTAGTCAATTAGTTACTGAGAGACAGCTTCTTGGAATACAATGACAACTGGAATTTTGGAAATAAAGGAGAAGCACAACATTATTCAAAATAAGAAATGAATTGTTTATTATTTTTATATACTATTCCATATTTTTACATTGCTGTTTTTACAATAAATAGCTGGGAATGTTACTCACTAAGACATTGTACAAACCGAATGGTCATAGTTGATAGTTCTGATGACACTTTACAGCAAGGAGCACCCAAGAGCAACAGGGGCAAGAAACACTCCCTTGTGGTAGTTGGTTTAGGAAGAAACGCTAAGCTGATCTATGACTCAAGTGGCCAACCCAAATGATAAGGGCCATGCAGGAGAAGTACAATCAGTAGTTACTATGATAGACTGCAATTTGTCCACTGTGTTATCTGAGCATCATAATAGTTCAAAAATATTGGTATATATATTCAGATAAAAGCATTTTTGAGAAACATTTCCAGTTTTCAGCTCCACTGACCCTCCAGTCATGAGAAATAAAACATGCAGTAATAGGCTTAAATTAACACTGAATAGCCTAAAGAAACAGTCCGCCCCTACTGCCCCCATGGAGATTCATTGCCCTATACAACGATCTGACCCTTGAACTTCACGTGGACTTGTTAAGTTCAGAGGTCCGTGCTGGCGTGCTTTATGGCCTGGCTGAGCAGTAACTCATGGCAGGGAGGGGAGGTCCTTCCCTGGGCTTCTCCTGTCAGCCCTCTCCTGTTCCCACCATGGAGGTCCTGGAGAGGAGACCCCATTCCCAACCACACCTCTCATTGCTCTCCACGGACCTTCCTTCCACAGACCTCCATCCCTCCCTCATGGGCTTTGTGGGTTTCAGATCATTTGCTCTCCCTAATTTGCGCTGGATAACAAGCCCAGGTGCACTCCACCAAAGCCACACGCAAAATCTGACCTGACCTGATCGTGTGGCTGTGGTTACGGCTGTGGTTGATGTACATTCTTCATGTAACCCTAGTGTGCGACCAAACTATACATTATTCACTTTCAGGTGGATCTGACAGCACAGACAGCCAACTGGGATCCCTGCATTCCATTCTCAGTGATGTGGCTCCATACATACTATCATCCAGGTACTGCAGTAAGCATTGCTTGATTAAATCACTTTGATCACGTTGAATGGTGTATAGACATTGAGCTCAGCATTTAAATAACACTGGGAATGCGTGGTGTGTGTGCCTTGGCATGCTCAGAGGTGGTGGGAATATGGGGCCTCTTTGGAGCCGTTATGACTCCAATTAGATGGCTCTCATTCAGCCACACTCTTGTGGAATTCACATGCCTGAAAGGGAACAAGACGTGTTTTTGTGACTCCGCGAAAAGATACGATGTCCCTCGGTGTCAAACCCTCAATGGCCTTTCAGCAGTGCGACAATGGACAATTTCACATCCTGTAAAATTTATTGCCACCCCTCTCCTCAAGCCAGCCCTCGGCCTGAAAGGAGCGCTAGCCTCCATTTGACTGCGCCGTGGCAGGATTCACATGTTAATCCCAGAGTTCAACCAAAGGGTCTTATTCTGCTGCAGGGTTGAACGCTCACGCAGGATTTTACACTTTTTTTTGGCTTGCGCCTTCCTCCCATTGTGTAGACACATAGGCCACAACAAAGCATGTCTGCACCTTGACATACCAGCGAAATGTGAAATAACTGTGAAAACTAGGTGAGCGAGCTGCAGACAGGACATCTTTGCCTGAGGCAAGGCAGGGCTGTGGGTGGGAAATGGTCCTGCTCAGTCCACAAGAGCATGGAGAGCATGAGAGGTTGAAAACCTGCATTAAAAGTGCATAGTTTCGATTATTTAACACCAGCATAAAAAAATCACAGCCACGCTGTGTGTGTGTGTGTGTGTGTGTGTGTGTGTGTGTGAGACTGTCTACCTCATCACAATCAGTATTTACCTTACACACAACACATTATTAATCACTTCAAGCAAGTGTCGTAAACAAGGATTTGTGTGTGTGGGGCCCGTGTGTTTATGGGCCCACTGAGCGCCTCACATCCCCCCTGTGGAGATGACGGAGCATCAGGCCCATGGGAGCGGGGAATGAGCCCCTTCAAAACTGCTGAGGGAAAAGTGCTCCAGTGATCTTTAAATCTTGGCTGCTCTCCCAGCATCCATCAGAGCTAAGCATATTTAGCCTTTGTCGATTGACCATTTACCTCCCTCTCTTATAAACACACATCCAGGCACACACGCACACACACACACACATACACACACACACACCACTATGGTGGTTCTGTCATTGTAGTAATTATGGGGATGGCGTCGGTGTGTCATGTGGTGCTGATCAGACTCTGTGGGGGGGGGGGGGTGAAATGCATTGTGGTCATGACAGACTGTGTGATTACCTCCTCCACAGACTCACTGTATGTACACAATCATCCACATTATGGAGAGCTCTTACTCAAACTGCCATTTAAATTTAATTTTCGTGATTTTTTTTCTAGTTCTTTCAAGTAACACCAGAAAACTTGCTGTTGGGTTGGGATGTTATCTGATGTTTTCCTTTCTGGGTAAAAAAACAACAACAACAAAAAAAAAACATTTGCAGACATTATCTGCAAAGTACAAAAATAACACCTCATTTTTTTAACATCGTTTGTTAATGCAGATATAGATTTTGGAAAAGAGGTCTTTAGCTACACTATCATTGAAGTAAATGGACTGCAATTATAAAGCTCTTTTCGACTCTTACGAGCACTCAAGAAGCTTTACAATGTCTGTTTCGTATTCACCCATTCAGCCATGGCAGAGGCAGCCATGCCAGGTGCCAACCTGTCACCAGTCATAGCATGTCTGTGTCTGTCTGTCACTCTGTCACTCACTACTGTTTCTAATGATCAGTGTAACTGAGGGTGGAATTAACCTGGTGTTGTGCATTGTGTGTGACTGTGTGCATGTGTATGTATGTGTGTATGATTGTATGTTTGTGTACTCTTGCTATTATGGACATTTTCACCCAGCAGGACACAGACACATGCCTCTGATGTTTCCTGGTGTTTTGCCTCTTCTCATCAAAGCCTTTCAGCTCTCTCTCTCTCTCTCTCTCTCTCTCTCCCTCTCTCACCTAACAAGCTCCAATCACAAGAGCGCACTCCCCACACTGGTGATGAAGGGACAAAAAGGCTCAAATTGGGCCTTTATTAGGCTCTCTGTTCACACCTTTTACAGCCCCATCACAAAAAGCAGCTCATCCCTGACAAAATTGCTAAAAGCCTCGGCACTGTGACAGAGCCTCATCTATTTCTTTCTCTCTCTCTCTTTCTCTCTCTCTTCCTCAGTCTGCTATTAGCCTGAGAGGCTGGAAGAGCAGAGAATAAAAAGCCAGAACTCTCGCCTGCTTCCAGCAGAGTCAATTAAGAGCACTTCATCAGGCTGAAAGAACTCCTGTAGTCCCCCAGAATCCCGCCTAATCAATACACCCATCAGCACAAATTAGAGGAACCAGCTTCCAATAAGCCAGTCTCAGTCACCAATAAAGTGACAGGTGCGTCGAGATGTTAAACATCATATTGGAATGTGGAGGAATGTGTTTTAGTTGTATTGTTTCACACACTTTAAAGAGACATTCAATCGGGCATCTTTTTTTTCTTGTGTGCTGCTCATTTGTACTAATTTGTCTCAACTGTTCTCAGGGGACTTACCCCATGAAACATATGCACACAAACACACACACATACACACACACACACACACACACACACATACACACTTTCACTACCTGTCAGCGTGCTTGCCAAATAGTCTTTCCTGCCTTCCACTTTGACTGCAGGTGTGTAGCAGCAGCTCAAACAGATCAGTTCCAGAGAAGATAACACAGGGACGTGTACCTTTTGATTTGGCGGCCACGTTCCACCTGTAGTTACATAGCCTACAATTACATAAGCCCCCCGGGTGATAGCTGCCTAATGTGGATGTCTCCTTAAATTTCTGCACATTTAGAAACAGATGTGTTGCAGACAAGAGCCTAATGTCTAATAACTTCCAGTGCGTTCCCCACTTGAAAGAAAAATAGCCCCAAACAAAAACTCATAAAAGGATGACAGGCTGAAGAGTTGGCTGCAGTCCAAAATCTGCAGGAGTTGTTTGAGATCTTATCCTGACTCTTGTTTCAGGCATGCTGCACAGTTTAATGTCTCGTCTTTTCAAAACCAAATAAGATTATTTTTTCTAGTGTCTATTGAATAAATTAAACAAGATGTACTTTTGGAGATTAAAGACTCGCTACAAAACAGTGCTTTGGGAAAAAGTACAAAACAATATTATCTGAACAAAGAATATTGATTTTTTGGGATGATACTCAAGCCATTATATTTCAATTGAGAAAAAATACTTCAGCAGTAACATTAAGTGTAATTGAAATTATTTGAACCCCTATTATAAATGTATTATTTAAACATTTCACTGCCAAAAATCTCTCTCAGGACCTTTTTTTAATCTGTTTTGACTTAAGCTTGATTTTCACTGCTCTTTTTTGTTTGATTTTATCTAATCTTACTCACATTGCTTGTGTGTTTTTCATCTTCAGCATTTGAAGTTGTTTAAATTGTATAGTCTGCTTTGATCTCTACATGTTATGTGAAGCCAATTGAACTGTTGCCCTGTGAATGAAATTACGATGTGGCTCTCTGTGAACCACCTTTCTCTGTGTAAATTTTCTGTTTTCTTAACCCCATATCCAATATCCCCCATATCTCAGAATCATTTGTCTGCATTATATAGGCTGAGAGTGTATAGGATGGGAGCCTTTTCCCCTATTGTATCAAGGCATTGCTGTAGGGATTTCTGTAAGAATGTATGTAAAACATCATACAAACTGCTCATTTTGGCCTCCCTGCAGGCAGCGTGGACTCCACTGTCAAACCAACGCTTGCAGAGAAGGAAATGGGGTCAAAGAAGTGGAGTTCCCTGGCATTGCTCGACATGTTGTCTGCACATGCACAAACAAACGTACAGGTGTCATCCACACATAGGATGTGAACACTATAATTTCTTCATCACTCAGTCTACTACCCAAACCATTATCTGTCTGTTACGTTTCAAAGGGAAGGGACCCTGGAAGATTTATATTGTGAAGTCTCTCTTTATAACTGATCCATCTTGAGTTCCCTCTCTTTCTTTCTCTCTCTCTCTCTCTCTCTCTCTCTGTGTGTGTGTGTGTGTGTGATAGAGACATTCATGGCTCAGAGAGAATTTTTTTCTTCATTCATGACTTCATTTTTGGGTGTCTGGCAGGTTAGTGCCAGTTTAAACACCATGAACCTGAGAATGGCACCTTTCCTTAATTCTCAACCCTGAGGTGGACATGCCAAACCACAACCCCTTCCACTGTGCAAGTTGTCTACCCCACCCTTGGCCCCATTCATACATTACTACAGTATGCATTTTTATGTCTTCTGATGTTCTATGCATTGCAGTTGAGGTTCAATGATCAAGGTGTAATATTGTTCAATGAGATGCTGAAAGGCCCTCCAATGAATTTGTCAGTTCTCTCTCTGCTACCTCTTTCAGCTCTTACTCTGGTTCCACTGCAAACAGCTTGGACTTGATCGTCCCTCAGAAGATGCTTGCCATCTGACAGACTGGTGCAGAATGTTTGACCCCTCTGTTTGCCAGACAGTGGAACTTGACATTGAACCACAAACACATCAACACATCACTTCAAAAATCAAACAGCTTGTAAGCATTCTGGGCCGGCTTGGGCCAGTGTTCGAACTTCTAAACAGTAATGAAATTGATACATTCCCTCTTGTCTTGTGAATGCCAACTTAATCACAATGCAGGAATGCTGTGTGTGTGTGTGTGTTGAAGGGGTTGAAGAGTTGGGTTCATGATGAGGGCCACATTTGACATGCAGCTGAAGGCAGCTGGCAGCCCTCAGACGGCAGAGTAAGCTATAGGCACGGATGCTCTCCCACTCCTATCAACAGCTCCAGGCAGGCAGCCCGCCACTCTGACTTGGGGCCAGAGTAATCATGTTAGGGGCTGGCTGGGGAAACTAAATACTACCCTCTATTGGATGACACAGACATTGCGGACGGGGGAGGCTGGGATGCAACTGTCAAGCTGAGGACAATCTCCATCTGTGTTTGTGTGTTTGTGTGTATGTGTGTATGTGTGAGAGAGAGAGTGAGTGAGTGTGTGTGTGTGTGTGTCTCTGCCCTTCTGATGCCCTTCCAATCCTTTAGAGGAGCAGAACATGGTTGACACAGCTAAGGGCATGGGGGGGTGGGGGTATTGAGGGGACTTTTGATCTATTTTCCTTGAAGTCCTACAGCCCCTCTCACACTGTGACATTCGCCATTCGGAAATGATCAACCATTCCAGCAAACGCTCATATGTGGTGTTCTTAGACAGCAGCCTTGCGTGATGATTAGTTGCCTCTGCAGCCCCTCGGAGCAATGGGAAAAAAAGAAAAGCTTTGGTTCGGATCAAAGTGCCAGCAAAACTGAATCCAATTGCACAGTGTTAGCAGTCAGTACCAGGCCATCGCACAGCCATCGCCGGAAAAACAGTCCCAAAAATGGTGCCGTTGGCCGTTGTAGTCTGGACTGCTGTGAACCAAAGCATTGTTTTCAACAGACCCTCACGTTGCTAGCAATAAATAACAAGCAAACCAAGCCAGGATTCATTGATGAACAGGTCACTCAGCAGTAATGTACATTCCATAAAATGTAATACAAAAATCAGACACGGTGGCCGTCCATGAAGCCTGCCATAATTAAACTGAGTGAGAAGTGAGAATGCAATTAGCTTGATTGGTTATGCACTGAGGCAAGAGTGGGTTCTCTTGCAGTCCTGTTCCATCAGTGCAGTTTCAGGGGAGACCGTGGGGCTCTGAGGGTTCCTTATCTGAGCACGCAGGTTGGTGGTGGAGAATATCTTTTGCGGGTTGCTTTGAAAAAAAATGGTCAAATGTGACATTTGCGCTTTCCCAAAATGACAGTATATATACTAGCTATAGCTCAGTGGCTGTACGCTCTAACAAGCCTTGGGGCTTGTCACCACATTGTCCAATTTCTCTCTAATTTGAGGGGCAAAACATCACTGATTTTAAGGTGGAGCCACAGTCACTCACTATTAATAAAAATAATATATAATAATCTTGAACTCTCTTGCAGGTTGGGAAACTGAAAATCTTCCTGAAGGAAATATAGAGTTATATACAGTATACATATATGTGTATGTTAATTAAAATGATTATGAAATTGATTCATACTGGAGGTTAATCAGACCTATACCAAAACTTTAACTGATCCAGTTAGGTAAGCACATGGACCTCACACACACACACACACACACACACACACACACACACCACACACTCCAATATTAGCTACCAGTTCCCCTGCCCTGACATGACTGCTCACTGCATGAAGCCAAATTTCATTATACCTTGGAGCATTCCAGTCATGGCTCAGCTCTGCTCTGCTTTGCATGAGCATCTGACAATGGGCTGACCTTCCTCTGGCTCTTATCCCCGCGTAATGAGGCTGGGGGGCACCAGACTCCAGGGCCCAGGCAGGCACAGGCTGATAATGAAGAGGCGCTATGGCTGGATTTAGGGAATAATGAGCAGATAGCTCTTCAGCATGCGCTGACACACGGAATTAGGTGTCCAGTGGTTGAGATTTGTTTAAAATAGTTGGATTTTAGTGTGTGTGTGTGTGTGTGTGTGTGTGTGTGTGTGGAGGGGGGGTAATCCAGCAGTATTGTGACTAGACCAGTTGGAAGAATGCAAGTAAATGGGGCTCACAGGTATTTTAGGTCAATGGTCTTTGAAGTCTACCTAATGTTCACAGATGTGACATGCAAGCTATGAGTTTAAATTATGGTAGGCCTACCCCCACGTTCAGTCAACATCTTTTTGGAGTGTGTTAGTGATGTGTGAAACAGACCATCCACCCCAGGATCAACAAGACAGTTCATTCATAGAGGATCTAATGAAAAGCAGCTCAGAAAAGCCCGCTCCAGACAGCTCGTCATCAACGTTTGCTTGTTGTTATAACCCCTCTTTTTTTGTGGGCCTAGATCAAATTACGACTCATTGGAATTAATGCTCCTCTGCGGTGCCTCAACGGGCCGGCTTTTTATTTCCCCCGGGACGCCTTTTCACAAAGACTACAGTAAAGTGCTGCCGCCTGCTGAAGGCTTTAGACAATCCCTTTCTTATTTCCTCGGAGAGGGCTGGGCAAATTTCAGACACAAATGAGACGCATAGGTTACGCACGTTTTCCCCCACTTTAGTCGACCCGACGAGCTGAAGACAGGCGAACTGGGTGCGCAATCTGTGTATAATGTGGCTGTACAAACAGGGTCTGGGCGCATACAGCGGTGTGCACCAGAGACTGGGCCCTGCTCACAGCATATTGTGAGACCTTTCGCACCTGCCTCATTCTCAAAACGACTAATATGAGGATGGAGTGGAAACCGGCAGCATTTAATAGGCCTATCAGACAGCGCTTAAAGGAACAAACAAAGGTGCCCAAGATGCCATGCTCAGTTAACGTGTCATCTTTGCTTTAACATCAGACTATCAACCATCGTCGTGTTCTCCAGCTTTTCATGCAATGTAGAAACAACCCTCACCACCGAGGCCTGCATCATAAGCCCTTTTAAGGTCATTTGTTTGCATGGGCATTCTGAGAGATTGTGAACAAACCGAGTAATTTCAGTAGGCCTAGTCCTGTGCGTTTCCCAAAAGCATCGTTGCTAACCAAGTAAGCAACTTTGTTGGTTGCAATGCAATTGCCCATTGCCAACCAACTTAGTTGCTAACTGGTTAGCAACAATGCTTTTGGGAAACCCGTTTAGTTTTATTGTTTCTCAACGTGCCAGTGCCAGCAACTCATGCTGTCAATGTCGAAGCAGAAGCAGAACTGTAAACTGCGTGTCAGTCTTCTGTCTAAGGTACTCAGACTCCTCAATTGTCACGAGCGACTTCTTGGTGGTCCGGTGGGTTGATGTGGGACTGAAGATCACGAGGTGTGAGGGTCAAAACCATTTTCAGTCAGTGAAGATGAACATAGTATTTTTTTTTTTATTATTAAAAATGTATTAAAGCCCAGCTCACCTCTTCTGCTTCCATCTTTCCACCCTTCCTCAGGTCCTGGTCTTTCATGAAAACGCACTCCCATCCCCATTCTAAAGTTCTAAAATTCTACTGTTGAAAATGGTTTAACTCTGGTATTAAAGTAGCCTACCAGATAAAGCAACCCTGGCAAATGTCAGTAGTTGTACATATTTTATTTCAATATTTTTTTTTCCTTTTTAGGTAGCCTATGCCAAATAGGATAGGCCTACTGCATGATAAAGGTGCATCTCATTATGGAGAGCTGTATCTTCAGGTGAGATCTAAATGTTACGGCCTTAGTGAAGCATTTCGAATAAGGTTAGTAAAAAATGTAATCTTGTATATCAAACTGCTCTGAAATACAAGTGTAATACATAGGAGTATGTATATAAAAATGCTCTGCAATTTATTCAGTAATGTTTTTTTATTTATTTATTTTACATAAAGCATGTTCCAACATCCACTATATGTTTGTGTGTTTGTTGGGAGGGTTTAACAGGGGAGGCACTATGTGTAACGAATCTCAGACTCTCCTGACACTGAAGAACTTGGCACACAAGTATGGCACCGTGATGTAAGAGGCTCACTGTGTTTCATCTCTAAGCCTCTAAGCTGAGTTGCCGTTTCAGAGTGCCATATTATGTAATTACGGTCCCAGACACCAGTCCACACTTCTGCCCATGAATCCAACGGGCATGTCAACCAAACTGGGTTTGTTTAAGTTGGACACAAACTCAAAACGCTGCACAAACAAAGAACCAAAAAAACAGGCATTAAAATCCGTAACATTTATTGCCTGAACTTGTATTGAAAATCTTTTATTTATACTGTAAAGCACACACATTCAGGTATACACAAAAATGTACAATTCATATGGATTCACAGAGGCAGTGAACACATATTTGTAAATCTACAAAAAACCTCTACAGGAATTTAAAAATTCTAAATATCAAAACCAGTACAGCTGCGGAAAGAACTGTGCATTTTGGGAGCCAGTTATTGCTTCAGCACGCAGTCAGTGGACAAAGACATTTGGAGTTGGAACAATGGGACAAATTATCAATGGGCCACACACACACACACACACACACACACACACACACACACACACACACACACACACTTTAGCAGCTTCCTGCTCTCTGCTGCTTGCGTCCAGTCATCAATAACTGGCTGCCAAAAAAAACAAAACAAATCAAAATAAGAAACAATAAAGACCTTTGCTTCTCCGAAATATATAGATATATAGGTTATTATTGAACTGAAATGTCTTCATAAATTAAAACAAAGTTGTGATTGTGTGTTAAACATCAAGTTAAAGGAAAAAAAAAAAAAAAAAAAAAAGTCCTCCTTCGGGAAATGTCAGAGAGAAATCAATGTGGTGAGCGAGGAGGCAGTGAGGAAAAGGGCAGAAATATTCAGTATCCGTTCACCTGGATTCCCTGACAGAGCATGCTGCTCTCCTCTCCTCTCCTTCCTCATGACTCCATTCCACTGAGGAGATTAGGACACTGAAACTGGCGTTTTATTGGTTTGGTAGTTCGGTAACTTTTACCATGCCAGCCCGCGCAGACGATGTCAAATACGAGATGAGTCGGAAGGCTTCGGTATTTTTTTGTTTTTGAGTTGACCACATTTTTGTTTTGGGACCTACCTCACCATTTTGACACCTTGAAGAATAGGATGAAAGACAGACCACAGAAACAAAACAAAACAAGTTAACAAGCCAACAGAAACAAACAAACAAACCTCATAAGGGGAGGGCGGGGAGGACTGAAAGCTTCCAAAGCTTCTACTTATGAATCTTTGTAAAGGCTGCATAACGGCCTACTGTGGTGAGGTGCACCTGCACTGACAGGCAAGTCAACACAAAGCATCAGTGGTTGCTGTGCTAGGAAAGCCCCTGCAAATTAACAACAAAAAATGTCAATGAACAAAAATAAACAAAACAAAAAGCAACATGTCGCCCTTACAGACCCCTTACAAGCCTACAAGTCAGGCCAGGCCATGGAAAGAAGAAAACAGGCTGGCTATCGCTGCAGCTTAGCTTGAGGGGAAACTGACACAGACAGAAACTGAATAACATAAAGAAGTGGAGCGTATGGGGGAGCTACCTATTTATCAAGTCTTTAAAAAAAAACGTATGACTTATTAAAAAAAAGAAAAGAAAAGAAAAGAAAAAGAAACACACACACACACAGCCAGGTGCACACAAACACCCTCAACAGCCGACCAGCTCAGATGAGGGCGACTGTGAACTGGCCAGCTCCTTCTAAGCTGACGTGCATGTGACGAGAGAGAGAGAAAGAGAGGGAGAGAGACAGGAGAAGAAGGAGGGGAGGCCACTGTGGCATACTCCAGTCAATCTCGTTGTGAGCACTGGGGTGTTTCGACTCACTAACCCACCCCCGCAGGCCTGGGTGTCCGGCCCTGGGGTGTGTGCAGGGCGAGTGAGCAGACAGAGCAGGTGCTTGAGGGGCGGCTGGAGGGTTGGTCTTGGGGGGGACTGGGCTGCCAGGGGCCTGCTCTAGTCCACCTCCATGGGCTCGTCTGCAGAGGTCGAGTCCTGAGCGGCCGAGTCCTGAGCGGCCGACTCCGGGGCGCCCTCTGTGGGGGACTCTGTGGTACTGTCAGAGGGGGTGGCTGCGGGAGCGGACTCCTCGCTACAGCTACTGCTGCTGCTGCTGACGTGTTCGTTGTTCTCGTCTTCGGCCTCCCTGTTGTCGGGGCTGCTCGCCATGCCCGACGGCGCCCGCTGTTCAGACTGGTCCATGTCGGTGGGCTCTTCCGCGGTGTCGCTGCTGGTGCTGCCGCTGGGAACTTCCCTCTCCGACGTCGCCTCCCTCCCGGCCTCCTCTTCTGATTTGCTCTCCTCAGCACAAAGCTCCGTCTGGGTGCTGGAGGGCTCTGAAAAAGAGTAGGTAAACAAACAAACAAACAAATAGGTATGAGAAGAGACATCATTCTGATTGGAGTCCAACTATAATCACAATCACTGGGAGAATAACATGCTTCAAAGGGAGAGTCAACTAATATAACTATAACTAATATTTCCATAGGCTATAGATTGCGGAGTGATCCCGTCTATAGAATTGGTCAACCTTTTACAAGTTTACCACTGCAACTTTTATAACCTTTGTTTATAAATTGACACATTAATCTGAATTTGCACTGCATCAAAGGAAGAAGGTACTTAAACATGTGGCAAAATTTGAAAAACAGGTCGCACCCATGCCTCATACAAGTATGATGGCCAATAATTTATTTTTTAGGCATCTGAAGTATTGATGACGTTTAGCAGCAGCTGTAAAGCTGAGCTCCAACAGCTGGGCAACAAATCACCAAATCTTACTGTTACACAATAGACTCCAATGTGAGAATGAGTAAATATGCTATCCACCATGGGAATAACATTCTCACTCTTTCACACCAGTCAATTGCCAGAACTCAAGTTTAACCACATTCACTGCCAATGGAATCTGCATTCCAAAACACCGGATAAGGCTTCCTTAAGGGATCTAATGAGTCTCCAAAGCTTGGCAATGTGCCATTCCCAAAATGTAGCTTGTACGACTACATATAAAATAATATACTGCTGCAAAGAGACAGATAGTAAAGTGTGCCCTACCCTTCCAAACCATGGGCATAAAATGAAATGAAGATGCTACCCACACTAGCAACATTCCTTTTTTCAGCTTCAGTGTGTGCAGGTTGTGTATGCCAGTGTTGCCCAATTGTAAGAAATTCCTTATGTCCTGTTTACTGTATACCTATCATTTGATATGATGCTTTGCTGCAATGCAAAGTTGGCTATACATCTTGTTTGCATCCTACTGAAAATTCTATTGAAAGAGTGCCAACATCATGCATAGGCTAATAACAATAAGTGCTGAAACCAAATCTGTGCTAGGCTATTACGGTAGGCCGGTATGGTCAAAATAATAAAACAATAATCCATATGGTACAAGGTGGAGGCCCAGCCAAACTAAATTCAAAGTGAGGATAGCAGCTTTACCCTGGTCCTGGCAATCAGCTGTGGAGCCAGCAGGCACTGAGTCCTCCTCTTCCTCCTCCTCCCCAAGCTCTTCGTGTGTCTGCTCGTCCGGTGACGCCGTGGATTGGGTGCAGGCCTGCTGAGCGTCCAGCGAGCTCTCGGCCAGCGTGGGTCGAAGGGTCTCCACCGACGCCGTCTCGTCCGCCTCATCCTCCTCTTCATCGTCCTCGTCCTCGGCTCCAACCTCCCCGTCTTTCAGGAATTTCAGCCTCTTCACCTCAGGCTGTTCCTCCTCCTCGTCCTCCACACCGTCTTCCTCCTCTTTGACAGGGTGCTTGCTCCTTACCAAGCCTCGACTGGGACCTGACGTGGGAGTGTCACTAGATAGGTGGATGGGCAGAGAAAAAAATGTGCGAGAGAGAGAGAGAAAGAGAAAAAGAAACAGCACAGGTTATGAATTTAATGTTCCTCCTAAGGGCCCCGACTGGCTTGAATCAGCCAATCACTGAGCTTTGCCTCATGAGTTATGCTAGAAGAGACAAAACCACATTTGTGGACAGTACCTGTGTGTTTTGCCATGTCCGCTGGCCGTGTTGGGGTCCTTATTCTCTGTGCTATCAGGAAGGCCATTCGTGGCCAGTGAGCTAGACAGGGAGGCTTTCTGTCGGTTTAGTGGTCTGGGAGTGCCAGGACCATTGACTTTCCTGTGGGACAAACACACAGAAGTGGATCGGGAGGGGGTGGGGAAAGAAACTGAAACAGCTGGCAGACAGGTGAGCTGCTGCAAAACATGGAAGAGACAAGAGAGCAAAGTGTACTTTGACCTCAGCAACCTTACCTCTCCGCAAATGCAGATGAATTGCCAGGCAACATCACACCATTCATTCTGTTGACTCCACTGCAGCCATTCTTTCTGTAAACAAGGCGCATGCAAACATGAGTGTCCTTTACAGCAATTAACCTAATGGTCTGCTTATATAATATCAGAAGCTTCAGACACTTACTCTGATGTAGGATGCACACAACTAACGACCATCACATTCTGAGGGCAGAAGAACAAAATTAATCAGACACTGGGATTTTTTATAGTTGACATATAGTTACAATGTCAACCAGATTTTAAAAAGTAAAATTACTAATCATTGATTACCAATGACAAACTGTTTACCAATCCTTCAAGTTCATGCTCACCTTCTCAACACCTCGTAAAAACTTCTCTGTTCCTGTGTAGTTCCTCTTAGGCTCAGTCAGAAGCTCGCATAGCCTCTGGATGGTGAACGGAATTCTAGGGAAGAAAATCTCTGCTATAAAACTGCCATCTTCTCTCATCCAGAATCTGACTCGCTATGCATTACAATATGTAGTGCAAAAGAAAAGCCGTATTCACACATGTTATGTGCAAATCAGGTTAGTTGGTCCAGTGTTCAAAATTTATCAGCAAATACAGGACTAATCATATGCCTGATGAAGACCATGTGATCAAAACATGTTTTTTATGAATCCATTAAAATCTCTAGTAGGGTGTTAAAACAATCTGCAGGCCTCCCTCTTACTGTCCGATAAATCCTTCAAGTACCTATGTTTACTTTTTTTTTTTGAACGAGCACCCCCCCTCGGTTTCAAGTCCTTACCCTGTGTATCCATTCACAATTTTCAGTATTCGTGCCTTCATCTCCTCAAAGGGAACACACTCCACATTTGGATTGGGAGGGCCCCGTTGCTCTGGTGCTGAAGCCCTGAAGTCATCCATCACTTTCTCCAGTTTGAAGATGAAATAGCTCTTAAACTGAGACCACGGCACCCTGGACAAGATAAGAGAGATGAGACAATTTCTTCCTTCTGCAAACAAGCACACAACCATAATAATTCAAGTAGGTAGGCAAAATCGATGATGGCCCAAAACACACAAGATGAACATGTTTTGTTGCGATGTGAGAGTTTTAGGTTCCCCCACATCACAATTGTTCATGCAATAGCAGGCATCCATGCTTACATTGTTTTGGAATTTATAATATACCACACTGTGAGCTACAGCACTACTGGTTGTGATGCCTTCAATTAGAATTTCCTTACATTGTTTCTCCAGTTTTAGCAACATGGCATAGAAACTGCTCCAACACAGGGTAAAGTTCTTTCTTTCCTTTCTTCTCAAAGTCTGAAGAGAAAATACATTGCAATTAATAAAAATTAATGAAAACCTAGCTGGCTAACTTCCTGAATGTATGGGGCTAGGCTACCTTCCAACACAAGTGAAGGGAAACGTGGAACAAATTACATAACGCTAACAATAAAGTACAGTTTCGATAGACAGCTAGATTTAAACACTTTTAACAAAATGCTCTGAATCACTCAATGAGCCATAGTTGACGTGTTGCTCAATGAGGTTAGATTATAGTGTGTCTTTACACAGGGGTCAGATACTATACTTTGATATGGTCAACGTCACTAGCTACAAAATTGCTTTACTCGACTGTAATTTAATTTTATTATACGTTGGCTGCATTATAGCAGGCGGCCAAACAGTCAAGAGTTCACAGAATGGCTAACGTTATCGTAAAGTTTTACATGGACACACAGCAAGCCATCATGGCTAACGTAACTCACAATTACAACGAGAAGTGCTGTCTGTTACATAAAGGGAATTATGAACAATAGTGTTGGTGGCGATGGGTAATGGTTTAAAGATTAAACCGTTTAAATCGACATTAATGACGACACATCATCATATACTAGTCCAGTGAAAGACAGAGAAGTCAAAATACTCAACGTTTTTACTTTGTGACTAACAGACTAGCACAACGTTATAGCAAAAGCTAACATTGCTAACTTGAACACCATGACCCGAAAAATACCCATTTGGTACACTATATGAACGAGGGGCTAGCGTTATATAAACACAGACACCTGATTATAACACAAAAGTTTACTCATGTGTCGCCATGATATTGCTAAAAGCATATATTTCGCAAACCGAAGCCAAATAACGTTTGCTAGCTAACTAGTTACCCATCCAACTTGTGAAGTTCACCGGCAATACACAATATACAATTAAACTTCACTCCGTCTACATAAAACACTAATGGCAAACATCAGGCAAACCGTAAATAATACAACAGAGATGGAATATATGCTAATAATCATAGGCTTTTTATATACAACATTAAAAAAGTCAAGCTGCAGAGGAAGCTAAATCGGCTAGCTTAGAATCAACAGCTAGCTAAAGCTTGGTGCCGAGCTAGCCGATGTCACACATAGATTAGCTCTACCCCGCTATCACAGCCATCACAGCTAGCTAGCTACGTTCATGACACTAGTCACTTAGCTAGCAAGGTAAGTTAGATAGCATAGCAGGCTAAATTCAGAACCCAAACATTCATCTCAAATCGACCCTTCGCATTTACAAGAATGTAAGCGACATTTAAAGTTCACAACCTTTCACAGCCTCCAGAAGTGTATCGATTTCCATGTTTGAGTTTTTCTTTACAAATATTCAAAATTCAGCAGGAGGGAGAGCGATGGCCGCCTGGAGACAAGAAAAAAATGGGGAAAGAAAAGTGTTTCAATATGGCGCTTGTGATGTCACTGCCAGTGGTAAAGTGGAATACAGTGAACCTTGAAATTGTTCAATTACGCAACGGGAAAGCTTATCTAATTTACAGAAGTTCTGACATCTGTGTCGTCAAATAATTTTCAGTTTCCCAATCTATCAAAATTTATACTTTTTCCTGAAGCAAATCTTACATATCCATTCTTCCATTTCAATTATGTTTGTCAGGCAGCTATCATGATTCTTCTGAATTTATTTGGATATAACCATCCCTGTTTCATCTAGACAGTGTATGCAGCCCAACACATTCTGAACCAATCTTTAAAATGTTAAAGATTTACAGCACATGGCAAGTCATGCCAGAGTTTACTGGCACTGTCCATGTCAAACGCTAAATAACATAATAGTAATAATAATAGTTATAGAAAACAGTGGGTAAACATAATGTGCAGATATTGTTTTTTTTATTATAAACTGACATATTGTGTACACAGAACCTTTCCTTTATAAAGCAGAAATGCAGAATAGTGATTCTGGTGGAAAGAATGGGGGTGGTGGGGCAGAGTGCTGTTTGTTTTCAGTATCCTAGGCCTTAGTATCACTGAAATTGTTAATGAGAATTGGGTAGAATGTGCTTGTGCTCTCTATGGGTCATAGGCTGCAACCAGTTATTTGCTTACAGTTTTCAGAGCCAGTCCATCATAAGACCATTTATTTTTATTACAAGACAATGAAGAGAAAGTGGGTCTTAACATTTTGTTTGTGTTATAAAACGTTTTATGTGTTTAACATGCTTACTGTACCTTTATTGTACCCCCCCAATATGCCATCACCCTTCAGTAACACTGCACAGCAAAACAATGCATTTATATAATT
The DNA here is from genome assembly GCA_017657215.1 of Limnothrissa miodon. Lineage (NCBI taxonomy): Eukaryota > Metazoa > Chordata > Actinopteri > Clupeiformes > Clupeidae > Limnothrissa > Limnothrissa miodon. Next base: position 1,110,308 of record JAGFZM010000003.1, on the reverse strand, counting down.
GAGAGCCAACTGGACAGAAGTGCACTTGAGAGGGTTATATTTCACATACTCTGACTAAAATACTGCTGTGATATACTGAAAACTCGGCAAATGGTTTAAAAAACTCTGTGTACCAAAGTGGGACATCCAAAGCAATGGAGTATTACATAGGACCTTAATTCACATTATTTTGTATATACATTTTCTTCACTGGCTTATGAAAGGTCTTTGGAAATTCGACATCAATACAAAATGGATGCAATACAGCAATTATGTCCTTAGGCTTATGTCTGTACATAATATGATATGCATTTTCAACAGCTAAGTTCATGAAAAACATTGTAAATTGAGAAGTGCTTTGTTCCTCTGAGATAAATTCTTGTCCAGCTTCATATGTACAATTCAATGTAGTGTACAATGTAGACATGTACAATACAACCAAATAAAATAGAAAAATATATGTGCACATTCATACACATCAGTTCATTGATCAATTCATTAATATTTGTGCTAATATTCATTAATATAATTTATCCATAACCCTGTTGTTTAAGGTCACTGAGTGTTTCTGTAGGTAAAAGAACCATAAAGTTTAGACTGAAACACAGAATAAACTGAAAATCGGTTATTTAACCGTTACTGTTAATTGTTGATACACTATTTTGCTTTTTCACAAATTTTCCCCCCTACAAACAGCATCTGATGAGCTTTGAACAGCAGGGTTATAGATTGATTTACTACAAATTCCCCTTTAAAGTTGTAGTGGAGTGTCACACTTTATAAAAGTCTCTGTTCAAGAACATTGTGTTTCAAATTCCAGCCGGAAATCTTCACGTGTCAGGCATCTCCATCAGAATGGCTTACTTTGAAACTTGATTGATTGCCGTTTTTTAACAGGCTACAAAGTCATTGATTGCCTCTGGCACGTCTTTCACAGAAAGACATCCTGTTCAGTCATTGGATAAAGAGGCAGATTTTCTGTGCGCCGCCACCAATGCGGCTTGAGATTATGGGTGTTTCGCCCGTCTGACCACTCGCTGCTCGTACACAGCCTTCATGGTCTTCTCCACCTGCTTCAGGAACACCTGTGGGATTCGGCCACACAGTGTGTTCACCGTGTCCAAAAACTTGGTCTGAAGCGGGAAGAAGAGTGACTGGAAAAGGTTCTCCTCAAAAGGATACTGAAAGAAAGAGCAACAACAACGGACAGTGGTCAGTGAAACGTAAGAAGGCAGTTTGGAGCAGTAGGAGACAATAAGAAGTACGGTCAGTGTGACTTCCTCTTTGATCAACTCTGAACAGCAGAGGGGGCTCATGCAGCCTGAGAGGACAGTGATGTGCAGAAAAAGTGATGTGCCCAGAATCTTGTCAAATGAATGAGAAAGATGATAATACTGTAATAAACAACAGGCTACTATGTTGGCCTTTTGTAGGCCTTCGTCCTTTACCCATCTAGTGGCATTTACTGTAAAGCTACTTTAGGAATTCAGCGACACAAAAGCAGAGTTTGGGAGCTATATTTGAATACACACTTTAAGTGAAATTCTTGAAATAGAACCTTATCACAAAATGAAAAATCCCCATTTGTAAAAAGCTTCAATGGTAAATGGTGAAGATGAGGGTAAAAACAAATTTTTTACGGTCAGTACTTACATCATGCATGGCATCATACACGACTTTGAAAGCTGGCTGCTTGTCGTCATGATACACCCCCCGATTCCCATGAAGAATGGACACACCCTCCTCTTCTGCCCCTTTGCAGTTGCTGCCATACATGCAGTGGTCCGGCCTGTAGTTCCACTGGCACGGAAACGTGTACAAGCATTCTGTGGAGAACAGAGCCCATACTAATGCTGAATCACTGAACCACTGCTGCTTAACTGCGCAGAGAGGAGGGGGTGAGCACACAAACTGGCAAGGGCACTGAAAACACAGTTGTAGAGGGATCGGCACTCTATCCATACACAAAGCTAACAGACTGTTGACATTTGATTTTTTCCATATGCCTCTTTTCTTCATTTGCTGGTGGCTGTGCTGGTTACAGAGAAAAGTACTGTTTATGTTGACACAAACCCACAACCACTGCCATGACCCTTTCAGAGTGGTACTTCACACAAGATCTTTCAGCCAATATATTTGCTTAAAGATGTAGTCTAGGATTCAGTTTTGTTCTTTGAAAAGGATGTTGAGATTTTAGTTCAACAGCACCTCTTCTTTTCATGCAACTGATGAAACACTTGAAGTGTGGATTTGCGCTGTGTTAAAATAATTTTATGTTTGTTTACAATAACAAAACAAACAAACAAACAATTACTAAAGACATTGAGTATTTAATTGGCAGTATTTTATTGGTAAATTACTGAATGTAATATATATGGTATATTGCTCTATTGGAATTGTGTACTGTGCCTTTAAAAAAAGAATACACATATTATTCCCTGTGGTCATAAGTACGAGCTTGTCCTTGGGACTGAATTTACAAATGACCCTGAAAAATGTGTTTGAAGTTTCCACTGAAAACCCAGCCATTCACCAAAAATACATTACATGTAACATCAAAGCCTCCTGGTGAGGCAATGCACAGACTGCAAAAAAAGGTTTTCCTTCACAGCAACTATGACCTACTGATGCCTTCTTTCTTTCTGCCTTGCTGCCGCTGATAACAGGAAAAGAGGTTCTGCTACTGTACCTGGGTTGTAGTGAAAAATAATGTTGAGGAGATCTTGGTCGCCCCATGTGATGTGGTTCTTATACTTCTGGTAAAGAGGATGAAGCATGTCTTCCCATGACAGGCCAGTGGCAATCATGCTATTCTGTTGGCATTAACACATTTGTCAGTGTATAGTAAAAATAGTCTAGAATTATTTCATGAATCTGACAGCATGCATAGTTGAAAGCATAGGTTCCAATCATGCTTCTGGGCTAACCTACACTGAAGTCCTGTGTACACATGTCTAGATATTTTTATATACAAATATTTTACTATGCATTTGGGCCTGTATTTACACCTAAACAGAGTTTTAGCCTTAAAAGAGTTCTATCTAAAAAAGTGGAGATATTATCTGCATAAATTGCATTGGACATAAAACACAATAAAAAACATAAAAAAGGGGCTGTCTAGATACATGAAACAGGGCCTCTGTCTTCCCTTTCCCAGACAAGATCCACCTGACTGAAATCAGTGGCCTCTTACGGTTCCTGATTAGTTATCTATCTGCTAAATCTGCTAATTAGAAGTGCCATCCATGACCCCACTTTTCCAAGAAGCATAGATGTTATTAATGAAATCCAGTAAGAATTTGATTCTGCTACACTGCTGAGCACACAGTTCCAGGCTTAGGATAAGAACGGTCTAAACAGAGGAACCAGAAGACTTTTATCAGTGTGTTTTAGAGCCTGTTCCACAGAAACAGAGAGTGGTATGTACAACATCAGTGCACCATATCTGATAAGAAGCAAAAAAGACAAAGCATATGGAATTCATCATAAAGGATACATTAGTCCCAATTATATATAATTATAATTAATTATATCATTTAAGAGGGTTAAAAAAAGGTGTGAAGCAGAAAAGCAGAGACAAAGAGAGAGGTGGAAAAATGGATGAGTCATCACATGTCCAAGTCTTGTAACACTTCCATATAAGGTCTGAATCACAGTTTTCTGATGTTGTTCTATCACAACGTCCTGCTCAGTTTACAATTTTTGGTTCTGAATGTTTCAGTAAGTTTTATCTGTTGCATAGCGGAAAGTCCCATGAAGTAGTTTTGGTTCTCTGAAGGGATGCTAAGAAAGTTGTTTTGATGGAAATATGCTAGTTTGGTAGGGTGTTTCAGTCAGCAGGAAAAAATTAATGGGATGCAAACCCAGCTTAACAACATGCTATTCACCTGTGTTTCCCTATTCTATCACAACTATTAAATGAATAGACATAAATAGATTATAAAACATTGATACATATATGTGTTATCCTTGCATGTCAAGCCAATAGCTCAACTGTCTCTTATTGTGACCCTGTCTTTGATATGCTTAATTGTAGGACTGGACACAACCTGTTGCCATATGGTTTAATAATAACTAATGTATAACCAAGTACAGCCAGGTGGGAATGTTATGAGAAGAATACAATACAACCATGATGTTATTTAAAGTTTTTGGTAATGTTCCGTTTTAGCTGGATGAACTTTCAACAATGAATCACTTTTTCTAAATTTGAGAGCAAGCTGTGTGTAGTGTATCAAGAACATTCTGTGTTTATCTTGCACATTACTCCATACTGATGGATGTTTACTCATGGCACTACATGGCTTTCACCATTATCACACTTGCTTATGGTGGTGAAACAGACTAAACTGGTTTAAACTAATTCCACAGTGACCTCAGTCTATAATTCCACAGTTACCTTTTGGCTTATTTACAGTACAGGTAGCCCAGTATCAACAAATAATGTGATGCACTGCTTCTTTGCTAAAGTGAAAATGGCTGTGTCCCCTCACCTTGAACAGCGTGCTACGGATCCTGGTGAGGTTCATGAGCATCACGCCAGAGTTGACACCCGTTACACCGTAGAACGGGTGCCTGGCGAAGCGGCTGTACCAGCCAATTTTGGGGATCTCGTGCTCGGGAGCCATGGCGGCCAGCTGGGTGCTGTTGAAGGCCTTGAAGAAGCTCCAGATGTCATCCATTGGCCGCAGGAAGAGCACATCTGTGTCTACATACAGCAGGGCATCCACGTCTTTCAAGATGACCTGATAGCACAAACCAGAGAAACCATGCTTTTTTTTTTCTGCCCCTGTGTTTGTGTTTAGACTGCACAACACATGGAAGACACATTGAAGGTAATGGAGAAGGTGGCTTTAGGCAAAGAGGAAGGGAAAGAGGGCCTTACTGGGAGGAAGAGTCTCTGCGCAGCGCACGGCTTGAAAAGCTTCTTCCACTCGTCTGCATTCCCCACTGAGAAGGTAATGGGGTAGATGCTGTACTGGAACTTGGCTGAGAAACGACGGGGCCACTTGCTCAACTGGAAAAGGGCAAATATTTGGACAGCGTCTTCATTCAAAGCAGCCGCAATCGGACAATGTTTAAGCAATGCTCCAGCCCGATAAAATGAGAGAGGTCTGAAGACAAACCGAATCTGCTGCTTTCTCTTGAGGGGTTACCAGAAAATAGACTTATCACTTCATCTTAACTACATGCCAAGTGAACAGAGATAAACACCCCCACCCCTTAAAAACTTCATCCAGTCAAGGCATCAATTAAATTGTCAATAGCAATTAATTGGCATAATGTCACTGACAACAGTTATGATTTTTGAAGTCTCAGGACAGAACTATTTTTTAGGGCATACCTTCAATTCTGACACATCTAGGACTCATTTTTGGAGTGGTAATATTCCATAACAACATAACTATAATTACATACATACATAACAACTACATAACATAACTATATAACAAATGCATAACAACTATAGTACCTGACAGAAGATCAAAAAAATACTGTCAAAATATTGAATCATGACCACCGTATGTGAAAGCTCACTAGATTGTTTTGTTCAAATAATACTTATGAAATCACCTGGGATCTGACAGTAATGACCTATGTGGCACAGCAAAACAAATGGAAGATGTATTTATGAGTCTCACTCTGTCTTCTAGGCCTATGCATAATTGCAGAGGGAAAAAAAGTCCTCCAAACCGGCCCCAAAAGGTCAGCCACGACTGCTGTCCGACTAAGAAATGATGAATGGTCCTGCAGCACACTACACTGCGAGGAGGTAAAATATGCTCTGATCTGGCCTCCGATTAAACAGACAAAGGCAGGGGCAGTTCAAAGCACGCTCTGGACCAAACTTTTTAATAGCGCTTATGCAAACCCTCCGCTTTGGTGGAGTCCTTCCTTCCTATCAGGGGCTTATTGAGACTCTGCATCCCAGACTCACAAGAAGCTGCTCTAGGGCAGTATGCTGCTGCTGCTGCCGCTGACCCTTATGAATGCCCAGAGAAATTAGGTCTGCGGGTAAATAGACCTCATGGCCCTGAGTTAACCTAATCATGAAGGCATTCATACACACAAGTTCAAGACCTGTTCAAGCACAGGCTGAAATGTCAAATGTTGCATGCATTACACTGTGAATTTGCAAACATACACATAAATTCATGCACAAAGATGGATACCATTTATAAACAGCTAAGATACTAAAACATGTTCAGTGCTTTAACATGGTAAACTAAAATATGCTACTGTATGGAATGCTAAACAGGAAAACCCACAGCCTCCAACACACACACACACAAACACACTCACACACAAACATACCCCTTTCTCAAACTCTGACGATAGGTCCTCTTCAGCAAAGATATGAAATTTGATCTTCTTGATGCTGAAGATGAGGGCTGATTTGACCATGGTGAGCGTCTCCTCCAGCCGGTTCCCGCACGCCACCACGGCCAGGTGCATCACGTTGTTACCTGCACGACTGCCGCTCTTCGCCGCACCTCGGCCCACATCACTCTTTGGCCTGTCGGGAACAACAGCAGCTTGTCAGATTCCATGTGACGAGACGAGACCCTAATATCCATTTGAGATGTTTAAACCATTTTATCTGCTTTTCCTTATGCAACAGAGACGAATAATCTTTCTGAAGCACTGAAGGCACTGGCAAGGAAGAGAAAAGGAACGAAAAGACAACATAACCAAGAGCAGGAGAGAGGGAAAAATATAGAGGGAGAGAAAGATATAAGGAGAGAGAGAGAGAGATGATTAATCTGGGAAACATTTCACACATTGACGATCATATAGCTCCCCCTGACAGGCAACGAATGCATGCTGATACATGGACTACATGGCCACTCTCCTGTCCCCTGGGCCCCGTATCCATAACATGTTTCTTTCTGATGCAGCCAAATGGATCCTGCATCTCATGCATAACTGCTGTCTAGGGAGCAGCGACCGCCGCAGCATCCAAATCAATGCAGTGTTGCACATGGCACAGCCAGGAGGACAGTGAGAGAAGGTCTGTTGTCTGCCGAGCCTCGGGCTGAAGACATTTGACCTGGCCCATGTTTTTGGTTCAGGGCATGTTTTCACTGCTTGTGTAAAGACTGATGTTTCTCATGGCCCACAAGATTTTGGAGGCTCCCGCTGCTCATGCGAGGGAAAGAACACCCTAAGGAACAGAGTCCGCCATTTATCCAGGGGCTTTGTAAAGGAAACAAACCCCGTTGCCAAAAGAATATGTAGCCTGTGAGAGCTGAGAGGGAAGACGAGGAACGGGGGAAGAAAAAAAAGGCCATCAAAAGAGGCTTTTGTAGGGCAGAGAGATGGGGAGGATGGGTGTGGGTGTGGGGGCTGTGTGTTGTATGGTGTGTGGTGGAGAGAGGGAGGCTTTAATGCCTCTGCCTCTCGGTGGATGGGCGAACGTGGCCACCGAGATAAAGCCACGCGAGGGGCTGACGGATGCGACGGAGGAAAACAGGGCAGACCTCATGCGTGACACTTCGTTTTCTGCTTGGCTGAAAGACAATCGCTCGGCACAAATGATTATAGATGAGGGTCCCAGAGGGGAGTGGCTGTGCTTGCCTGAGCTGTTCTGAAGGTGAGAGCACTCCTTTTGGATGCGCCACTGCATAATTATGCTGGTTCAAAATCTACAGGAATGGGTGGATGTGGAAGGAGCAGAACTATAAATGTCCCCAGCACGATCACAGCACCTCTCACACTACAGGTTTTATGTGCAATGACAAGGTCTGGGTGTATTCAGAACCACATGCTGTCTTTTTTTCCCCCCTTTTTCATAAAGCAACATGGCACATGGTGCTCATGTGTAAGCCATTTCCTGACTTCCTCCTCCACATCTGGATGCATTTTCATCAGCTGTGGAACAAAAGGCAGCCTACTAAACAAGCCACAGTGGATGGGGAGGGGGTAGATATACTTCACACCGGTCACAGGGATAAAGCATGGGTTGCATTTCACTAACAAGTGAGAGCACAGTGTGAGTATGTATACCCATCATTAAAAAGGACACTACACTTTGTAATGTACACTACTACTATGTATAAATGAACATATATAGTGAGAATGGCTGCTATAACAGTATAACCTACATGAGTTACACGTGCATACATGCAGATACACTGAGAGTACATAGTGTTGTTGTTTGTTTGTTTAAATGGAACCTGCTGTATAGATAATGCATGTGTGTAATAGTCTCTCAGAAAGGGCTATTGGTGTTGGAACACATGGGGGTTTCATGGGTAAGAGAGTAAGTCATGTGGTCAATGATGATGTTTAGTCCATAGGTATTTGGCCTGGTTTGTTCAGCCAGGGGCCCGTAACCAACAGCAACAGCAGCACAATTTACACAGGATTCCCATTGAATACACCATTGCTTTCATACACACAGAAAATTACATAAATACTCAGATGATGGACAGAAGCACACTCCTCTGAGACTGCAGCGCCATAAGGATGGTCCCCGTGAGACAGGGTAAGCGCCATCGCCCTTGGAGATCCGTCAGATGCCAGCTTTTTTGCCAATGTTTTGGTTGTTTTTCACACACTCCACTACGTACACACACACTTTGTGTATACCTCACAGGTTTTGGTGTTCTGACAAGCCAGGAGGGTTAGCTCGGACATAAATTTAGTTACTAAAACACATACAGCTATATACACTTTCACTACTGGTAATGCAGTATATTTACATAGGTTACAGATCCCCCCCAAGTACAAAATAAAACAATATAAACATGCAATGTTAGAACATATTAATACATATGCAATAAAGCTTTGTATGCAATACGTATGTTATGATTGGAAATGTGATTTTTAACCTGAGTTTTATTTTGGCTACACATAAGTGTGATTTTGAATTATCATATCCCCTCCCATGTTGCCATGCTCCTGGCAGCTCCATAGCAACAAAGCAATCCATCTGACTGTGCTGAACATACCGGTGACTGTGCTTGACTCATAGCGCTCCTGGACCCTGAAGCCTCTTCCTGACTGAATAGCTCCTCTGCTGTCTGCATAATATCAAAAAGCTTCCCAAAAATATCTGAAAAACGCTGCTGCTTTTACCCAACACCCTCCCTTCCTCAATCCCCAATCCCCACACACCCTTTTCTGGCAAATGCAAATCCAAGCCTTTTAATAGAGCCCTGAAGTGTGCGCCATCTCAGATGCGCAGCCGATTAACACATTTTCCAGAGCGAGTCTGCACTTTCATCTGCCAGAGGGTGCTTCTTTGGTGCCATTACTGGCCCTTGTGTCTTGCGGTTAACAGGGAGCCAGGTACACTCTTAACCCGGATTTTGTGTAAACCAAAAAATGTAAGCAGTCTTTACATATTCTTTATTGTTTTTTCAAAAAAAGTTGTTATTACTAAAAAATATTAGTTGCTTGCACTATTTAGACAATTAATTGACTACACTGATCAGGTTAAGAACACATCACTCACTATGTTACGTTTTTGAAAAGGAGTAGGGACTTGAAGCAGGTTGCGTGAGCAGAAAGCTGAAACTGCCAGTGCCTCGAGACCTGCATAACGTTTAATCAGAGACGGCTTCAAAATGTTTTTAGGCTAATCTGTGAAAACAACGTGGGAAAAAACGTGGAAAAACAACGTGAATCGGTGAGATTTCAAAGAGTATTATCTGCAGATATCTTTCTGGAAAAAAAGCGCTAACCCAGAACATAGACCGATGTGGAACTCCAAAAAGATGGCGACGATGTGTTAATGTGCAGACGCTTTTTTCCCTGTTGGTTCAAGGTTTAGATGTAGGCTAAGGTTAACTTTTAATTCAGCTATTTTTGTCATTTCATAAATCGTAACCTTATCCAGAGTGCTTTTTTATGCTCACAGTTTAGCTACAACGTTAATTTCGTTAACTTTATTTCTTTCTGCTGGTTAGCACTCATGCATGTAGCCTAACGTTGTAGTCCATGCACATACACATGCTTTCCATGTGGCTAATGCTAGCGTGTGTATTTTTTGTTTTAAACTAATTGGAAGAAATGCTACTTGTAGTTTTGCATTAGTGATTACTTGGTGCCTAATGTTTACAGTGGAATTTTATCTTTTATTTTTCTAAAAGTTTGCTTATGCTCTGTTTTCACAGGTCCATGTGAGAAGATGAACTTAGAAGAACGTATTGCTTATTGCATAAATGCATGTTAAAAAATGTCACTTGTCTTTTGTATGACAAATTTATATGGCTGAATACACTACTGTTTTTATGAGCAATAAAAACATTGGAATGCATTTAGTTTATTTCTTTACCTAGTATTATTTCTTAATTATAAGGCATTATATAATATAATGTTTAACAATCCTTGGAATTAATATTCAATAAGGTTTTTTAATATAAATTGGACACAAAAAATTGTGTGAACTAATGGTTTTCAGTAAAGACTACTAATGCAAATCCACTGCACCCACTAACGTTTTTATGTTTATAAAGTTTAACCCGTTTAGTTTTAGATGTTTTGTAAAAACTAATCTTGTTTAGTGCAACGGGTTTCCACGCAAATTTCTAGTAAAGTCAACTAATTCGGGTTAAGAGTGTAATCGGCGGGGCCTCCCAAAGTCAGCCGAGTGAGTGGGAAGCCATCTGTGTGCCCAGAGGCAGGCGGGGAGTCTTAAGTCATTCCCAATGACACATTCACGTCTCCCCAGAACATCTCTGTACCAACAAGCTACATTTACCTCCGCATTTTACGACTACGTCACATGACCGCCTTACACTCGCTCGGATTCTTCAAGAAAGCTGTTTGTGGCAGAGTGAAGTTCTGTTTTCTCTGAATAATAAAAAGCAGTAAACCAGTCAAATCGTTTCAGTGGAAACTCCAGTGCCTGTGACTTGAGAATGCCCATCTGTGGATGGGGATTTCTGTCTTTGATGCAAAAGCTGTAGATGCACTAAATCATTTCATTGGGACTTTAAAGGGCGCCGCGGCGGTGCTCTTTATTGCATGTGCGTCCATGGGCCAGGCCAACGTGTACCTCATGCTCCACTGTAGGGAGTGATTAATTGAGAGCAGCAGACTTGCCACAGCTTTGCTGTTTCCACGTCATTCTGGTGCAAGCGCGCACACATACACACACACACACACACACACACACATACACACACACACACATGGCCTAGCCATAGAAAACCCTGGGCCAAGTAACACACTGCTACACCCTGAACTGGATGAAACTAGATCCAGCTGCACAGGCGAATGTGCCCAAGAGCAGGAGCAGCAGCACAGGCCCCTCTAGTTTTGGTTGTGCCTTCTCGCTTGCTCTTTCTTCCCGATTTCTTCATTTTATGTGTTTCATTGTATTTGATTGAGCAAGCACTCGAATCTGGAAAACATTACATAGATTTCCCAATGATCTCTCAGTGCAGTATTCGAGCTGTTGCCTGTTGTTATACATGCACTTTTTTTTTTTTTTTTTTGGCAGAGGACTCAACCGAATGTTAGCCACAAACACCACCTGAAAAGAGGAGGTCATTCTGTGCAGATGAGACAGGAAATCACCCTACAGCGAGTGCGACGCCAGACTGTGTCCATTCAGGAAGTGATGTGGTCCAGACAGGAGAGCATTGTTTGTATATTTGGGATGAGCAGGGCAGGAAACACACTGCCGAATGACGCGCTGCTAGGACAGGAAGAAGGGATGAGGATGAGTGAGTGTGTGTGTGTGTGTATGTGTGTGTGTGTGTGTGGTTATAAAAGCGATGGCAGCAGGGATACAATAAATATAAGGGAGTGGACAGGAAAGGGTTAATCAGAGCTTCGCTTAAAAGAGAGGGAAAAAAACTCAAATAAATGTCTCCCCTGAGTCTTTCCCTCTGTGGCAGAGATTAAGAGAGATTGAGGTGTCACGGACTGTTTGTGTGTGTGTGTGTGTGTGTGTGTTTGTGTGTTTGTTTGTGTATGTGGAGTGTCCACTTCAGCGTGTTTTCATCGTCAGAGCTCTCCATTCCTCTGGTTTAGTCATTATCATAATGTAGTCCTTTGACTCCGGATTTCCAATATAATCACAGTAGACGCATAGGTGGAGCTGCAGTCCCGCAGAGCCAGGATTCGCTAGGAAAAAAAAGTGCTTTGGACACAGTTGGGTAATCCAATATTATAGCCAATTATGGCCTCATAAGTTGTCCAATACTCCATTATGAGATTCTATTGTTTAAGGCATTGATCTAGGTGAGGGATACAAATGATGCTTAGCCATAGATCAGTGAATACTTATTACACCAAGTGACCCTCACTAGCTCAATATTTCATCTTGAGTTCACAGCTTTGGTAATGGTTTGCTGTTGACACTTCTATGGCCTGAATGCCTGATACCTCTTCCAAAATGGCCTTGGGGGAGAATGCTGAATTAATTTGGACAAACACTGATTGATTTTTGTCCCATTTCTCGTTTAAGTGTTGTGATGGGATTATGTTTTTCAAGGTGACCTTTGGGTAAATCTTTCGCAAGATTCCAGTCTTGACCTAAATTAAGTGTCAGGTTTTGTCAAAAGTGTGCCTCTGACAAAATAAGTTGACGTATCACTTCTGCCTTCAATATGTCCTGATGTTTTCACGGGGACATACAATGTTTTCCCTGATTCTTTCATTCTCGTTTATCTTATGTTTGGACACCCGCAGGGTCAATTTTGTCTGTCTTTCTCGGTGGACATCAAAGGCGTGCTGTGAGTCGAGTAGTTGAATTGCAATGTGTCAATGTCATAAACGTTTGAGAATGACAAACTGGTTATTTCATTTGACAAAACATGTTTACATTATCGCACCTCTTTATATTAAAGTATCAAGTGATGAAAGATGCAGACATATGTCGCTTCAACATAACTCTAATTGTAACGTGCAGCAGGATACAGTGGTTGCATGCCAATGCAATTTAAAGAGACTGGGAATAGACTGATGAACAATTTTGCAAAACATTTACCCTGCAGTAAACAGAACTTGATGCCAAAGTTTTGTTTGCAGTGCATTGCGATTCTACGAATATATCTTAATCATCCACAGATTGAGCTAAAGGAATGCAATAGAGCAAGCATCGCAAATAGTCCTATTTCTTACCTAAGCTTTGCGTTGACATCGCTTCCTCTGGTGGATATTTTCACGTTTTTTCGGATCAAGCGTGGGGATTTTTCAGCTTTGTGAGTTTTTTCGGGTGACTCTTTTGGCAATTTCACTGAAACAACGTTCTCAGGTCCATAAGACTGAAAGTAGTTGTCTTTCTCAACTTCTTTCAAAGGCGGTTCGTCTGCAGCATTCCCCCCTAAAAAGTACAAAAGTAGAAAAACTCCGAAACATACTGCAATCGCCACAATTCTGCAACGGATTCTCATCGTGAAAGAATGTCCCGTTTGATTGGAAATGCATCCGCGTCTTCCTTCATGACTCTAAGTAATACATAACACCCCGTGCTGACATTCTGCTAGTAGTTTCCCAGTCGATTTCTGCTACGAGGATGATGATACACTTAGCGCCCTGATCATCCACAGCGAGGGAGGAGGGCCCTTAGTGGCTTACCGTAACGGACTATGCAGAAGAGCTGATTGACTCATTTAGTGGTTTTATTTGGTAAAGTCCAGGAAGTCCGAATGACGTATGTTTGCATAAAGTTATATAGAAGTCAACAGAGTGTTATTTTAATGCTAAAGGTTCCCACTAGTCTAAGATTTTATTGTAAGTCCAAGTGTGCCACTCTGATGTAAAAGGGAGAACCCAAATATCTGTGAGTGGATAGGCACTATCAATTTGATTTTTTATCATTTGATGTGTCAACAGCAACATGCACAATACAGTAGCCCAACTTTCAGCTCATTAATGGAGAAGGAGACCCAGCATTTGGGTATATATATATATTTTTACTGTTCCTCACTGTAAATAAATAATAGGCCTACCACAGCACCATCAGATGAACCTGATATTGGAATGATAACTAGGCCTACCGTATTTCTTTCTATCTCCACTCTTTGATCACCCATAGGTACCTCCTGCACCCTCCTGCATTCCCCTACATTGGTACCTAATCAGACTAGCTACTTTTATAGCTGAAATTACATTATAGGCTAAAGGTTAGTCAAGATTCGTTAAAATGTTGGCTCTGTTAGTTTTTGTCAGCTGGTTAGTACCATACCATGCCATTATATCAACTAGATGTTGGGCTGTTGTTGGTGTTTATTTGACCTTACATAATGTTTAGTAATGTTAAGTAATTTAGTAATATATTTATAAATAGCCTATGTTATAATGATGACATTGCCTAATACTTAAACAACATGTATATCTTAAGGGGAATCATACAGATGTAGGCCTAACATGTTTAAGTTGGTGTGGTTCCGACTTAGATAATTTTCCTTGATAAAAAAAAAAAAAAACTATTAAATAACGGTTGTCACAGGGCTGTTTATGAAAGTTTATAATTGAAAGTATTTGCTTTTATGTTCCTCCACCAAAGCAGTAGATGGCGCGTGTCATAATCCCTAACTGGAAAATGAATCTAATACGATATTTACGGTACGAACTCGTCATATGCAGGAAATGTACACAGAACAGCTTTCTGCAACCACGTTGAAATTGTTTAGCTTATTTCTGTGTTATTTTTTGGAACTCTGGGAATAAAATGACAAAACTGGCCATTCAAATAGTTGTTTTCATACTTTAATCTCTACTCGACAGTGTTGTAGAGGTATGGGCTTTTTCAAAAACATTTGTTAACAATTTGCTAACATTTAACGTCGACAGTTCTTTAACCGTGACTACTAGAAAACTATTTCACTATGAATGTTTATGTTTCGAATAAGTGAAGCAATAGTAATTGTTATTTAATATTTAAGAAACTTAGAAAACATTTGGTAGACTAATCTTTTCAACGTGTTGCAGAGTATTACAACGTTAGTATAAGAAAACCTTAGCCACGTGGCAATTTAAGTTAAAATGTTTTTCAAAAAGTTCAAAAAAGACAAACGTGATTTAATAACACTTGTTCATGTATAGGTTAGCTAAAGTGGTATGTTGACAAAAATGCTGCCTGCTATAAGTGCACTACAAATCCTACCACAAGATGGAGTTGTTGGCACGATTCTTAAGCCTATCTATTGACTGATGGTATAGTTGGTCGTGTCATGTAATGTGGGCTTCTTGTGTTTGGTCGACAAGATAATAAATTCTTTCTTTTTTTTAACTGACAGTCAAATCTACAGCTGATTCAGCGCCATCATGCTGACCCCAGCATTTGAGTTGAGTCAGGACTCTGACTTCCTTACCCTTTTGATCAAAGTCCCTTACACCAGGACCTCAGAGTTTGACCTGTGCATTGATGGAGAGGACTTCAAGTTCTATGCCAAGCCATATTTTCTTCGGTAAAGAAGTGTGGTCTTTAGACTCTAATTTAATGAGAAATCAGGTTGGAATTAATCTAAAGCTCTCTTATTTGAGGTACTGTCAGTCAGATTCAACTTACAACTTAAGTTTGATACAGCTTAGACTGAATGTTCAACTATTCAGGTAATGTTCACTGACTGCTATTCATTGAATGTTGTAACGTTATCTGATTTTTTCCCCCACATATTGTTACCATTCTTTGACCTCAAACAAAAGAACTATAGATTAATTTCCATTAGATTCTTTGAGTTACTTGGTTAAAAAAAGACTTTCATGAACATGAATAAAAGTCCTCACAGAAGCTCCACTGGTCAAAAATGTTTAATCACCACAAGTGATGAAGGGCAACGTGGTCCGAAATGTTACATCACTTGTGCTGTTTCAAACTTAGCTTAGGTAGGACTCTTGCCCTTAATGGGAAACATAACTGTGAGTCTGTGTTTGTTGTGCTTCCTGCTATGGCATGTCTTACCTGTATTTAGTTTGTCATTTATTGTTATCAGTGATTGTTTTTAATACGTTTGTTTCTCTTTATCTAAAGGTTGACCTTACCTGGCAAAATAATAGAAGATGGAAGGGAAAAGGCATCATTTGATATTGATAAAGGTAAATTCTTACTAGCCTGCTCTGCACTTCCCCAATGCTTTCACCGACAGTGAACATGTTACACTATGGTGGTGTTTGTCTCATGTTTGGCCTTGCTGAATATTTACTCAACTTGACAGGGTATTTTCAAATCGCATCAGTCAGTAATCTTTCTTAGGACTCCTCCATACTATTTAATTTTCCGTGTCACCCATTTTCAACGGGTTTTCACGGGTTTCTCGAGGTGTATTCTCACACAAAGTCTCATACCAGATGCTGGTGGACTGCTTTGGGCCCACTGGATGCTTACACCTACGAGAGTCCACCACATCTCTGGTGCATTCTCTGGTGCATTGCCAACCATCTTCTGCCATTTGTGTTCCAAACCCTTTCTTATTTACTCACTAATACCTCTGCACATATCCCAGTGAGTAATCAGAAGCACATGAAATTGATGTGCTGAGCCTTATATACTGACCGAATCTGACTGGTAACTACTGAAGCCCATTCGACTCGAGAGCAGCAGCAGCAGCAACAGGTCCTGTACGGGCAGGCCAAGCCTGTTCTGCTGGCTGGCTCGAGGTTGATTGATCCCCAGTGTTCCATTCACACCCGCTCCATCCCCAGCAGACAGTTCAAATTACAGCGCCGCAAGATTTAATTGACCATTTGGCCCATCAGTGCCGTCACAAGTGCTCCCTTAACTCTTCTGTACATGCTCTGCTTAATCTATCTGCCGTTGCCCCCCACCCCCTTCCTTGCAATTTGTTTTCCGCTGTTGTTATTTTTCAGCCTCCTTCTCCCACCCACGTGGCTGTCACAGCTCTGCGTGCGGTCACATCTCGGGCGACGCGCTAACTTGAAGACGCCCTATGCAAACACGAGCCGCTCGTCTAATCTCCCAGCCATCTGATGTGGCAGCTCCTTTAATGAGTTGTCAATTACCGGCCTTAATTATAAGACGTGTGGCGTATTTAACCTGACACCACTGCCCTTACGTCTGCCATTTCCCTCCTGTGACACGCGCGTGGCACGCTCCGCGGCCCATAAATGATTCCCCGGCAGCTGGTAATAACACCCCGCTAATCACGCGGCGAGTTTACACTCGTAATTACAAATCATTGAGATGTCTCTCTTCCCAGGGCAGCCGGCCAACGTAATTAATGACATAATGCATTTTTAAGGTGAATACTCCGGCAGTGTGTTGAAATTTTTATGAGCTGTTTAAAATGCATGAGAATATGAAATGGTCTCCTTGGCAGACTTGAGCAAAGATTTGCCTTTTGTGTAGTGTTTTGTTTTTCTGCTCTTCTTTTTTTTCCAACAGCTGTTTTGGCAAGCCCCGTAAATACAAACGGCCCTTACCACAAACATTAGCACCGGCCCTCGGATTGATTAATTAAACATAATTGTGCATGCGTCGGCCCATAATTATATCTTTCATTACACGTGCTATTGGGTAGCAACTGTTTGTTTTCATTGGCAAAAACAACCTCCAAGGCGCTAACTTATAAACACGACAGCAAGTGAAGCACTTGCTATGCTAGTCGGCCTGTCACAGCTATTGCGTAATCACCTGCATTTGCTTTAACATGAAAATCACTTCCACAGCTGGGTTATTAGAGTACATTAGTGATACATCATTCACTCACAATAATGTATAGTTATATATATATATATATATATATATATATATATATATACACACACAATATATCCCCCTTTGGAGACTTTGTCTGTTGAAATCTGTTTGGCTGTTATTCAGGTTTATGCTGGTATTTAAGTAAATGATAATGTACTGCTATATGCTGTCAAGTGTCATTGACCAAAAACTCAAATGTATGTTGTTAATAAAACTTTAATGTATGTATGTAACTATAACTGACATTTTTATTTAAATGTAATTAGATATGAGTTACTGTATTATTAGAATGTTGTGATTTATAATTCCCTTACTGTGCAAGTTATAGAGCACTAAAAAGATCTTTTGACCTTTGGAGCCACTGGTGACACACTGTGTTTGTGTCTCAGGTGTCTTCACGCTGCGTGTGGCCAAGGAGACACCAGGCCAGCACTTTGAGGGGCTGCAGATGCTGACCAGCCTCCTGGCACCCAAAGGCTCCCGCTCTGCCAAGCCCCTGGTGGAGGATGTGGGTATGTGTGTGTTCCCTCACACACTGTCATACAAAAATGACTGTAATTTAGGTGTGTGTGTGTTTGTGTGAGAGAACAGGAGTGTGTGTGTGTGTGTGTGTGTGTGTGAGAGAGAGAGAGAGTTAGAGAGAATGTGTGAATATGATTGTGTCTGAGAGAGACAGAGATAGAGAGAGAGAATGTGAGTGTGTGTGTTTCCTACGTCTTCAATGGTGACTGCTCTGACACAGACCTCTGTGCTGGAAGTGCAGGTGCTAATCTGGAGGCGGGCGAGGAGGAGGAGGAGGACGAAGAGTTTGATTGGCAGGTAGAGCAGACGGCATACACTGAGTGCTCAGAGGAGGAACTGCACCAACTGCAGAAGTACGGCTTCGGGAACCTGCGCTCCGGGGTCTTCGCCAGACTCCAGGTACGCCAGACTCCCACACTGTGCCCAGTAAGGCCGGTCCAAAAGGCTGCTCTCAGTTTGCACTCGTTCTTCTCTCTTTTCCTCCAGTTGTTTTCCATCAGGCATTTTTCTAAGCCCTGTAAAGAGGGCCTGTCATTGATTCCAGATGACACAAATGGCAGAAAAGGGGAAGGATTATGGGTTTTTGTTAATTAAACCCATCTGATGGGCTGCTTAGCATGCCTTCATCTACTCAAAGTTTATTATCTGGGCGGTAAAAAAAAGATTTGTAGATTGGTGGAAACCAGATGGTAACATTGCAAAATGACACGGACGTGGAGAGAGCATATCTCTGCATTCATTCTCTTTCTGTAGTTGGCTCATAACATCTGTTTAAAGCTCACGTCCCCCTGGAGGGGCGAGGGGGTCATAGCAGGTCATGTTATAGTATGCGTCTATTGCAAGTCATGCACTATTCAGGTTCAATAGATTTTAGATGAAAAACCTATTTTAGAGAAACGTGCACTTAAATGTAAAAGGTTACTCACACAGAGTAAAATAGGTGAATGTCTGGTGATCATTCTCACTTCAGTTGTTGTGGCCTACCACCTGGTGGGACTGTCGTTTGAGTGATTGACGTTTATTGTTCACCTGGGTCCTTGTGTTCTAGACAGGTGATTCTTTCATACATTACAGAGTCTGCTGCACATGGCTCATCAGCTTGGCATTGGCTCTGATGGTCAACTGCTGCCAAACTTTTTTATCCCACCAGTTTGGCATCTTCAAGCTGGTGTTGCATACCGTATTGGGGACACAAAGCAGGCCAGGAGATTTTGTAGGGCCCTTTGTCTCTGCGTGGGCGACAGGCTTTGTCCTCTCAAACACACAAGTGACTGGGTCATCAGTGACGCCGCTGAAGTAAGCCAAGAGTGGCTTTATATCCCGACATCAAAGAAAGTGATAAACACAGCGGAGTCTATTAAAGGAACAATGGGGGCAAAGGAAAGAATGGGGGCAGGATGCTGATTGTTTGTTTTCAGCTGCAGTCTGGTGTCATTCACCTAACTAATTAGTTATGTAGACAAGCAGTTGTCTAGGTTATATACTGTTTTATAAACAGTGTGGTTATGCATATCTGGGTGAATCCAGAAAATACAGCATTTTGAAAAAATAATCTGTCTTTATTTATGTTTATAACAATATCTAGAGAGGTGTAAAAGGGAACTTAGTGCCACTGAACTTGTGAATAAGTGTGAGTAAGAATTAGTTTTTACAGTGGGACAAGAGCATGAAAAGCTGATGAGGTTCATGAGGAGATAACGTCTTTATTTTATGTAAAGTGTTACGTGTTTACAACAAAGGTAATATTGCCTACGGCTTCTTTAATTCTGCCTTTAATTCTGCTTTTCAATTAGGAGGAACTGAGCGACGTCATTGACTTGAAAGAACCGGACAGCACGACACCAGCCTCGAGGAGAAGTGCCCGGCTCACCGCCGAACAAAACAAATTCGACCCGGACCATTATCTGTGAGTCAAGAGGCTGAAAGCATGTCTTATTCAATAAAAATTAAATTTACACATTGAATTGAATGGAGGTTTTAAGGGGTTTGACGTGCTAGAGAGACGTCAAGCAGATGACTTGACTTGACTATAGTGGAACACTCCTTGAGGTAAGTGGTTTTTTCATCGCCTTGGATCTGCCTTCTTTCTCTCTCTCTCTCTCTCTCTCTCTCTCTCGCCCCCTCTCCCTCTCTCTCTCCCTCTCTCTCTCTGTCTCTCTCTCTCTCTTGTCTGCCCAATCCTGTAGTGCTGACCTATTTGAGGACGAGGCCATCCAGAGCCTGCTGAGCTTTCGGCCATGGTGGGGAGAAGCCGGCCCGGAGGCGTCCCAGCTCAGCCCCACAGGTGAGCACGCGCACCTTCCTCTCTCTTTCCTACTAGTTGGCCTGCCATCCAAATCATTTGCATATTGGATGCGAGCAGAATTTGGCTCACACTTTCTTTGTGTTCATGTGTGTATGTGTGGGTTTGAGCGTGTGTGTCAGTGCCTGTATAACCATCTCGATATACAGTCTTTGGGGGGGGGGTGTCTAACCCTAGGTGTGTGTCCCACTGTGTTGAGTGAAAAAAAATGTCTCTTGAGAAAAATGTCTCTTGAGTTGAGAACAGCTGTGGATTTAAAATCAGGCTGTCAGGTTGTCAGAGCAACTTTCACCTAAACACAAAATAAATTCAAATTGTGATGAGTAAACTTTTTTTCTCTTTTGGACTTGGCCCTGTTATACTTTGTCTGAATTGGTAGCGAAAGTTCATTTCCGATTTGACACATCTCAAGAATGTATGCTGGAGACTTCAAATGGCCAAAATTGCCATTAAAAAGTTGGAAGGCAACCCAGCTATTGTGTTGTCATGGACACAGCTGTGTCATTTTCTAATTATGATGCCCCCCCACACTCTCTCTCTCTCACACACACGCTCACGCACACACACACACACACACACACACACTCACTCTTTGGCTCTGGCCACACTCTCTCTCATCAAAGCCACTATTAGAGCCAGAAGCCCACCAGCCCTGAGCTGCCCACTCTTGGAGCTTTTTTGTCATTTGGTGGTGTGTGTGTGTGTGTGTGAGTGAATGAGTGATGGAGAAAGAGAGAGAGAGAGAGAGAGAGAGAGAGTACACTTGGGAGAGAAAGAACAATAGAGGGAAAGAGAAAAGAGACGGGACTCTCTCTGTGTGTGTGTGTGCATGTGCGTGCGTGCGTGTGTGTGTGAGAAGTCAAGCTTGCATTTCATCTTGAACCACTGACAGATCTCATCTGGTCCGTCTCCACAGACGTTGTACATGTAGGCTTGAAAGTTCTGCCTCTATCCTAAGACTCCCTCCAAAGACTCATCTCCCGACAAATATCTCAACGCCCCTTAAAGTGGAACTACAGTAATGGTCATTTATATGCTTGGTCCACACGTCTAGACACGTGAACATCCCATTCATTTCAGAAATGCAGAACTGGATTGTACTTCTTTGTTTGTACCTGTCCTCCTATCAGATCCAACAGTCAAATCTGTGTGTGTGTGTGTGTGTGTGTGTGTGTGTGTGTGTGTGAACAGAAACAGGTATCCCCATTCATTGCCACTATGTCTTGACACTGTTAGCAGGTGTGTAAAAAGTGTTGGCCCTCTGGCCAACCCATGATCATTCGGGATGATTTTGACTCATAAGCACTAAGCAACGGGTGGAGGGGAACGCTGATATTGTTCTGCAAATGGACTTCCTTTGAAAATTAGCTTGTGCTAATGAGTCCCATTTAGAAGAGCT
>JAGFZM010000003.1:1055986-1085986 GCA_017657215.1 Limnothrissa miodon | reverse complement strand
CAATCACAGCTGTTGAAAATACAGTTTGTAGCAGTTATTCACACAAACGCACACACACAAACACACAGTCACATATATATATACACTGCTCACAAAAATTAAAGGAACACTTTAAAGAAACACATTAGATACATCAGATCTCAATATGAAGTTGGATATCTATACAAATAACAATAGGGCAATGTCTTAGGAACAAAAGGATGCCAAGTCTTTTAATGGAAATAAAAGTTTTCAGCCTACATAGGGCTCAATTGTGTAGACACCCTAAAATTAGAGTGAAATGAAGATGTGGCAGGCTAGTCCATTTTTTTTAAAACTTAATTTCTGCAACTCAAAATGCTTTTCAGTATCTTGTGTGGCCCCCACAAGCTTGTATGCATGCTTGACAACGTCGGGGCATGCCCATAATGAGACGACGGATGGTGTCTGTGTGAGGGCATCCCTGAGCTGTTGTACAGTTTGAGGAGCAACCTGGCGGCGCCTAATGGACCGAAACATAATGTCCCACAGATGTTCTATAGGGTTTAAGTCAGGGGACCGTGAAGGGCATTCAATTGTTTCAATTCCTTCATCCTCCAAGTACTGCCTGCATACTCTGGCCACATGAGACCGGGCATTGTCGTGCATTAGGAGGAAACCAGGACCTACTGCACCAGCGTAGGGTCTGACAAAGGGTTCAAGGATTTCATCTCGATACCTTATGGCAGTAAGAGCACCATTTTCTAGGCAGTAGAGGTCTGTGCATCCCTCCATGGATATGCCTCCCCAGACCATCACTGACCCACCACCAAACCTGTCATGTTGAACGATGTTGCAGGCAGCATAACGTTCTCCTTGTCTTCTCCAGACTCTTTCACGTCTATCACAGCTGCTCAGGGTGAACCTGCTCTTGTCTGTAAAAAGTACAGGGCGCCAGTGGCGGACACCAATTCTGGTGTTCTTGAGCAAATGTCAATCAAGCTCTACGGTGCTGGGCAGTGAGCACAGGGCCCACTACAGGACGTCGGGCCCTCAGGCCATCTTCATGAAGTCTGTTCCTGATTGTTTGGGTAGAGACATTCACACCAGTGGCCCTCTGGAGGTCATTCTGTAGGGCACGAGCAGTGCTCAGCCTGTTCCGCCTTGCACAAAGGAACAGGTATCGGTCCTGCTGATGGGTTGAGGACCTTCTACGGCCCTGTCCAGCTCTCCGAGAATAACCGCAAGTCTCCTGAAATCTCCTCTATGTTCTGGAGATTGTGCTGGGAGACACATTAAACCTTCTTGCTGCAGCACGTGTGGATGTGCCATCCTGGAGAAGTTGGACAACCTGTGCAACTTCTGTAGGGTTAAGGAATCGCCAGTAGAGATAATTACTCAAGCCAAAACTAGCACGAGTGGAAAACCAGCCAAAAACGATCAAGAGGGAGAAACTTGAAATGACCTCCACATGTAAAACCAGTCCTGTTTTGAGGGGTTTCTAATTGTTGCCACTGTAGTGCACCTGTCGTTAAGTCCATGAACACCAATACAGCTGAAAGTGATTAACAATGCCCTTAGCTGCATAACCAACCATAAAATTATCAGACAGGTTTAATTGATTTCATGCCAGGCCCAATAAAAAAAGTGTTCCTTTAATTTTTGTGAGCAGTGTATATTTGAGTTGGACACGCACACACAGAAGACACTCCTAATCATAGATTCACATATACGTCTCTCTCTTTTTTTCTCTCTCTCACTCACAAACACATGCACACACACACACACACACAAAGATCTGTCCTTTGCATGCTCGTGCAGTCCCTGACAGTCCGACAGCTCCCCCTTAATCCTGTGAAGTGCAGCTCCTTAGTATTCCTGTCAGCCTGGGCTCCGTATATTGGAAGTAGACACAGTCTGAGCTGTTTAATGACACAAAGCACCGGCAAAACTGACCCACGCAATAGTTTGAAGACTGGTTGACGGCTTCTGTCTCTATCTCCCTTTGCTCGACACACACACACAGACATACACACTCTCTTTCTCTCTTTCACACTTCTCTGTGTCTCCCTCCTGCTCCTCGGCTGTCTCAATCTATCTTATTCATACTCAGACCCTGCACTAAAGCTTGCTGTTTCAGTTCAACGCACGTCTCCCTCAGCAACCCTCCGTACCTGCTACTGTCTCCTTCTGTCGCCTTCTCCGCAACTTAAACAACCCCCCTCTCCTTTCGCTTTCCTTCCCTTTGTGGCATCTGTTCTTCCATCTTCTAGCACTTTCTCTTCTCCTGAGGTTAACGATGGCACAGAGTCGCTTTCCTCCAGACGGCTCTCCTACTTGGAGAGCTTGTATCCTCTGTCTAGCAGACCTCCTTCCTTCACTCAGTCTCAGTCTGCCTGACTCCCTTCTCTCATTGCACTCTAACCCCAGAGCTGCTGAGAGCAAAAGGCAGAAGACCAATAAACGTCACAGCTGACACAAATCCAGGCATTGCCGTCATCCTTCTCATCCAGTGTCACTTTTTACCGTGACGAGATCCACATTACCACTGACACACGGGGAAATCGTTCACCCACTCCTCCTCAGGCCACAGCTCCCACCATTGTAACAGCAGCCATGGCAACCACACTTTAATGCTTCGCTGACTACGGGTACATTTCCCACTACCTTCAAACAAGCTAAGGCAAGACCACTGCTCAAAGTAACCTTCTCTCTCTCCCACTCAGGTGAAGAACTACCAGCCTGTCTCTCTTTTTTTCTTGGGTTTTAGTTTAGGGATAATCTATTAAAAGAACTGTTTTCAACCAATGTGGTTTCAAAAGTGCCCCCACTCCAGTGGAACGGCCCTTCTTACTCTAAAAGCAGCCAGAGTTGCAAGTCAGTCCTCAGTGCCCACCCTGCTATCCTATCAGCAGCATTTGATATGGTCAACCACTGAATCCTGCTTAACAAAGTCGCAAAAATGGGTAATAATGCCAAAGCACACTCTTGGTTTGAATCCTACCTCTCCATGAGTCCTACTTGTTCAGTGTGTCATGTCTGCACTACACCACCTCACCATAGGGGTCCCCCAATGCTCAGTGCAGGGGCCCTTTCTCTTTGCCATGGACACCACCTTCTTGTGTGCAATCATCCACTGACATGGCACACAGTGTTGACACAAATCTCCACCTCGTTAGTGGCAACACAAACCTCCAAAAAAGCAGCACCCCCCCCCCCCCCAACCAAGGCAACCATACATCACAGCATCTTGGCATGAAGATGGACTCCCTGTCTATTGCTCCCACCAAGTTGTCATGGGTGTCATGATTAATTTACCAGCTGACCTTTGCTGATCATGTTGCCTTTGTAGCTCAGTTGTGTCCTTCATCTCTGTTTATCATAAGGAAGATCAAGCCATCCCTAACCCAACATGCAAGCCAGCTCCTGTACCTTGGATATCTCTCACTTTGACTTTTGCAGTTCCCTCCTACCATGTTGCCCAGCATGTACTGTACTGTGAGACTGTTATAGATGATGTGGAATGCAGCTGAACGTCTGTTTTTCACCCTGCCTAAAAGCTCATGTCACACCTCTGCTCAGTGCCACTGGCTGGCTTTAGCTGCTCGTATCAAATTCTAACAACTGATGTTGGCCTACAGGCTGATTGATGACTCCGCTCCCATCTCCTTTACTACCCTTTTTAAAGCCATATGTTACCTCCCCCCGGCCACTTTGTTCCTCCCAGTAACATCATCTGGCACAGCCAACACCTTGCATAACTCAATCCATTTCTGTCCATTTCTTCAAGTCCCGCTCTCAGTAGGGATATATATTTTTTATTGTTTTGCAGTCTGAATGCAAATTCTCTTTTTTTCTAAATTGCTGGGTATAATGGTCTTGGTTAAATTAAAAATGTAACACAACTCTTGTGCTCTTAATTATATACCACACATTGTTTTGAAACAGTTATTAATATGTGTTCCTTATGAAGTTCTCTGTACTGTAAGGATGCTTGCAGGAAAACATTGACACTTCATTATGCACGTATGCAATGCATTATTGCCTAGCATATGTGCAGTATGGTGTACGTAGCCTGCTGTCTGGGGTTGTTGGACCTAGGATGGTTTACCATTGAAACGTATAACAATTAGTCAATGTAGTCTCTCTCTTTCCTATCCTCACTTTACAAAGCCTGAGTGATTATGCTCTCTTCTTTCACTAGACAGAGTGGCATGGAAAAGAACACTTAACACTCTGCAGATCCTGGTTTTGTAAATAGAAAAAGTTTTGCGGTGGTTGTTCGAGCATAGCACAACAGTCGCGACGGCAATAGCCGGTGTCCCATAGTTGAGGAGCTAAATGAGAGGGAAGATTTTTCCAGGTTTTTCTGTCGGCTTTTGTTTTTGGGATCTTTGTAAACACTTGTGTGCTGCTGAGGATTAGTTGCGATTGGCAAGTGAGTCAGCAGAGCTCATCAGTGGAACTGCCGGATAGCAGTTTCACTCTTTGCTCGCTTGACTCTCTAGTAAACACACCAGTGCAGTCTTCGTGTTACGTCAGCTCATTCCTCCCCCCCAACACACACATACACACACACACACACACACACACACACACACACACACCAATGGCCCCACCCTCAGCCTGATGGTTGGCCATTGTCAATGCTGGCTGTCTCACTGAGACTATTTTTTGGCCCTGTTTGGACCCATTCCCAGCTCTCCATGTGTCGAGGGACTGCCAGGGACTGCCCGAATAGTCCTAGGGGCCCAGTCCTGGAGGCCCTGAAGCGTATTGGACGGTGTGCGCTGGTTTTCAGCCAACGCGTTTCACTGCTAATGTATTTGTTGCCGCTGTCCTCCCCCCGCTGCTGTGTCTGTGCGTGCATGTCTTCTGCTGCTGCTGTGAGCAGAAGGGGTTATCCAAGGCAACGCAGTTCCCATCCACAGCCACCGCCGCAGCCAGAGCTGCCTCACACTGAATAAGTTATAAAAGAGATTTTGCTGGTGCCCAGATCCGAGTGTGCCTGCAGCCTTCTCCAACTGTCAAGCACTTCAGTAAACTTGAGCGCAGTGATGGATGGGGCGAAGACTCAATTCCCCTTGTTCCCTTCTCCTCACTCTCCTCTCTTTTTTCACCCACACCTCTCTCTGGGCTCGCTCTCTCTGTCTATCTCTCTTTCTGTTTTGGCATTCTCTTCGCTCTGTCTGGATTTATATAAGGATATGCTTATCCACAGAGAGCATTTGTTTCTCTCTCTCTCTCCCCTGTTATGCATATAAAGTCGACACGTATGTGTTTATAGCTGTAGAGGCATATATAAATAGAGTTTAGATGTGAAAGACTCTGCAATCAATGTACAGATATATTTATGTAATTACAAAATTTCTACTTTAATTGGATTGTTATGACTTGATTTGTTACTTGATAATAACATTGAGATTGTGTTTAGATGGAGACTATTTGTAAATGCTTATTATAACAACTTTACCATATAAACAAAATTTCAAATATTATTTGTGTTACAGATATGACATTAAATGGAAAGGCTCTTATGGAAAGTTATATTTTTTGGTTAAAGTCTGTGAAGTTTATGGAGAAACATAAATGAACATTGTTACGCTGTGACAGTGTCCTGAAAAGAAATATTACAGTTACTGTATGTAGAGTCTGTCTCTTACTAACTAGATTGCCCCTCTTTTTTGAATTCATCTGTCTCGCTACTTACACACATAGTGATGTATATGTAACCTTCAAATACTAGAGCTTTCACATACCGTCCCTTCAGTCTACTTCTCTTAAAAAAAATCTCAAAAAGTTACAAATAATTATTTTGTGCATAGAGCTAGATACAAGTTAAAATGTGATGGATTTTTCATTCATTTCATAGCAACAGTTGCTAAGGGAGGGGCAGCTTGTGGAAGGGTTAATTAGCGTCATACCAAGCAAGACATCCGAGTTAAAATAGAAAAACAACTAAAGTTTTGGAAGTGTGAAATGTGTTTGTAGGGAAGCCATTTCTCTCTGTGTCTTTTTTAGTACATAATATGACCGATGTTTGTGTTTCTGAGTGCCCTTCTCATATGTTTGTGTACATGGTAATGGAACACCTCTGTCTGTTTGTATGTGTGTATGTGTCTGTGTGTGTGTTTGTGTGTTTTTCTCTCTAGCTGTTATTACTCAGGGCAGTGGGTGACAGAAGGGCCGACTGATACACTGAGCCTGATTTACAACGTTTGTCGGTTTTTTTTTTTTTTTTTTCTTACCGAGCTTTTCCAGCAATATATCCCCACTGCCACCCCCATCCCCACCCCCGCCCAACACACACACACACACACACACACATACAACACCAAACACCACCCTATAGCTGCCTGCAGTGCAGAGCGGTCCCACTGTAAAGAAAGACTGTTTAGAAAGAAAGGGAGAGAGCAAGTGAAAAGGGAGAAGGAGAGAGGGGAGGTGCCCCACAGCCCTTCTCCTCCTCCTCCTCCTCCTCCTCCTCCTCCTCTCTAACTCAAATGGACTCGGTCTGTTTTCATACTCTGTGCTGAGGAGCTGGATTTGGGCCAGTGGGGCGCAGCCTCTCCCCGGGCTCCTGGCTGCCTCATGGGAGTGTGAGAGTATGTGTGTGTGTGTACACGCGTGTGTGTACGTGTGCATGGATGTGTGTGTGATGGAGGGTGGTACATTGGGGAGGAGTTTGGTGTCGTGGTGTGGCATGTGTGTGCGCATGTGTGTGTGCGCGTGTGGGGCGCTTAGTGTCTTGGTGTGGCGTGAGTGTGTGTGCATGGATTTGTCTGTGTGTGTGTGTGTGTGTAAGATGGAGGGTGGTACAGTGGGGAGGAGCTTGGTGTCTTGGTGTGGCATGCGTGTGTAAGTGTGTGTGTGCGCTTGTTGTCGTCAGCTCTGCTGGGCTGGGTCTGGTGCAGCTGTGGCGGCGAGGGACGCAGGTAGAGAACCCAGGGATCCGGGGTCTGCCGTCATGCGCCAGGAATCCACCTCTCAGCACAGCCAAGGCTCTCAGCACCGGCCAAAACTATCATTGGAAACTGCTGCGTTGTTTATGTGTGTGTGTGTGTGTGTCTCTGTGTATGTGCGTGTGCCTGTGTATGTATGTGTTTGAGTGCACAAGTGTGTAGCTGTGTGTGTGTGTGTGTGTGTGCGTGCATGGACACTTACTTGCATATGCTTGCCTGTGTGGGTGTGTGTGTTTTTAAGTGCACCCGTGTGTAGTTGTGTGTTTATATGTGTGTGTGTGTGTGTGTGTGTGCGCACGCACATGTGCATGTGCTTGCCTGTGTGTGTGTCTGGGAGGGAGAGAGAGAAAGACAGGGAGAGCAAGAGCATTCTGGCCCCTGGAACAGTGGCCTGTGCACATAGGGGGTTCTGTATGGGGGCCGACAGGGCTGCAGAGATGCAGGATCACTTTCAGCTGCACTCTGCTCCTCTCCTCTCCTCCTTTCCTCTTCTCTCCTTCCCTCCTCTCCTCCTCTCCTCTCCTCGGCTCCAAGACCCAGTGTGCAGATCTGCTGACTCTAGCGTTTTCCTAGCAGGGGCCTTGCCTGTTTGGATTTGTGTCGTTTTTTTTTTTCGGTTGGGCTTGGGTCTGAGCCTCGTGCCTGTGACAAGTTGGCCTAAGTGGCCCCGCCATCTTTTGAGCTTTTACCTCACCCAGTTGACCAGCATTTGTGAAATCCTCCCTAATCTTTGTGTGAATGTGTTTGGTAAATACGTGTCACAGTACAGCGCAGTGTGTTTGATTGCAGTGTGGAGTAAGTGGAGTAAGTGTGGAGTAAGGGGAGTAAGTGCTGCTTTTGTCTCATTGATCAGTCTCAAGCTAGGCATGCAGCGGTAAAATTAAGCTTCTCTCTTTTTCTTTTCTTTCTTTCTCCCAGTTTCTTTTCCTCTCTCTCGCTCACTCTCTCGCTCTATTTCTCTTCCCCTCTTTTTTCCCCTGTCTCTGTAGCTGTTGTGAAATTGTCAGTGATGGAAAGAGAGACGCTCCGCTTCTTCTTCTCTCCCGGCTGTTAGGAGGATGACAAACGAGTTCGCTTCCTCCGTGCGCTCTTCTGTTTCTGTCCCACGAGGCTTCCTTGTAGATGGGATTTGACTGAAAGTGACTTTCCCCCCATTTCCCCCCCTCATCTATTTCTCTTTCACCCAGCCTCCCTCTCCCTCCCTCACACAGCCATGGCGTTCTCAGAGGAGGACAAAGAGCAGATGAGGAAGCTGAACAACCGCTCCTACCTGCTGGACAAATCAACCCGCCAACACGTGTGGCTCAGTGCGGTGGACATCATCCTGGCCTACGCCTACGAGATCCGCGTCACTGAGGGAGAGCACAGCGTGAGTGGCCACCCACCCCCCATACTCCTCTTTAAAAAGCACACATTCTGAAACTCCTGGCTAGATCACTTTACAGTGGGGTGGACAAAATCTGAGTGTTAGACTCTGTAAATCAGCACAGTGCACAGCTTTGATAATATTTTAGGCATTCTTTCGTCCAGCAATGGGTTTTAGCGTCATGCACGATGTATGCGGTTGTACAAATGAGCGATTTGAGCTCAGCTTATTTGTTTACTTCTGCCACCTGGACAACACCAACTACATTTACATTACATTTATGCATTTAGCAGACGCTTTTATCCAAAGCGACTTACAAAACGAGGATAACAATCAAGCTACATAGCAGAAACCTTAAAGAGCATAGTGCAAGGGGATAGTGCTTCAGTTCATTTTAGTGCTAGGATAGAAGATGTTCTCTGAATAGCTGGGTCTTTAAGAGCTTTTTGAAAGCCTCCAGAGATGGCCCTGTTCTGATTGTTTTTGGTAGGTCATTCCACCAGCGTGGGACGACACATGAGAAGAGTCTGGATTGCCTTGGGCGAGGTGCCGGGACTGCCAGTCGACAGTCATTGGAGGACCAGAGTTGTCGAATGACTGTCGACTGGCAGTCTAGAAGCACAGGGGGTTTGAACCCAGCTTCTCCTGACCCTAAGTGTTTCTGAGAAGCTAGGAGCGCAGGAGGTAAAAGAGTCGCTCAGTAACACCTTTCCCTGTTGCTCCAGAGGTGCAGGTTAGCACCTTACATGACAGCCTCTAACATCTTGTCAGGGTTTCCAATAGTGAAGAAAAGCATGAAAAACTCAAATAGTGGAAGCATTTATACATTTCAATAATTGGCTCCAGTCTCTGACATGAAGGACAGTTTGTTCGAGTTTGTAAAAACAAAAAAAAATCCATGCATAGATGTGCAGTTTAGTTCTGTGAAAATAACCCTGTGCTGCCTGCCAGAATACCACCCAATCCATAATAAACCACCAAGTCAGAACAAGAGGTTTCCCGAGCTGAGGGTAAAGAGTTCCGAGATGTAGATTTCCGAAAGTTGTGTAGGGGTTAGAAAGGTTACTCATATTTTTTTTTCGGCGGCATCCAGTCAGTGTTTGGATAAGGCCAGTTAGCTTGTGCTCGCTAAAACCCCGGGAGTCCTCTTCCACCCCCTCACCTCATGTTGACCTAGTGCTACATACAGGCCTGAAACCATGGGCAGCTCTGTGTTGACAAACAGCGTGTGGAATGCTGTGCAAGAAGCAGGGCCGCCTCTAGGAAAAATGTTTAAAGCCCCGAGAGCCATAATTCTTCGGCTCCCCCAGAAACCGCAGAGGAAACAAAACATTTGCACCGTCACCTGACCGATGAGTGTGTGTGTGTGCGCATTTTTGGGGGCAAATATGTGTGTGCTGTGCAGTACGTTGTGCTCAGCAATTACTCAAGAGTAGCCTTGATTGGAATGCATTCAGTCCTCCACTGCTTTCCCTTACTCTGTCTTCTCTCTCTCATTCTCTCTCTCTCTCATTCTCTCTTTCTCTCTCACACATTCTCTCTCTCTCTCTCTCTCTCTCTCTCTCTCTCTCTCTCTCCCTGCACTCAAATTCCTTGTGGTCACCCACATCCATTGTGACATCCACATGCATTGAATGGAGCGCTCCTCCCCATCACCCCCATCCATTGCAGGGGCGTTTGGAAGGGGTGGCCCGATAAAAGCATTAGCTCCAGCTCTGGGCTCGCAGTAAATGCACTGCGCTGTCCACAGGCTGCACGCTGAACCCCAGCTAGTGTTTTATTGGCTTCGGCATGTGGCTGTCAGTCAGGCAGCTCGTCTGTCATCTAGTGACAACCAGTCCACCCCTCCACCCCTCTGTCCTTCCCTCCCTCCTCCCCTCTCTCTCTCCCTTCCTCCTCCTCTCTCCCTCCCTCCCTCCTCCCAGGCTGGGGCTACTGTAGAGTGGTTGCCCCTCAAGGATTCTCAGTGAGGGAAAGGGGGGGGGGGGTTGAAGACGAGGTGTAGAGTTTAACAGCTGCTCCACAACGACACACAAGAAGGCCTAACAGTTTTTCCCTTTCACTTCTCTCTCTCTCTCTCCCCCTCCCTCTCCCTCTCTACCCCCCTTTTCTCCACTTCTCACATCCCCTCGACGTGCAGGTGGAGTCGCCTTGGAACATCCGGAAGCTGAGCGGGACCCTGTGTTGGCTGGAGGTAGGTGCGGATCGACCCGCTCGGCAGCTCCCACACCGCAACACCTCACCACTTACACTTGTAATCCAATCAATGGCTTCCTTTATCCCACCATAGTGGGCGCTGCGCAAGTTACACCTACTGCTCTGGTTTCCCACTGGGTTTCCCACACACACACGTACGCACACACACACGCACTCACACACACACATTCTCTCACACACATACACACTCCCTACTCCCACTTGACTCCCAAACGTCTGCAGCTATTGACCCTGGCTTTGTGCTTGGCACTGGCCCAGCCGGCCACCGTGGGCTTGCAAGATCCCGCTATCGATCCCGCCGGTGTTTGACCTGGCAGCTGATTCTCTGCACTTCTGGCGCTCCTCCTATATTTAGTGAGGGGGTATAGATCGCTCTCCGGCCTTGGGCAGATCTCTGCTGCGCTGGGCCTCTCGGTCTGACACTCTCGGTTCAAGATGACACCCCCCTTCCTTTAAGCTTAAGCTGGGTTGTTAAGAGGGTTCTTTGAGCCGGGGCAGGTGTATTCCTTACATACCCTCACAGACATACACAATACAGATAGGAATGGGTGTTGCAAGAGGGCTAGAAGAGAAGCTCTGTGTGTGTATGTGTGTGTTTGTGTGTGTCTATACGTGCATGGTTGCGTGCGCCTATGTGCAAGTGAATGTGCCTGTGTGGGTGAGATGTGTAAGTAAGAGAAAGCAGCAAAGCCTGCAGCCTGTGTGTGTGTGTGTGTGTGTGTGTGTGTGTGTGTCTGAGCGTGCGTGTGTCTTGGCTTACCCAGCAGGGCAGCACAAGCCCTTAATCCCAGGCATTTTCGCAACGGATGGCACAATGAGGGCCAGTAATCGGACGCTGCTGCTCAGGCATAAGAGCTAGCACTTTCCTGTAATGGTGATAATGGGAGAGGTGGTAATGACATCCTCCAGCTGCCTGCAAGGCACTCACACACACACACACACACACACACACACTCACACAAACACACAGGGCCCTTCATCCCTGGGCGTGTGTGTCTGTGTGTGTGTGTGTGTGTGCGTGCATATTTGTGTATTTCTGTGTGTGTGTGTGTGTCTGTGTGTGTGTGTGTGCATATTTGTGTATTTCTGTGTGTGTGTATGTGTGTGTGTGTTTCAGCCTCTGTGTGAGTAAGTGTGTGTGTGTACATTCTTGTATTTGTGTGTGTATGCATGCACGTCTGTGTGTGCGTGCTTGTGTGTGTATGTGTCTGCCTGTATGCGTGTATGTTTTTGTCTGTGTGGTCGCATGCTTGTGTGTCTGTAAATATGTGTGTGAGTGTCTGTGTGTGTGTGTGTTCTCATGTACTCATGTCTCACTCCTCTATATTCCGTCTCTCACTCTGACCTCTCCTGCTCCCCTCTTTCATTCACAGTGTAAAAGAAAAGCAAAAATGAGGTCTGTTTTTTTCGCCACATCAGTTCTGTGTTATCTTGCATCTGTTTTCTTTCTCACGCACCATCTCCTCTTCTCTTTACTCTCTTTTTTCCTCTCTCTCTGAATATCCCTCCCTCTCTCAGTCTCTCTCACTTTTTCTTTTCTTCATTGTCTTTTCCTCCGTTGCCAGCTGTTTACTCCCAGACACAGATCAGCTTGTCCCCTCCTCCCCCACCCCCTCCTCCTCCTTACTAAGCCACTTCACACCAGGCTTTAATAGACCCCAGGGAACTCGTGAACCATGATGCCATGCTCGGATGACTCCGCTCTGCGCGCACACCATTAACAAGCAACAAGCAACGGCCAGGAAGATGGAGAGAAGGAGAAGAAGGGGAGAAGAGAAACAAACAAAAAAAAGACAGGAAGGCTTTTTTTTCCTTGTTCTTTCTTTCTGTCTTTTATACCCCCACTCCCCCCAAACCTTTTTTTTTCTTTCCCCACGGGCTGTGAGAGACTCTGGACATGTCTGGCGGTGCAGCCATGAAGGACTGCCAGCAATTAAGGCTGCCGCTGCAGAGGTGTTTAAAAGTTGCTCTCCTGTTTACCCGCCGTAAAAAGGGAAGTCGTTAGGAGCAATTAGAGCGCAAATCGCTGCAATTAAGAGAGCACGGCGGTGGCAGCGCTCGGCTACAAAAACCAGCTCTGCTAAGGCCTATTGACACACACACTCACACACACACACACACACACACACACACACACACACTCACTGGCTTGCTCTCACATGGGCCGGAGGGCTGCTGTCTGTCTTTTTTTACTGTCACATATAAATACGCACATAGGCAAACAATCTCGCGTGCACGCAATGTTCATAAAAAGACAGTTTAGTCTGTTGTTGATGTGTTTTTTCTTGTTGTGTGTCTTTCTGTGTGTGTGTGTGTGTGTGTATGTGTGTGTGTGTGTGTGTGTGTGTGTGTGTGTGTGTGTATGTGCGTGTGTGTGTGTGTGTGTTTTTCCAGACGTACCACTCACTGCAGGACGTGCTGGTGTCCTTTGCCAGGAGAGTGTTGTCCTACCCCCTATACCGCCACTTCTCCCTCGTCACATTGGCAATCCAAGACGCCACACAGATCTTCCAGGCAGGTTGGTATTGGCATTTGAGCTCCACGTCCCTAATTCACCACAAACTTGACCTCCCCCACCCCCACCCCTGCATTCAGGGCTTAGCCACCGAGCCACAGCAAAGGAGCTTGTTTTGTGGTTTCCCCAACCAAGCCTGGTAACCTCGCTTGC
Organism: Limnothrissa miodon; assembly: GCA_017657215.1. Lineage (NCBI taxonomy): Eukaryota > Metazoa > Chordata > Actinopteri > Clupeiformes > Clupeidae > Limnothrissa > Limnothrissa miodon. The sequence goes on along the minus strand of JAGFZM010000003.1, from coordinate 1,072,815 downwards.
TTATGCTTATGCCAGTGCCAAAAGTATACAGCAAACCATGCTTCACAAGAGTGGCTCTCGTGGCATACACACGTTTGCCAGGTTGTGTTTCTGCGTCTATCTGTGGCTCAAAGCCAGCTCATGCACGGATTCCAGGATGTGTTAGATTAAGTGTTTCACAGAGAGAGATTCCAGTGCTTTCTTATAGTCCCTGAAATGCGTGTAATAATAGCCGTCAAGTTAATCACACAGCTCAAAAATGTGCCTTTCCTCACGTCAGTGCCGGGCGTCTGTGCAGCATTTCCCTTCCTGCACGCACCTCTCACCTTCGCCGCCCATGCCCCGATTGCATGCCTCGCTAAGTGAGTTATCTCAGCTCGGTGAAGAGCTGAGTTGCCTCTCTCTCTCTTGCACTCTTTCTCTTTCTCTCCCTCTCCCTTCCTCAGGACGGATGAGAGTGCAAAGCACCCAGCGAGATCTTACACACACAAACGCACATGCACGCACACACACACACAAACACCACCTCTCTCTTCCCCTCTTGAGCTCGACATCACACAGCAACAGCGGCAGCGGCTGCGCTGCGATTGCCTCTGCTTCATCAGATGCTATCTCAAGCACACGGGCTGTTGACTCTCCTGTCGGGGGGAGCACACAATAACGTCACCAGAAAAGTGTGCGCAAAGGAAGATTTAGGGATGTTTTTTTTTTTTTTTTATTCAAAAGGGGGCTGGGGGTTGCTAGGATGTTGTCCTGAGGCATTTGGCAAGCGTCGCTGATGCTGCGTGATGCTCGACTCGAGCGAGGTGGAAGTGTTGATTTAGTTTTAATAAGCTGGAAAAGACTCCAATTAGGCAGTCTAAATTTCCTGGATTAACATCTATCGGCCTCATTAGACAAGTCGGGTGAAGTTAGGTGGTGTGTGGCTCGGCATGAAGCTGCAGTGGCACTAGCTGAGAGAGGGAGAAATAGATAGAGAGAGACAGAAAGAGATAGAGAGAGAAAAGAGGAGGAGGGTAAAGAGAGGGAGCAGCTCGAGAGATAGTGAGCAGTTGTGCATGCATGCCTCCGCCATCCTCAGGCATCTGTTTCCATTACCCTCATTATCAATCAGGCAGCTCAGCGCTGCACCCATGCTGTGATTAACCCCTCTCCACACTATTAATCTGTCATCGCTTCCTCTCCCTCTCTCTCTCTCTCTCTCTGTCTCTCTCTCTCTCTCTCAATCTCTTCTTCCGTCCCTCCCTTCTTTTTTATCTCTCCCCTTCCTCACTCTTCTCTCGCTCTCTCTCTCACTATGTTTTCTTCCCTCCCTCATTTTTTCTCTATTCCTTTCTTCACTCTTCACTCTCTTTCTCTCTCTCTCTCTCTCTCTCTCTCTCATTCTGCACTCTTCCTTCTCAGTCCTCCGGAGGTTAAGCAGAGCCGTGCTTGGAGAAGGGGGAGGTGAAAGGTGAGGAGGTGACGAACACCACCCGTCCATTTATACTCATCCGCCCGTGTCTTCAGTTCACCGGGGGTGGGTGGGTTGTGGATGTCGGCGCCACCTCGGATGTGTGGAGTGGGTGGGGGGGGGGGGGGGGGTTGCTTGCGCACCCCGCCAGCACCCGAGCAGAGCACGAGTAACACAGACCGCAGGAGACTCCTCTCCTCTGCTGGCCGTTCATATACGGGCATGTAATTAATTTGCCCGGAGGAGGCGGGCCGGGGAACGTTTTGCTCGACTCCCGACGTCGCAGGCACTTCATTTGAGCGTCGGCGAGGGCAAACACGGCGGCAGGCGGCAGGAAAACAACCCCATTAATGTGGCAGTGGGAATGGAGGCATGGATGCCGCACAGCAGCCCGCGCAGGAAATGTTATCCGTGGGTAAATATTTAAACAGGCCTCCGGCTGCGCGTCACCCCATTTCCCCACCCCCACCCCCACCTCCATCACCCCCAGCACCCCTCCAGTCAGGCCATTTATCCTACGCTTGCAGCCCACCCCCGCCTCTTGTCCACCCACCGGGAGCAGTAAGCGGAGAGGCCAGCTGAAGGACTAATATGGAAATGCTCTCACCAGACTGCTACCTGTTCCACAGGGCTCCCAGGACCCAAATTACAGGGAAATTACAGGCATCTGGGTGCTAATGATGGAGGAGCCTCAGAGCCCTGAGCAAATTGACCTCAGTCCAGTCCAACAGCGACCACAGCGTCTCTCATTTTTACAGCTCTTAACTCATTGTAAAGCTTCCTTATTGTAACATGTATGTGTGTGTGTGTGTGTGTGTGTGTGTGTGTGTGTGTGTGTCTTGAACAGTTGTTGCTCTAGCATATCTAGGGATTTTTTTTTGTTTTCTTTTTTGGCAGAAGGAGTTGTTTTTTGATGGCGGGGTAACGCTGGATTACATGCTGACAAGTGTGTGTGCGCGTGTGCATGTGGTGGTTGCGACCAAAACACAAGCGTCTCAGCTTCGCCCAGCTCCAGTGCAGCGCACCTATTAGTGCCCGACTGACGTGTGCCTGTAGCCCGCTGCTGAGGAAAGAGCAAGCGTGCGAGAGCGAGAGATTAAGGGAACGAGCAAGCGTGCGAGAGCGAGAGATTGAAAGATCGAGCTAGCACAATCCACACAACCACACAACGGTGGCCACGGCCCAGGCTCCACCGCCACCAGCCACTCACCACCTCCTCTTCCTCCATCCCTCCCCCACCACCACCACCACCTCCACCCCCGTGCTTCTCTGTCCCTCCCCGGCTCTTCACGCTGTGCATTCCGGTGCATGATTAACTGGCTCAACTTGTCATCAAAGCCCCCACAAAGGACAAAAAAAAGGAGCAAGAAGGGAAAAAGTGAAACGAGAAGAGAGAGAGAGCGAGAAGGCAACGGGAGAAAGAGAAACCGGGCTCCTCTTCTCTCCTCTCCACTTCTCTGCGGACTGCAAGCACCGTAGTCTGGTTTGCGCCTGCGATGAAACAAAAGCAGCTCCCAGAGAACGGTCCGAGGAAGAGGAGGGAGGGATGAGAGAGGGAGTGAACGGCTGCTCACAGCGGGGGGGTGGAGGGAGAGAGGGAGAGAAGTGAAAAAAGAAGAGAGGGATTCTTGCTGCAGGGCCTTTGGTTGAAAGCTTTCTTCTCTCTTTCTCTCCCTCTGACTCTTTTTTCCCTCCCTCTCTCTTCCTCTTTTTCTCTTGTCTCTCTTTTCTCCCTCTCTTGCTATCTCTCTCTCTCTCTCTCTCTCTCTCTCTCTCTCTCTGACTCTCTCTCCCCCTCCTGCTTAAATGGGAACCAAATGTTTGTGTAAGGCTTTCCTCAGCGCGAGTGCTGTGTTTGTTTTGAATAGGCTGGAATGTCTCCGCACACTGCCAGCCAGCTCTGTGGGTGGAGGGAGCGGCATGGAGGAAGAGAGCATGGGGTGGGTGTTGGGGGGGTTGGGGGAGGGGGTTGGTATGGGGGGCAGTGGAGGTCGTTACTCTGCCCTGGGCCTCTGGTCTCTCTCGCTCAATGGCTAGCTGTGCTGCCCGGAGACCCCTGCAGTCGCCAACCCGCCAGGCGGGCACTCGTGACAGGTCGCCCGAGGCCCGTCTGCTGTTCCGCCACACTCGTTCCGCCTTCACCCCTCTTTTCGGCCACTCTACTCCCTCCTTCCCTGCAGCAGCAGCAGCAGCATTCGGGCTGCAAGGGTCATTCCCACCCAGAGTCAACAACAACCACAAAGCACTAGCACTCACATCCAATAGCGACAACAACAAACAGAATGATATTGTTGTGATCACTTTCAGAGCAGCCACCAGCCAACAGACGATCAGGAACCACTGATTGTTAGACATTGCATTCATTGAATCGAAGTGAGACTTTGTTAGTGTTGTTTTTCAGTTTGGCCACTATCGTGGTGGCACTTATATTTTCCAATCTGAATGGTTGCCTGAGCTGTGTGTGCATTGGCCGACCACTCGCTTGGATTGGCATCTATTTAACGTGCTTGCTTGATGGTCACTGCCCGAGTATCTGTGACCGTGTGTGAGCACAGGACCAAGAAACTCCATTGATCGACAGCGACAGCACTGGAAGATACTGGTGCTTAGAGGCTTCTTATAGTTCTCCATTTCTGTTCTTTTTTTTTTTCTCCGTCTCTGTTGCTTGGTCAGCCATGACAGCATGATGTACAGTATGCGTGGTGGTGGCGGTTGTGGTGGTGGTGGCTCTCAGGATTCCATTGCTCCCCCCTGAAGGCTCTAGCCTTGCAGGGCTGCTATCTCATCCACTGCGGTCGACCTGGAGGAAGGGATGGGTGGAAGAGGGACGGGGGGAAGAGGAGGAGGAGGAGGAGGGGTTCGGATGGGGGAGATCAAGTGAAGATTAGTGCGCTGGGTGTTTCCTGTGGGCCAGCTGGCCTTACTGCCCAGATCGGTTCCTTTCCAGATGACTCTTCCACACACACACACACACACACACACACACACTCTCTGAGCCTTTGGTCAACATAAAGCTCATTTGCTCTCACACTGTGAGGGAAGTGAAAAGGTCTCTGATGACCTGTGCTGACTGCAGCCTAAGCAGCACTGTGCTGGCTCCTACTCATGAGTACTCAGTGAGTATGCATTGAAGAGCCAACCTTCTGACTTTTTCTCTTTTTTTCCTCTTTTTTTCTCCCGTCTTTGCGCCTTTCTTCCAGGCAAGGCCTGTGTCCTGAAGTGCCTGCTGGATATCCACAAGATCTTCCGAGAGAACGACCCCGCCTACATACTCAACGACCTATACATCACAGACTACTGCGTCTGGATCCAGAAAGTCAAGTAAGTGCAGGATATTTCCAGTCGACATTCAACCCGTCTCTCACCACATCAGTTTGACTGCGAAGCACAACGCGTTTAATTTGGCGAGCTATGTAGGGACATGTTGTTTTTCTGTTGTTTTTTTGCGTTGATTGGCCATTCAGATGGATGTTCAGACTGTTAATAGCTGGCAGTTAGGGAGGGGGCAGTTTGTGAAGGGAACCAGTGGACAATTACATCACGTTAATCTTTATTTGTCATGTGTGGGACGTTGTCACCGTTGACATAACAGTGTTGCTTCATGCACCATGAAACGGAGCCACGTCAAGCTCCAAGCATTGCCTGTAGCATGCATGATGCCCAAAGGCAAAAAGGACAATAAAATCCTGCTTCTCCCTGACTCCAGAAATGGCTTATTTCATCCGTGAATGAGCGATACAACAGTTGGCTCTCTAGCAGGGTGTATATTTTATAATTACTTGCACATTTCTCCACGCGAGCCGAACGCATAATTTAGTAATGAGCCGGGCTCGGTTTCCATCCCCTCGCACTGGGACGCTGCCAAGTAGTGTGTGCTCGTCTGTAAGACGTCCAGCAGAATGTACCCCTGATGTTGTAGGCTCCTTGCCCAGATGGAGACACGATAAAAGGTCTGCAGAGACTCTACGGATATTTTTTTTTTCTTCTTTGTCCTCCTTTCTTCTTTTTCTTCATTTTTGCCTCCGACTCGCAATTCTTTTGTCTTTTTTGTCTTTTTTTTTTTTACTTTTTTTCTAGCTCAAAGACAAAAAAGCCTTGAAAGCCAATTAATAATGGATAAGTGCAAATCAATGACCAAGCACTGAGTGAAAGTGTGTCCGTGTGCCTGCGGCTGACTAAGGCAGCGAGAGGAAAGAAGGTAAAGAAAGGGAAGGATTGAGACCAGCAGAGGAGGTAACGATTGAAGAAAGGAGAGAGAGAGAGAAGGAGAGGCAAATGACAGAGAGCTGCTTTGTCCTCAGTGGCCAAGTGCATGCTTGAGTTGCACTGTCAATGCGCTGGAAAACTCAATCAGTCACAGTGCTGGCACGGCCAAGGAGACAAAGCTCTCGAAAGGTGTTTGAGGTGGAGTGGCCCTCTTCAACCTCCCACCTGGCCCTCTGAGCTAAATGTCAGCTTGACCTGACCTGTCTTACTGGCTTCCACATCTCACTTGTTTCTGAATGGCTGTATGCTTCTTTAGATTTTCTACGACATCAGTCTGGGTCCTCCCACACATTCACACAGACACACACGCACGCACACATAAACTTACAATCACCACTCCAGAATAATGTACGGAATCAGCAGACATCTCAAAACAATCGATTGTCTGATTGACATTGCCAATCATGATTGATGATTGAAATCACGATGGGAAGCCAACATTGTGATGCCACGCCTCATTAATTTTTAAATTCCTGCTACAGGCTACTTAACCTGTGGCTTTTTGGACAGCAACCTTACATTATTCATAAGTAAAACGTGTTTTTGCCTCCCGCTGTCTAAACAGAAACAATTTGAACCCCCAGTGCACATTTTTGCCTGGCCTGAGAAAAGAACCAAAATTGACTCGAGATTAATAAACAATGTTGCCTAGGTAAGCTACGTCTAGTACTAAATGAGTGCTATTAAGAAGTTCTGGTGGCCAAACAGTAGGTAACTGTCATCTAGCTGGTATGTTGACTTAATTGCTTGTAATTTTTGATGACATCCACCATATGTAGTGCCTACAATTTCACAGAAGTAAGATGTGTGTATTTAAATTGTAATTAGTTCTTGGCACGCCAGCAACCTGCTAGGTCCAACAGCTGTATAGTCCATCACAACAACTGGTGGTCTTCTAAACTACTTGCAGATTATAACAGATGGCTACAAAGATCCAGATTATGCAGCTGTCCTGCCCTTTTGCTTTTTTGTCTTTTGGGATGATGGTGTTGTCAGTCATGATGTCCTACTGTCCACCTTGTCAGATACAAATAAAGAGGACATTGCCTTCCACCTTACCACTTGCTCCCTGCTACCCCAAGGCAGGAGTCAGGACCGACTTGCAGTAGATGCTGTCGCTCGCCTGCCCTGTGCTTTATTTACTATTTATTTGTATATATTTACTCATTTTGGTGGTGCGTGGCTTGCTGCGAATTGATTTCCAGCCTCTCAAGGTGGAAATTTGTCATGCTGCCACCAAAAACACAGCGGATGAGCCTCCTCCACAGTGAAGAGGGGTGATGTGTGTGTGTGTGTGTGTTCTGTATTCCTTTAAGATCCAGCCCCACTTATCATGCAAAGTGGCAGATGGAAAGTGTTCTTTCATGTGGAGGGCCTTTGATCAAATCCCTCTGGCTTGGCTTTGTCAAGACAAGGCGCTGTTATCACATGTGGTTTGTTGTGACGGGGGCCTCTCCGCTTCTGACGGATCTGATGACAGACCGTTTTAGCATTGTTTTGGTCTCGGCTAGATATTCCCTCATGATACACCAGTCATTCTCTCTCCCACTCTCTCCCCCTCTCCCTCATTCTCTTGTTCTCTCTCTCCACCACTCTCTCTCCCTCTCTCCTCTTCGCTCTCCCTCTCTCCCACTTGCACTGTCACACATTGCCAAAGTGTGCCGTCTCAGTGCGAATCCCTCCACGGGACGAGATTTTAATCTGCTCTCGAGTTCGAACCCGAGCGAAACTCTCTCAAGTCGGCAGGGGGGCGCGCAGTCAAGACGTGCGGCAAAAAACGACGAGGAAATGAACGGATGTCGGCTCCTCCGCCATGATTTACGCCATCCGAGCCCACTGCCCATTCTAGAAGTCCACAACCCCCCACCCCAACTGACGGGTGGATGCTGAACTCGGATTTACAGCGTCGTAAAGCCGTCAGGCGTGATTTAAGCCTCGGCATGGTCAAACTCCCTGGCTCCTCTACCTTTAGGGCCAAGGCGCACCGCCAAAATCTCTTTGTTTTCTTTTCCTTTTTTTCTGTCTTTCTCTCCGTCTCTGTCTCTCACCAATGGGAACGAGGGAGGAGGTTATGTGGGAGGGTTGCTGAACTCATCAGAGGAGGTGAACGCTCTGCTCCTCTCTCCTTCTCCTATCTCCCACACCTCACACACCTGGGCTCTTTCACACGCTGAAAGCCACGATCACAGTCATTTTAAGGACGAGCGCTGGATCTACTACTACTACCACACAGTCCCTTTTGCGCAATAATAATAGAATTTACTGATGAGTTCCTCTCAGCATTGTCTGTTGCTATCGTAGACCAAAAAACATGTTTGTGTGTTTTTTAAGCTGAAAAGCCCCTCTCCCTGTTCTCTCTGTTCTCCACTATGTGCAAACATGCATGTTATTTATTGCTGTGTAAGGCAATTGTTGTTGTTGTGTTAGTTGTTTTTGTTTGTTGGTTTGCTGTTGGTAGGGAGGGGTACGGCAGAGGCCAAGTATAAGTTGCATTTTTTTGGGAGAAGACTGCAACGCGCGCTGCCTTGTACAAGGTTCCTTTGCTGGATCCCTCTTCATCCCCCCTGTCAAAGGCTTGGAGGGCCTCCAGCGCACAATCCTCCTCAGTCAGCACAACAAATCTGATAAGAAGGGTTTGCTTTTGCACCAGGGCCCCCCGTCTAAGAGGAGCACAAGCAGAAACACTACCCTACACACACACACACACACACACACACACACCAACCTCCCAACCAAGTAACCCCTCCCTCTCCCCTGTTGCCTCTCCATCCATCCACTGTTATTCGCAAACAGTCACTAATTGGGTCAATTGGATTCCCGGGCAGCGCTATGGAAACCCGCGTGCACTGCAGCCAGAGCAAGTGGGCAGGGCGACCACTGACAGGAGGGACAGACAGGCTGGCAGTGGAGCAGATAGACAGACAGACGGACAGACAGACGGGGCAAGTAGGATTAGTGTGTGTGGAGAGAGAAAGAGTGAGCGAAAGTGAAAGCTCCAGCCTTTGCAGCCCCCACTCCCCACCACACACACACACACACACACACACACCAGTGCTCAGAGGCAGGGCATTGTCTGCTTTGCTTCTCCCTTTAGAAAAGCTCAGCGAGACATTGGCCCCTGGGGTCCTCCGCTCTCTATGGGGGGGGCGACGGGGAGGAGACGGGGCAGAATGGAGGTGGGTGGAGGAGTCGGGGTGGACGAAGAGGAGGAGGAGGAGGAGACGAGTGTGCTGAGGGGCCGGCCCGAGGTCAGAGGTTCCACAAAGCCCTGCAGTCGGTGGTCGGCTGCCCTGGGAGTGGACCTGAGCGTTGTCACGTAGCGTTTAAATCACGGAGGCGGCCTGGCCCAGTGCTGGGAACGCAGTCACTTTTATACGAGGGCCTCTGGTCTCCGGGACAGAACCGGGCCCAACCCGATGGGAAACCCAGCCGTGAAGGTGCGCAGGTGTACGGCTAGATGAGTCCTCCTGTACTATAAATATGCCTCACATGTCGCTCCAGACTGATGCCTTAACTTAAATCACCTGTGTTGAGGTTTCAAGTTCACCCTTTTTTCTTTATTTTCTGCTTTTTTCCCCCCCTCTATTCTGGTTGAGCTCCTGGATCGCTAGGCCTTACCACATTTCCTCAGACATCTGGTCTCCTCCTTTCCTCTCTTCCTTCTCACAAAAGAATCTTTTTTTCCCCAAAACACTGAAAAGACAGATTCCAATTACGTTATTTATTGTTTTATTTTAAGTTAAAAGAAGGAGAATAAGTATTGTTTTATTTGATCAAGTATGTGAGTAGGAGGAGGAGAGGCCATGCTGTTCTTCTTTAATGGAAATGACTTAATGATAGATGACAGATAGGTTGGGGGAAGAAGAAGTGCTGCACATTTTAGCACATTTATCAGTGGGCTCTAATTTGAATGAAGAGCCATGAGCAAGCTGCCCACTCAAGAAGCCAAGCTCTAATATTGTATGTGGGAGGGTTGTGCTGACCTGACCATGTTTGCAATTGCCCTCCTGCTCATTATATAAAATGACCAAATTGATTTTGGCAAATTGTTCAGTCAATTTAGATTTTTTTTCCCCTGCTTGTTGCCTGTTGCACAATTTGATATGCAGTTCTGATATCGATTTCCACCTGTTGCGTTACTTGAGTGTTGTCAGTGGTGTGTGTGTGTGTGTGTGTGCGCAGTGTGTGGGTGTGTGCGTACAGTGTGTGGGTGTGTGAGACGGTTGATGTTGATCGTCCAGCTATGGCGCCACCAGTGCAGGCTGGATTCATCTTATTGTCCTAGAGTGCAGGAAATTAGCTGGGCTATCACTGTTGCTCTGTGCATCTCCCTACCTACCTGCATTCTCCACACAAAAGGCAGTTTCAAACAACTGAAGGTCTTAGATGTAGAGAAAAAATAACTTAAACCTCCCATGATTTGTGTCAGACGTGACGGGGGCTGGTTTGCGATACTTGTTGCCGTTTGTTTTCGGCAGCAGTTGTTATTTCTGTCTGCCCGATTCGTCGCCGCGCCGACAGGAGATTTGAAGTGTCCCGCTGCTCCACGGAAAGCGATACTCGACTCCCTGATCTCCAGGATAGGTGGTACACATTTACTCTCAGCACGGGGTCCCTGCTTTAGCTTCTCAAACACACACACACACACACACTGTTATCACACAATCTGGCAGCACACAAACATACACGTGCTACACTCTCAGCAATCCATGCCAAAAGCTCCAGGTAAACATCTGAGAGATACAATAGATACACATTTACTGTGCGCTACAGAGGCCCTATCAATCACCATCAGAAAGATGTGCAAGATTAAGATTTCTTTACCCTTTACACACACACACTCACACACACGCACACACATAGACACGCACCACCCCAGCTCAAGGCTCTGCCTCTTTCTTCTTTCAGTCATTAAACCGGGCGAACGCAGGACCGCATCTCTCCAGACACCCAAGGTTTTCTGGCGTGCATTAACCGCCGCTGCTGCCGCCTCTAGCGCCTCTGTGTTGCTGCAGACGTTCCTCTTCATCTCGCCGCGTTCTCTTTCGTTTTTCTCCTCACTCTCTCCCTCTCTCCCCCCTTTCCATGTGAGTGGGGATGGGGGGGGGTGGTAAAAACCTTGAAAGCTGCCCCTCCTCACTTAATTAAAGTCAAGCCACAACAGTGGTGCGGTAATGACTGGATTGTGTACGACATTATCCCCCGGTCCCCTGAAGGAGCCTTTGTTTTCACCACAGGGCCCTTCTCTCCCACCGCAGAGAGCCAGGGAGTGGGAGGTTGGAGAGAGAGAGAGGGAAGGAGGGAAGGAAGAGAGAGAGAGAGAGGAAAGGAGGGAGGGAATGTGAAGGAAGGGGGGGAGTGCGTGAGTGAGTGAGTACAACATTTAGGGAGGGAGACTGTGTGTGTGTGTATGTGTTTGAATGCAAGACAGAGGGAAGGAAAGGCGGCTTAGTGAGACAGGCACTCTGCGGTGGGGGAGACTAGGTGCTTGCTGGTGGGAGAGAGAGGGAGAGAGAGGAGGAGGAAGAGGCAATGGTAGAGAGGGAAAACAAGCACGCCTCTGCAATGCTAACTCAATAATGACTTCCCACAACGGGGAGAGGGGAGCGGGGGTGCAGGGGGGTTGAAGAGGCGTTTGAAGTGGCTCTGTTGCCACCGCTGCAGGAGTGGCCTACAGCGTCGCACCACAGCGGGAAGCAGGGAAGCCTGGACTATAATGTCTCGCTGCAGCCTGTAGGAAGGCCAACGGCCAAGTGCTGTCATGTGACAACGTAGTGCTGTTACGTGAGTACGTCAGCCCCAAACGAGGAAGTAGTTTTTCAATGATCGTTGATAAGAATGTAGCACAAATTAGCAAGTGCACCTTTTCATCAGTGTCAATGTTTTTTATACTTTAATAATAAACTATCCATTTTGAGGAAATTATTTGCTTTTGCAGGTTAATCACTATATTTTGCAGTTTGCACTAATTGTTTTGAGAATTGTACTAACTGCTGTACAATTGTTAACTGTTGTGAGAAAAGCACCAAAGCAGAGAAAAACTATATGTTCAGCGCATCGTTTCATACTGTTTAGGATGCTAAAATGAGTCATGACACGTCGAACGAACGGTGTAGATGCGCCACTGTGGCCTATAGCGGTAGATACAGCACTTGCTATGTTCAGCAGCGCGGACCGCCTCCAATAGAATGCAGTGCAATACAATGCAATACAGTGGTCTTTAGAGGGAGCTCTTGAGAGAACAAAACTGAACGTTGCTTAGCCCTGCTTTAACAAAGGTTCAACCAGCGAGATAAATAGAAATTCTAATATACGGTCGATGGGTTCAACAAAAGTACTGTGGCCACATGGAAAACTCATTTCACAAACACTTTTTTACAATCAGAATTTGGTTGTTTCATTCATCTTATTCTTCTTGCGTTTAAATGCTTCATGTTGGCAGAGCAGCCAACAGCGGCTTTCTGGTGTGAACCGAATAAAACATTTTACAGAGGAAACGAGAGTAACAAAGAAAGACGCGAGTCCTGCTGCTACTTTTAGAGTACTCACTGCCACACACTGCCACAGTAGCTATATGTGCAGGAGGCCTTCTTTTATTGACCACACCCATACCAGGTGTCTCATGTCAATCGCAAATCAGGTGTAGGCCTACAAATCTGGCATGTGAAAAGACAAATATGGGAAAACAAATTAAAATAAATAAATAATTGAGGGCAACACTTCATTCACTCTTGTTTTTTAGTAATTTACCATCGTAACACTTCGGCCTTCTTCTGCCATTTTTACGGGTTATAGGCGACTTCTCGCTGCTGCAAACTAAAATCAAGTCAAAGTCAGTTTTATTTGTCAATTTCTTCACATGTACTTGACATACAAAGGAATCGAAATTACGTTTCACACTTGTCCCATGCGTAGACGTTGACAGCAATAAAGTGCAGATGCACAACAAAAACAGTTCTAAACAATAAGGTAATGTCAAGTTAAAAAGTGCAAGTAGGCTTAAGCTGGATTTATACTTCTGCGTTGCGTCGTCGCAAACCTTCGCCGACACCAATCAGACCTTCGCCAACACTACGCATACACCTTTCGTGCGCATGAAAAAAATCCTGACTACGCGTCAAAGTGTCGCCGACACGGTACGCAGACCGACGCATACGTCATGGATTGTGATTGGTCCGCTTTACATCAATTCCAGTTCTCCGCCTTTCCAGTGCGTTGTGTGTACAAGACCGGCATTTTTGAATTTACATAAATGGCCTTATAACTACCCATTCACTTGACAAAGACAGTTGACCATAGAAAGTAACGACCTGATAACTATGCTTATTAACCAGACAAAGCTTCCCATCAACGCATCCAACACAGTTTGGGAAGTTTCACAGTCTCCAGAAATCTCCGGCTATCGTTTCCCACTGGTTAGTTGGGCTGCAGTGTTGTCCACAACGCTTTGCAAACCTCTGACACAATAGATGACACTGTGGATGAGGCCAGCTTGTAGCTTGTAGCAACGCAACGACCGGAAAACGCACACGAAAAGGACCCTTTCTAAGCTCAATAACCCCCTAGCGTTGTGGCAGTAAACTGCCACGCGTAGCAATTACGCGGATGCAGAGGTATAAATCGACCACGGAAGTATAAATCAAAAACGTCGGCGAAGGTGTCTGCGACGGTGTCTGCAACGACGCGACGCAGAAGTATAAATCCAGCTTTAGGGTATTATACTTAGATAACATACAGGATATAACAAGACAAGACATAACATATATTAAGTGTTCCAACAGTGTTGTTTTTTGTTGTTTTTAGTGCAACACAAGATAGCAGCAGTAGTAGTAATATAAGTAGTGGTAAAAAAGAATACTAAAATATATAGCAGCAGGTGTGTGCAATTTGCAATGCAGAGGTAGTTGTTTTCAGTCCCCTATAGTTGAAGATCTTGCACGATTAGACAGTGATGTCAGAGGGATAGCGTCACGTGACTGCACTTGGCTGTTGGCCGTTGGCCTTCCTACAGGCTGCAGCGAATCCTTACTCAGCCTGGAAGCGCTGTGCCACAGGAAGTCTTCTTTTTTTTGTAGACGTCTCTGTCTCCCTCTCTCTCTCTCTCTCTCTCTCTCTCTCTCTCTCTCTTTACCTCCCTCTCTCCCTCACTTGGCCTGTACCCCCCGCTTTGGCTCCGCTCCATGTGCTGCCTTTCCTGTGAGGGACTGACACAACCAGACTTTTGCTCTCCCTCTCCCACTCCTTCTCCCTCTCTTCCTCTCCGTCTCTCCCGTTCGTTTTCTCTCTCTTTCTCACTATCTTTCCTTTTCCCTCTCTCTCTCTCTCATTCCCTCATTCTCTCTTCCTTTCTCTCTTCCTCTCATTTTTTTTCTTTCCTTCTCCCTCTCCCACTCTCTATTTTTTCCCTCCCCAGTCTTGTTTCTGCTGAGTCAGGGAAAGCAAAGGAGGGGGAAAAAAGCAGCGTGTGTCAGGCAGGTCGGAGGCATATGTTTCTGCTGTTGACAGGATGTACGTTTGGTCAGAGGGAGGCATCGGACATGCTCACACCGACAGCGTGACCCTAAAGCCCTTTATCACAGTACACGTGTGTGTGGATGCCTCATGCCTGCTCCTGGGCTCACAGAAGAATACCCACACCAGTTACCTCATACATATTCCATTTAATGCCTTTAACTCAACAGTGTGTGTGTGTGAGTTTGTGCATGTCATGTGTAAGAGCCTGTGTGTGTGTGTGTGTGTGTGTGGTGTCTACTCTATAGTCAAAGAGAGCTGGGATAAGTGCTGGTTATAGGCTCCTATAGACAGACACAATGGGCCACCAATTGGGAGCCTGGAGAGAGTTAAGTCGCTTTTATTGTCAATTCTCTACATATACTGGACATACAGAGGAATCGAAATTACGTTTCTAGCTATCCCACAGTGATGCGCACGGTCAGGAGAGCCAGAGGCCGCTGCATCTACACACGCTGCCTGCTATGGCATTCACCCACTCACACACACCCATTCACACACCAGTGGAGGGGATTTTTGTAATTCGCTTTGTAATTCGCTTTGTAATTCGCTTTGTAAGTCGCTTTGTAAGTCACTTTGGATAAAAGTGTCTGCTAAATGCATAAATGTAAATGTAATGTGATTACCATGCAAGGCTCCTGCCTGCCACCAGGAGCAATTTGGGGTTCAGTGTCTTGCTCAAGGACACTTCAATGGAATCACGTAGAGTGGGGCTTGAACCTGCAACCTTGCAGCGACCGAACGGCTCTTCTACCACCTGCGCCACCACAGGGTCCCCGCGGGGTAGTTAAAGGTAGTAAAAAAAATAAATAAAAAATTAAGGCCCTTAAAAGGTAGTAAAAGGAAGTAAATGTAATTTGACTTGGTAGTAAAAAAATGTCACCACCTCAATATAAGAGTTCCCATTGTTTGCATAATATTTGATAACATTGGTTGGGAACACTTGTTAGTTGAAATAGGTAGGTGTAAGTTCTCGCAAACGTGGATTGACAAACTGGCTTTCAAAGAATCGCTAAAACCTGTGATGGGAAACGACCGAGAAGGATTTTGCTTAGTCTGCAAGAAGACCATCGATGTGACCTGGAATGGCATTACAGATAGGCACCATTCATTCACATCGAACAAGGGTATTGAAGCTGTGTTCACGAACATGTTTCCAGACTTGCATGAATTAAAGTTTTCCGTCAACCGGATCGCTAGAGGTGAATCACGAGATTGATGCGTATTAATTAATTGGAAATCAGTCACTGAATTGTTGTCATGAAGTGTCTCATTTGCTAGTAGAAGCTCCAAAGGTTGGAAAACAGTGCTTAAAGCAGGGCTAAGCAACGTTCATGTTTTTTTCTCTCATGAGCTCCCTCTAAAGACCGCTGTATTGCATTGTATTGCACTGCATTCTATTGGAGGCGGACCACTGCTGTTGAACATTGCAAATGCTGTATCTACAGTTGTAGGCCACAGTGGCGCATTCTACACCGTTTGTTCGTCGTGTAATGACTCATGTTAGCATCCTAAACACAGTGTTTCCCACAGATTAGAAGGCAATGTGTGGTGGGAATGCTAGCACTACATGTAGGTGCACCCATATATTTCATTGCATCGCCTTTTTATCGCTTTCCTTTCATGTAATATGAATGATTTTTTTATCAAGATTTACAGCTTGTCTTTTTTTTTTTTTAACACACATACATTATGTAATTATTTATACATTATATATACAGAAATTTCTGATATTAATAACACCAAACAAATCTCTGCAGCATAGCCTACTAATGATGCTAACCGGATTTAACAGTAATTTAGCTAGTTGTCTTCCGTGCGTCATTGCGTTCACAATTGTGAATGTTTTTTTTTATTAAATGTCTCGAAGGCGGGTGTCCATTGAGCGCGCAACAGGTGCATCAGTACGAACGCTTCCAGGGATGATCTCGTTGGTTTTCATGGAGACATACGTGGTGTGCACGGAGGGGAGGGGCCACGTGTGTGTGTGTATGAGAGACAGGCGCGTGAGTGACAGAGAGGGAGAGCAACGAAAAGGAAAGTCAGCTTAACGAATGCTGCGTGTTTTTCAATAGCGTTTAAATAAATAAATAAATAAATAAAAATAATAACGAAACGCAACATGCGGCTCAATAAATCTTAAACAAATCTTACTACACAATATACGTAACAGGTCTATTCAACAGCGATAAGGTAGACAAGCCACAACCGTATTTTCCGTATTTAAAGAAATATAGACGACATTGGGCCTAATGACCAGTCTACCATAAGAGGATAGCTTAGGAACCGTCTGCAAAGTGCAAAACACAAACAGATAATGTCAATAATTACAAAGAGTGAAGAGCCACCAAAATCACCAAAGGCTTTTGGAATGTTTTCAAGGTCGTATCACACCCCTTAGTTACCTACCTTAGTTTGGTGAAATGTAGCCTACCCTACTCAATAGTTTTTTTATTACGAATAACATTCAATAACTTGTTTTTCTAAACTGTAGCCTACTACCACCAAAATCCATCACTACACTATTTACTTTGGTGAAAAAATCATTCTTAAATAAAATGCAATAACTTTGCTCCTACATACATGCTATACAATCCATGTATACAGGTCTGTGTACACC
>JAGFZM010000003.1:1045695-1055886 GCA_017657215.1 Limnothrissa miodon | reverse complement strand
ACACACACACACACACACACACGCCTGCATGCGTCGTGTTGGTAGTAAAAATTATTTTGATGGTAGTAAAAAAAAAAGGTAGTAAATTCATCTCTATGACTGCTGCAGATACCCTGGTCCAGTCCCACACTGTGGACACAGGCAGCTTATTAGGAGCTCTGCAGTACAAACACTCACAGCTTCTTAACACACACAGCACAGCAGCAGCAGGCTTGCCTGGCCCGATGCAGTGAAACCTGGGGACTGGGAGAGGAGAAGGGAGGAGAGAAGAGCAGGAGAAAGAAGAGAAAAGAAGGGGTGGGGAGAGGAGAGGAGGGGGTGGGCTGGACACTGGCCAGAGCAGCAGATAGATAGATAGATAGATAGATAGATAGATAGATAGATAGATAGATCCATCCATCCATCCATCCATCCATCCATCCATCCATCCTTCCTCAAGGGGAAATTCAAGGTCCCAGCAGCTTAAAAAACCACACACAACATATACTACAGTGTACTTAGGATGATAAGAAGCAAATCAACAAAACAACATGACTAGATCAACACAGCAATTTAACAGTTCTACTATAAATATATGGACAATAAGATAATAAAAATAGCCTAATAATATAAAAATTACAACATCAGTGCAAGGATAAGTCAAATAAGGGTTCATGCATCAGTCAAGTATGAAGGTCAAGTATCAAGTTACAGTTATTGTTATTGGTCAAGTATGAAGTTACATGTATAAGGAGGGTTGTGCATGTGGGATAATGTAGCCAGTAAGGTCCGTAGGCAGTGTCAGTAATACACAGTATTGTAGAAAAATGTCTTGTAAGTGTATAAGAGAGAGAGTTAGAAAGAAATAGCCAGGTATAGATTCTGGGAGTGGATTCTTCTATTTTGGTCATTATTTATTCATTTAATATGATTTAATTAAAGTTAAATATGAAGTGATTTTCAAGGTAGTGTGTGCTAATGCATGTTATTGCCGTACGTTCCTTCAGGTGAAAACCCTGAGTGTCTGCTAAGAGCAGTAAACATAAGTAAACAAGCAGGCCCCTTGATCATGGATGGGCAGTGTTTACCAGCAATACCTGTGCACATGTTGTGCAAATGAAATCACATCACTGAAATATAGCACTCTAACCACCACATGTGAAAGCTAACGTCCATAGAGATGGAGATCATCCTGTGCTTTTTTGTGCAGCATTTATGTGCTGTTGCCAACTCGGTGGTAAGCAATCCTGCTGAAGACGCTGCACAGGTTCACCCCTTTAGAGAGAGCTTAAGTGTGTGTGTGTCGGGGGGGGGGGGGGTATTTTTTTCTGCCAGTGCTTCACTTTGCCCTAGATGACGAGCGCAAACTGATATTATCAGGTCAGCGTGGCGACGAGCTGAAAGACCTGAGGGGAGCGTTGGAGTGATGAACGTTGGAATTAAAGATAACTCTAAGAGAGGCTTTTTAAACGAGGAGAAACATGTGTCCGTGGCTGAGTGCAAAGGGAGTTGTGAGCGAGCAAGCTGGAGAATCCATCCGTCTTCGCTGCGCAGTGTAGTTTTAGATTTGATTAGCCCTGCAGACTCTGCAGCCTAATGCACTCTAATGTGTTTTGCACTGTGCGCATGTTAGCTTAGCCAAAACGACAGGTGTCGTCGTCTTCGCTGACTCAAACAAGATACAGCTTTGACGTGTGTGTGTGTGTTGTGTGTGTGTGTGGGTTGTAGTTCTGGGGGGGTGGGGGGGTTCAGTCAACTTGTGGCTCACTGTCAATTGCCGTGGCAGTTTTGAACATCATTTTCATGGCACTTGGTTCCACGGATGCTGGCATAAAATCCCGCTCGCCCAAACCTCCTGACAATTCGTCTCTGGCCCCCAGCCAATTCAGCTCCCTGTTCACCATGACAAAGAGGCTTCTTCCCTCGCGCTGCTGCAGCGCCGCTTGGCTGAATGGCAGCCACTCCAGTTCTGATCATGTCAATTAGCTCTGTATTTTGTCCGCCTCAGTCTGTTGTCTGTCTCCTTTGCTCCATCTCTCCCCCCCTCCTCCATCTCCCTCTTTCGCTCTCCCCCTCTTCCTCCCTCCTCCTCTTCCTCCCTCCCTCTCTTTCTCTCTCCCTCTATATGTATGAATAATGGATGTGCCAGGCATGCTCACCACCACCCACCCCCACACTCCTAAGACTTTACATTGAGGCTTTTCAAAAGGGGATTCATTGAGCATTGTAGCTCCTCTCTCTCTCTCTCTCTCTCTCTCTCTCTCTCCTTCGCTCTCTTCCCTTGAAGAAAGAAAAAAAGGCTTGTGAAGTGCTCATTGTTGCCCGTGCTAGTGCGCTGTTGAGGCAACATCATGGGAACACTGGGGCATAATCACACTTGAATTCAGAAGCATGCGTTCCCTAATTGTGTTGCTCCTGGATGCTGCTGATGGGCTTGTGCCTGCGGAGCTGGGAGGCAGCCCAGTGTTTGCTGTTTGTTTGGGAAGGGAGGACTGCCCAGGACGTTTCCGCATGGCAACACAAGCCCAGAGCTTGTTTTTCTTTTGCACGTCATGATGTAGGGATGTGTGTGTGTGTGTGTGTCTACATGCTCTTGGGTGTGTATCAGAATCTGAGTTCTCTGTTTTGTTGGCAAAGTATACTTACACACACACACACACACACACACACGAGATTCAGTCATGAGAATGCATTCATGTGTGTTTGTTTAATGGCCCTAAAAATGATCGAGTCAGATCCTCCTGGAGGGCGAGTTGAATGCTTTTGCAAAGACTCCTCTTGATTTGATTTAAAAGCATGTATCACAGCCCGGTCATTGCTGCCTTCAGCAAGTGGCTATTGTAGAGAAGAGCCCTTCTCTACACTACTGGGTACTTCACACATCCACCGCGGTGGTGGCTGCTTGATGGACTTTCTGCACAGAGTTGGAATTGTCATTTAGTTTCTATGGAGGTCTCCATCTCTAAATAATTAAATACAATACATATTCCATATCCAGACCCTGTAGGCTCATCCAAGTCCCCTCCCGTCCTCTCTGTTGTTGATAAGATGTTCATGTTCATGGACAGTTGTAGCTTTGGCAGCATCGCTCCATGATTTCATTGATTTCATTTCACAGTGGAGCAGTTGAAGCAGTCTGGTTAGCAGGTGCTTTGCTGCAGAGTCCAACACTATTTTTAGTTTATTCGTAGTAACACCGAAACGTGTGATGCCCCTGGATGAATTCTCCACCGTTGCTCTTTTTCTCTGGTGTCATGGTGCAAGACAGTGTTTTTTTTTTTTTCTTTTAGCTCTATTGATTTTCACTCAAAGCATGGTGACTGCCTTTTTGGATTAACTTTCACAAGCTGTCAAATTGATTTGATTGCAGTTTGTGCACATGTTTGTGCGGTGGTAGGGAACAGCTGTGCATCTTAGGCAACTGAACACGTTCAACAGAACGATAAGAAATGAGTTTGATTAATTATTATCATATGGTGGATTTGAGAGACCCCCACAGATGTTTGATTGTGCTGCTTTCTTTGGAGCCCTTTGGAGCTTTCTGTGGCCATTTTTCAGTACTTTTGTGTACCCTCATACTTCGGTGTTTTCAGAAGCCAGACAATCTGTAAGTGCTGTTGATAAAATCTCTGCTATTTTAAAACCCGAGGATGTGGAAGCCATGTACTTATGTCTTTTTTTTTTGTCTTGTTTTGTTTTGTTCTCCTGCAGGTCCAAGCATGTGAGCACTTTGGCTGAGGCCCTGCAGAAAGCCACACTGAAGAAAGCAGACCTGGGCTTGGAGCTGGAGGAGCTGGAGGCTGCGGCTGCACTGGTGGAGCAGGACGGAGAGGAGGAGGAGGATGGGTCGTCGAGCAGCGAGGAGTCTGACAGCAGCGACAGCAGCAGCAGTGATGACGACGATGATGATGATGATGATGACGACGACAGTAGCAGCAGCAGCTCCTCAGAGAGCGACGACAGCTGTCAGCGTGGAGAGGAGGTGAGCGCTGCCTGTGTTCTAGTAAACTCAGGTGGCACTGCAGCGAGGGAGAAGACAAAGAAGAAGAAAAACAACTACAGCAGCAGCAGCGGGCCCCTCCAGCAGCCCCAATCTGCCCCGGCAGAGGAACCTTCCCTGAACCCATCACCTGGGCCCCCCACCTCTCCCCACAGCACAGGAGCAGCTCCCAACCCTTCCACCCCTGCCTCCAGCAGCAGCAGCCCTGCACAGCTGATCCAGGAGCTGGGAGAGCAGCTGGGGGAGGGGCTGAGAATCTCCTCGGCACAGCCCGAGGGAACGTCCTCCTCCTCCTCCTCCTCCTCCTCCTCCTCCAGCAGCAGCGGCAGCACTGTGGATCCCGAGCGCGAGCGACTGCGCGAGGTGGAGGGGAAGCAAGCGAATGGGAGCCAGCGAACACACACAGAGCCCAGGCACACGGCACCAACCGAGAGGACGCTCCTGGTGGCCCGACCACACAGAACCCCGCTGGTTATCGTCAAGTCCGAGGGCTTGGATTGCGACGACGAAGAGGATGAGGACTGTCCGCCCGGCCTGTGACAAACTGAACAGCGAAGGTTTGTAAGGACTTTAAAACAGACTGTCTCATCATCTGTGCTTTGAATTCTGCAGCCGCACATCTGTGGGATCCTAACTGACCTTTCTACCATGTGTTGTTGTAACATGCTGGCTTTAATCAAGGTACACTAGCACATCATGTATGTTTGTCTTGTTTCTCGTTTTTTTTTTTGTAATAAACTTGAAAAAGATGCACAATGTTTTCATTTTCCTTTTTTGAAGGGTGGCGCTTTCACACAAGTCCTTCATCTGTGCCTGTGGTCTATTTTCAGCCCGAGCCGGAGTGTCAGTTAACCAAACAATCAAAGCCACGCTTCCTCGGAGAGGACCCATCAAAGACTCAAAAAGCCACAAACCTCACTGGAATAATCCCCCCCTTCCACTTCCCCCATCCTCCCTCCTTAATCTGCGAAAGTAGATCTCGCTGCTTTGCTTTTTGTAGGCCATTCAGCCTCATGCTCAGACTTGAGTTTGTTTTTTTTATTGCTTTTTGTTTGTTTTTAGTTTTTCTTCAGTTTTGTTGAGCATGCTCAGTTGCGGGTTCCTCCACAGATGCCAACAACCTCACCAGCAGGTCAGTGTTTTTTGAGCTGCGCAGTCAGGCAGGGCATGCAGACAGGCGGGCGGGTGGGGGACCGTTTCCACCGTTTCATTTCCACCGAGGGAGCTGAAGAGAGGGAGGCGGCGCTGATGGAGGCTTGGAGATAAACAGGAAACACTCGCTGCAGACTGTCCAGGACCCCTCCACCCAACCCCATCCCACCCCACCCCCACCCTGTGTGTGTGTGTGAAAGAGAGAGAGAGAGCGCTCACTCTGATGGTTACCCGCTCTCTGGTCTATTCCAGCCCACAGACTGGCTGGCTGGTTCACACAGCGGTTAGATGCAAACCATCAAAAGGACTTTAGATTCCTCCAACATAGGTTTAGCATAGCCTCCTCCCGCTCGCGCTCGCACTCAAAATAACGACCCCTTTGTGAGCTACTTCTTCAGATATCAGGACATTTGGGAGTACAGGTTGTGTTTCAGCTCAGCGTTTGAAGTGGTGCTGGAGTCCCAATACTGTGGATGTGTGTGTGTGTGCGTGTGTTGTTACCTCTGCCTCATCTCTGTTCTTTCTTTGTCAGCTTGTTGATGACAGGGAGTACTGTAGACTGCAGTGTTCTGTCAAGTAGGCAGTCAGGTGAGAACTTTCTAGCCTGGCTTTAATAGGTCCAGTGTGTGTGTATGGCTGTGTGTGTGTGTGTGTGTGTGTGTGTGTGTGTGTGTGTGTGTGTGTGTGTGTTTGTGTGTGTGTTTGTGTGGTGGGGGGTATGCACTTGCATGTTTATGCTTGTGTCTCTGGTGTGTATCTGTCTCTCACTCTTTGTCAGCACATTGATGGCAAGCAGTCTGCAGTGGGTTATCAGGTAAGCAGTGAGCAGGTCTACCCAGTGAGTGTTTTGTGTGTGTGTGGGTGTGTGTGTGTAAGCGCCGAAGTGATGGATGCAGGAGGCGTGAACAGAGGGGGGAACGCCCGTCGACACGGCTCAATACTGTCAGCAGTGTTTCGGAGGCGAGAGCAAACAAACACACAGGCGCGTGTCAGCCAGACAAATGGAAGCTTCCCAGGCAGTGCAGCGCAAGAGCGAGCGACACACTCGAATGGTGGAGAGAGAGAGAGAGAAAGAAAGACAGACCAACAGGGAGAGGAAGAAGTGTAAGAGAGAGAGACGGGCAAGACAGAAACAGTGAGACGCGATGGCTAGAGTGAGATTTAGCGAGCAAGAAAGAGAAGAAGAAGGGAAGAGAGGGGGAGAAATGAGGACGGACACGGCCAAAGACAGATGGGAGACGGATAAAGATGGATCACGTCTAGCCAGAGAGCATTCCTCGTCTCTGGGCATCCCCAACAGCACGACAGCCACATTTAAGCACCCACGGGGGTGTCGTGTGGGCACCATGGGCAGACACCGCCTACCTCGCCAGGGCTCCTTGAGACAGAGACACGAGAAGAGAGAAGTGTAGGCTCAGTGGGACGAGAGAGAGACGAGAGCCTCCACACTAGGAAGAAAAAAAAACAAGAATGAGACAGTGCTCTGCTCCGTTGTGGGTAGTTAGTTTGCCTGGAGCATGTTGGCTGTCTGGAGCTTGCCTGGCTCAGACTGGGAACCATAGAGGCTATTCTTTCTCTTTCTCTCTCTCTCTCTCTCTCTCTCTCTCTCTCCCATTATTTACAGTAGATCTTTAGTTAAGAGGTCTGACGCAGCACAGCAAGGGCTGTAATCAGTGTTGGAGCTGTGTAAATGGGGTTGCACACACACACACAGGTGCACACTCTCCACCACCTCCCCTCACCCGCCAACCTCACACACACCCACACACAAACACATATGGGTAGAATTAATAAGCCGTTTAACTCAGTTTATTCTCATGACAGTCCACGAGAGGCGTTAAAGACTTGAGAATAAATTGCTTGTGTGCTCTAGAGGGAGAATGTTTTAAGGGTGTGTTTCAAAGTCCAGTGTGTATGTGTGTGTGTTTGTGCATGTGTTACCTGGGGACATTTTCCCAACCAGTAATTTCTCACCTCCTTCCTTTCCTTATCTCTTCTTTCTTTTTGCTCTCTCTCTCTCTTTCTCTCTCTCTCTTTCTCTCCACTCTCTCTCTGGTGAGAATGAGCAGCCGTCTCCACAGAGAGCATGAGCTGAGGCGTTGATGTGTGGGGGGTTGGGGCCAGGCCTGGGAGTGATGATGCCTTCTCACGCTGCTGTAGCCATCAGCACATTGGCACAGGGGAAAACGGATGAATGGATGGAAGGATGGATGGATGGATGGATGGCATCATTAAAAGCAGGGTGTCCTAAGGTGAGGCAGCCCAGCCATGCATTCCTCAGGAGCCTGTAGCCCTGCCTCTTGATCCAGACCCTGCTTTGGAACTATTGTGAGACCCCCCCACACACACACCCTAATTTAAAGACCTGTTCCACACAGCAATATTACAGTAAAAAGCAGCTATGAAATCTACTCAGAAAAACAGTGTGTCGAAAGCAATGCCTTAAGACATCCGTTGCATTCTAATTCTGATTTTTTTTTTACCCAGTAAACAAAGAGAGAACGACATTCATAAAGTCATCAAGAAACTTCTGCGAAATGTCAGAAAAGTTCAAGGTCAAGTTCTAAATGCTCTTTTAAGTGTTTTCATCTAGAGACATGAAACCTTCACAGCAAGCGCGCATTATGTAACTCTAAGGCCATAAACTGCACGTGCTCAGTGGATTTCTACCTTCATAGTTTGCATGCACCAAGCATGCAGTTGATTGAGTTGAAGCCATGACTCCACTAAGAACCAAAAAAAATAGATAAAATAGTTAAAGAGAAAAGTCAGTAGCCTGAGGACAAGGACAGTCCAGTCATAGCCAAACATACACACACACACACACACATATACACACACTGTCAGCCGCTGTTGCTTGTGATACTAATAGAAAGCTCAATCTCTCCTCTCTTGTCTGAGAGGCAAAGTGATTTGGGTGCTTGGAAAGATTAATAGCCCTGGAGAAGAAATGAATCACTGGCTCTCCAGGGCTTGACTCCTCCAATGGCTGTGCAAATAGAATTTCTTTTGTGCCACCCTTTTTCTCTCTGTCCTTATCATCGGGGTCCCTACCTTATTTTTTGTCCTCATTTCCCTCTCTCTCTCTTTCTCTGTCTTCACACTCTCCTCCCTCCCTCCCTCTGTGCATCATACCATCCCTTTGTGGTTTTCACATTCCTTCTAGTCCTTTCTGTTCTGTTCTGTGAAAATAACACATCCGAGTCCTTGTTCGGCCTCCCATCTCTCTCTCTCTTTCCCTCTTTCTCTCTCTCTCTCTCTCTCTCTCTCTCTCTCTCTCTCTCTCTCTCTCTCTCTCTCTCTATCTCTCTTTCTCTTTCTCTCCCAGGATCCACAGGAGGGCTATTGTCATGGGTGTACAGATGGAAAGATGGCACTTTCTGTTCAGAGCTGCTCTCTTCAGGTTCTCATTCAGCGGGAGAGGAGATTGCACTGAGCAATAGTCATTGAGACTCTGTTTGCATCGTATGACTCAATTTGAGCAGCATAGTGAAAAGGAGACCCCACCCCACTCCATCTCAATTCACACTGTCTGTTAAAATCATGGACTGCACACGTGGCGTCATTCAAAATGCTGATTGACTACGGGGTGCATGTTTATTCTTCAGTTCACTCTTTTAATATCGAGCTGCTCAATAACAAAAGTGAAGTTTTCCGGCACGGTCTGCAGGGCAAAACCCATCCTCTCAACCAGCAGATTCTGTCTTTGAAGCACGTGTTTGCCAGGCCAAGAGAACAGAGCGTGTTGCTCTGAAATCGCAGCCTCGAAGAAACCACAGCCCTTGTGTTTGTTTTTGTGTTTTAAACAACTGTCAAAGATGATTAATATTTCAACACAAGTCACCGCTGGAGGGGAGAAGCAACTGTTATGGGAGTTGGAAAGCAGCAAAGCTGCCACTCCCACCCCCCACCCCACCAGCGCTCACTCACTCTCGTTCCGCTCGGCTTTTCTCCCTCATCCAGAGGACCTGACATGAAATATATGAAGTTCTCAGAAGTGCACTATGGAGACACTACACACATGACATCTCTGAACTCTGCTTGATCTCTGTGCTCACTTTGAACAGCTTTGAACAGGGGCTTGTTTTGAGAGCGTCACACATACACCCACTCACTCACTCCTTCTCTCCTCATCCCTTACATTGTGGGTTCCGTTGGGCATATCGTGCTCTCTCTCTATCCCCCCTCTCTTTCTCTCTCTTTTTCTCTCTCTATCTCTCCCTCTTCCTTCCTCTCTCTCTCCAAATTCAATTCGAAAGTATTTTATTGGCACGACAAATAATTGGACAATAATTGCCAAAGCAATTATTACATACATAGGACATACAGTACAGGTATTAAAAAGGAGATATCTCTCCCCATCTCTCTCTCTTTCTCTTGTTCTAGTCCTTCGCAGTGTGTCCACAGGATGCATGATCCGCAGCCCTGTAGTCAAACAGGGCGCCCCTGACAGCGAGCCTTTCAAGCCTTCGTGCTTCCCCAGCCCCTCAACAAAGATGCCTGTTGGCCACAGTAACAGCGAGCCTGCAGTAGGGGCCCAAACACAGCCTCACCTCCCATAGACAACCACCACTCCTCCACCCTTAATCAAGCCCCTAGAAACACACACACACACAAACACACAAGCAATCTCATCGCCCTCTCTTAATAGCCCCCTGCTCTCCGCGGTGCCACGGGAGAGGTTGCCAGCATGCACACGCTCCTCAGCCGTCAAAGCCGTGCCAAGGCAACCACGGGTTCCGCTTGCCACCAGCTCGAAGCGACATGCCGCGACACAATGCGACGTGACAAACTGGTGTCAGTCTACTGTCTGTCAGCTGGGGCACATTTGTCTGTGTGTGTGTGTGTGTGTGTGTGTGTGTGTGCAGGCAGAGAACGAGACAAGACGTCACGCCGGCAGAGTGATTCCTTTCGTCAGCGCGTCTCTCTTTTTCTGTTCGCTCCGTTGTCTCTTTCAATTTCACTCCTGCTCTTTCCGCTGGCTGTCCCCTTTTCCCTCACTCTCTTGTGCAAACACACACACACACACACAGAGCATCAGCCTTCAGAATGGCTGTGTG
>JAGFZM010000003.1:1028211-1045685 GCA_017657215.1 Limnothrissa miodon | reverse complement strand
AGTGCTTTCGGGCCCAGCCAAGCCAACCACATACACACACACACACAAACACACACACACACGTATACATACATACAGGAATGTATGGGTGTCCAAGCTTTCCACACAGCTTGTCAATGTGGTGTGTAACTTAGCCCCTAACAACTCAACGCAAACATGCAGAAACAGAAGCGTGCGTGTGTGTGTGTGTGTGTGTGTGTGTGTGTGTGCGCTTCAGCAAGGGCAGCTTTATATGTAGAGATGTGGGTATGGAGTATCACTGTCACCACAACTGCACATGCAAACAAACATAGAGACGGGCACGCACATGAGTGGTCAAGGGATCAGCAAGCCAACAATCCACCACACACACACACACACAGGCACACCCAGTGACACAAACATGACTATCTGTGCCAGACAGTGTGTTCCCCATCCCCCTTTATACACACAAGGCCATTGCTGCAAGCATGCGTTGGAGTGTGTGACTGTGTGTGTGTGTGTGTGCGTGTGTGTTTGTGAGAGGGTGTAACCTAGCCAACACACACACACAGAGCCTACATACTGGAAGGGTATCCAGGCCAGCAAACACACAGCAGGGACACCTAAGCCAGTAATACCACAAAGGCACACTCTCTAACTCTCCACATTACACCGCAGCCATGCCCAACATAAACACTTCTCCTGAACGAGAGGTGTGTGCGTTCGTGTGTGTGTGTGTGTGTGAGGCTTGGTTTCCGTCAGTATGGCACGCTGTTAAAATGTGTCACCCCGCTGAACCAACTTCACACCCGCGCTAGGTTTCTCCACAGGCTTCCAGGGATTGCCTTCACTCCTAGCCTGCAGCCTTTCACAAGCCATTTGGGAAAAAAAACAGACACATTTAAGCCATTCAGTCTGGCTGAATGAAAAATGACTGCTGGTGGTGATGGTGGTGGTGTCTGTTATCTTCAACAAGGATGGAGGCTGAATAGCATAGATAACAGTTCCTCTCTCACCACATGGTGACTGAGTGTCAGCTCTCAGAATGTCCCCAACCGCCCCCACCCTTCCCCCACCCCCACCTCCCTTGGCTCTACTGTCCCCTACCTACTACTCCCGAGCCGACTGATGGCGCCTGGGACTCTGCACTTTGGGTCAAACTTTGGAAAGTATGTCAAGTGAGATAAGAGAGCGGCTTTGCTAGGTTCAGTGACAAGCCCGTACAGAGGGAGTGCTCTAGCAAAGAGAGTTGCCCAATGGCCTCTTATATAAGTAAGCTGTGATTAAGGTTACAGGGCCTGTTACTTAACCGAGACCACTGCCTTTTGAACCTTAGTAGCATCTGAAGCATCTGACCCGGTAGTCGAATTTCAACAATGCTTGTTGATCATTACCCGTGGCCTTGCCTAGTCTTCTGTTCTCTACATTTTATCTGAATCCCTGCTGCTTCACTGCCCCATTTTCCGTATGACTTTTGGGAAACGCTGACATTTCATCTTCTCATGGCACATGACGTTTCATTTGTAACCATTTCATTTTGTTCTTGATTAAGGCTATTTGGCAACCTCTCTGTAGTTAAAAACAAATTTAAATCAAATTAGTGTGTGAGACTTGCTTTAAAAAACATGTAGTCAATGCTGTAGTCAGTACAGAATATAGTATCATTTTTCAGTCATGTTTCAGTTCAGACACATGAAGGCTGACTTTTCTCTTGAGTGATTTTTTTGTACAGTCTGCAACGAAGTACCCACTGCCACTACACCAATGGAGCCCATGCCCAGCTGAAGGGCACACCAGCCTACCCTACTACCACTGCCTGTAGCGTGCCAGCATGGCGCCAGCCAGCCGACAAAACCCACCCGTCCCACGGCTGCCTCTGAGCCAAGGTGGCATTGCATGCTCTCCAGCTTGGCCGGCTGGGTCTGTGGCTTAGAGGGTATGTTCCTGATGTATCCCATTCCATGGTGCGTAACCTTGACGTGCACTAAACTGCGCCTGACACAAAATCAATGAGACGCCCACCCACGTGCTCGCCGTCTCTTGTGGCTGAGTGTGGGTTCGCAGTCAAAACCCAGAGGAAAGGGTGGGAGGGCGGGGTGGGGGTGGGGGAGTGGTTGGACGCCCTGCCTCCACACATCTGCGCGGAGTTAGACTCGCTTCGATATTTATTACGTCTCCGAAACTGGCTCAGCACACCTTTTACTGCAGCTGCACAAGCTGTGTTGAGACGCTCTTGTGGAAGGCGTGTTCTTGTCTCCTCGTTCTTTATTCGGTTTTAAGACTCATATTGATCTTATTGGTCCTGTCCTTGTGTTCTTTGGTGTTCCGCCTGAGCCTTTTCAAAAACCTATTAATTAGATACATTTTTCTTCGCATGCTGACTAATGTCTGTGGAACAGATGATCTGTCTCTTTCCCCCTGTTGTCCAGCCGTCGTCAGTGCTGTTTAAATCACGCTGCTGTCATGCCTCTTTTTCTGGCCCTGGTTCCTCCATTCTAAAACAGCTGGATGCCAACATTCCAGCACTTGGGTGGTAACTGAGGAGCTGAGAATAATTCTTGTGCGTGCATTTGTGCGTGTGTGTTAGTGTGTGTGTGTGTGTGTTTGAGTGTGTGAGAGAGAAAGAGAGAGAGAGTGTGTGTGTGTAAAAGAGAGAAAGAGAGACAGAGAAAAAGAGAGTGCACTGTGCAGATCTAAACCCGGAACATGAGACAGGCCTTAGTTCTCGCCAGCAGACAGAGACCTTCATTCTTGAAGATGTGCTTCTTGGCAGCTCCTCGTCAGCCCCTGAGAACGAGAGAGAGAGAGAGCATGTGAAATATTTACGGAGTTGCCTAAACTCAGCGGGGTCTAGCCGTGGTAAACACACGGTTCTGCGTGAGTCAAAGCCAAGGCCAGTGAGACAGGTGCAGCTGAGAGAGGTCTTGCTCACCTCCTTTAAGGTGGAGAAATCATGGAAATGGAGAGATGAGCAACATGACTTTGGTTCTAAAGCCTTGAGGAAAACACTAATCTGAAGAAGAACACGAGCAGCAGATCATGAAAGTGGAGTCCCTCGGTGTAGCAAATGAACTTCTCTGAAGAACGTTTGAAAGTGGAATACGAGAGCCGGTCCAGTGGGATTTTCCTGTCGTAGTTCCATGGATCAATGCATAACACATGCCCTTTGCTTGAGTATTTAATGAGAGGAGGCCTTCTCTATGCACTTTTCATATCTCTCTCTCTCTTCCTCTCCCTGTCTCTCTATTTCCATGAGTTTGTGGGAGTGTGCATTACACTTTCCGTGTTATTTTGTCCTTTGCTCATTGCTCGTTTCCTGAAATAGTCCATTTCACCCACTCAAATCAGGAGCCATATTCAATTCCCATCTGCCCACTTCTTAGCTCCTCGTATGATGCATTATAGATGTTAAACACGTAGAGTGATGTTTTAATAACATGAAATAATAATAAGGCATGGAAAATAAGAGATCTGTGCTGTGCTGCAGCAACACGGCCCTGGGCATTTTTCACCCCATTTTCAGCGATGCCTCTCAGTTCTCTGCCTTACATGCATGGAACTGCTGGGTCTTGGTAACTACCAGAGCGAGTGCAGGGTAATGTGCCGGAGCCCTGACTGAGCACAGTCCAGGTTCCCCCACTGACAGAGTGAAAGCTAACTTCAAAAAAAGAATACCCTGGGCAAGGCAATCCAGGTGCATTAGCAAGTCAATGTAAGCACTGTGCATGACTGATTTGTGTCTTGCAGACTCTGCAGACATGTCTGACCTTAATGATGCCCTTAGAGCTGGTGGTGTGGGTTCAATTATGGGCAAAGGAACTCACCCAGGACCACAGAACACCAGGCCTCCTAAAACACTCCAAGGGTTGTGTTGCTTCAGTGTTTCCAGCACTTTCTTTCTTACTTTTTACTTTGACTTTTAATTAAATTTGTTAAATAGGTTAAACCGTATTAAACTCAGTTGTGTCTGTGTGATGCCACCATCTCTGATTAAATGAGGGAACCGTGTGTGAATGTGTGGTAATGTTTGCCTATTTTCAGTATATTCATATATCAGTTCTGCAGATGCATTTCATTAAAAACCTGTGTTGCATTTCATTATAAACTTGTCTATGCTCATTAGGATGCCCATGCTCATTAAAAGGAAACATCTTTCATTTAAGCAGGGCCAGACTCTTCACAACATTTCTTGTGAATCCAGGCAAACTCAAACCTATATGGAAAATGGAGAAAATGAAGAATTTGAAATGGATTATTCTCACTTTACTCAATGAGGTAACATAAAATCAATCATCGTGTTATTGAGCAAAGCACAAAGCAGAACAATATTCATTTAATTTCTATTCCCCAACAGCTGCATAAGAAATCGTTAGCCATAAAGCCTGCTGTTACCAGATGAGTAACAATAGGGTTCTTTTCCTTCAGGAAAAAAGAAATGGTTTAATTATTTTATTGAATTCCCCAGCAGCACTTGAGCCGTCCGCCTGCCTCTGAAGCACTTTGCATTCCGGCCACTTTTGTGAGCAGTCACCGGTGCATTGCAAAGCAGAGTTTAACATAAGCCACTGGAGGATCTTCTGTTCCCTCGCCGCAGGAGGCTCCATAGATTGAACACAGCCACTTGAACTCCCTTTTGTGTCGATCCTCACCATAAGTTTCTTTTAAGGCCCGCTTTTTTCAGATAATTCCCCAGCATCCAACTCCCACACACAAGCCTTTGCCGAGGAAGCGACGCTTTTAAGGCTTCGGCGCGGTGCAGGACTCCTCGGAGCTAAGAGTTTACAGCTGCGGGCCTAACACCCTGTAAGTCTGAGTGGCCAAAATCTTCCAAGCACTCGACTTGCATCCAGTGTGTGCTCGTTTCAGTAGCTGTCTTGCCTCTGTGCTCAAGGAGCCTACATTCAGACAGCCATCCATACGCTCACCTCCCCCTGTCGTGCCTGATCTCACAGTGATCAGCTCCAAGGATGCCGGGATGCTCATTAGAGAGAGCTGGCATACATATGAAGAGAGAGGAAAGGGGTCATGTTGCTCATTGCCATTCTCTTTTCTCCTCTGTAGAGCTCTTTGTGAAGATGTAGCCTTCACTCTCACTTCTCATGCGACTAGACAGCTTCTGAGACTCCACTCTGCCCTGCCTTTGCTGTTTAAGCACCATAGTCACGTTCTGACTCACTCTCTCTCTCGGTCACACACCTACTTTGCCACACTCGTCTGTCTCAATCACTCTCATTCCCCCTCACTATTCTTTTTTTTTAGTCCCTTTTTCATTCCCTCCTCATTCTGCCCCTCTTCCATATACTCTGCTATCACATATGACACCCTCTGATATCAGACTAATTGAATTTGAAGGAAGCCCTCTCTCCAAACCCTTCCATAACAGAGCCCATGATGGTGCCTGAAATGGGTTGTGAAGACTGCATCAAGGTCTTTCCCTTCTTTCCCACAGCAGTGCTTAGTGATGGATGTCCGGACCCGACCGAGCTCGGCTCGACCATCCTTGTCGGATGAGGCGTATCGCATAACCCCCACAGACTCAGGGAGAGAGGAGAGAATGCCTCCACTGTGTGTAGCCTGTGTGTGTGTGTGTGTGTGTGTGTAGGGAGTTGCATGTGTATCTAAAACACCACTGAGATTGGCTTCCTAATGAAAGTTGCGGGGAGTTCACTGGTAATGGGGAAGCGTGGAGCAAAATGGAAGCCACAAGAGGACCCTCATATCTCTCTTCCTGCCTCCATACACCATGCATCATGCACCGTCATTCCTCTGGTCCATCAAGGCCATTTCACACCTCGCACCCATAAACATTTGTTTTGATCACTGGAGTCGTTATGCCCACTTAATTATTGATGAATTAATCTGCAAAATTGACTGGAACTTGGCAGCCGTGCGCACACTGAAACAGCTGGGTCCTTTCTAAAGGCATCATAAACATTATCCATTCTTGGCTGAAAGCTCCCCTTGGAAAAAAAGACCTGATTTATAATCCTGTGGATGGTCTGCACAGGGAGAAATTACTATATAAGAGCATTGCTGAGCTTTGAGGCTTCTGAGCCAATGTATATGCCCAATGCTTCAGTTGGGGAAGGAGAATAAAATGATTAAGGAGGACTCTTGCTCACATTTATTCGGCATTGTTTCATACTATTTCATACATTATTATTCCTGGATTCTTCGCAATACTCTTTAAATATAACACTTATTCTACACTTACACTCACAGCCACAGCTATGTTAAAACATGTTGAGGACGTATGGCATATTTATCTTTCATTTGGGACTGATGGTGAGACTCACTGCGTAAGGGAACAGGCCATTGGTTTGTCCTCATGTACTAAATACTATTGGACTGCAAGGCTTTGTTTGACAACCTTTGTGGAGGCCATACTGAATTCACTAAAGCACTCAACTGCTGAGTCTCTCTCTCTCTCTCTCTATCTCTTTTTTCTTTCTATTTCTCTCACTTTCTCTC
This sequence comes from Limnothrissa miodon, assembly GCA_017657215.1. Taxonomy (NCBI): domain Eukaryota; kingdom Metazoa; phylum Chordata; class Actinopteri; order Clupeiformes; family Clupeidae; genus Limnothrissa; species Limnothrissa miodon. The sequence goes on along the minus strand of JAGFZM010000003.1, from coordinate 1,039,253 downwards.
TGTCATTCTCCCCTACGAACGCTCCCTCTCTACTTCTACTACCTCACTGCTGTCAGTTTTTTTTCCCACCATCTCATGGATCCTGAAATGATGCCAGCGTTTTGTGGGCTAATCTACCTTCCTGAAGATTTGACAAATCCTCCCCCTGCTTCTCCTTATCTGCGCTCCTTCATCAGAGCATAAGCAGCGTTTGGTCCCCTGCCAGCGCACTGGACCGCAGGCTGCCTTCCCAAACAGGAACGAGCATGGAGACATTCCTCCACTAGGAGAGGAAACTGTGTCCTTTCTCCCATCCCCCACCACTTCTCTATGGACACACACATACGCACACACACACACACACACACACACACACACACACACACACGTCCTCTCTCACAACATTCAACTCCTTAGGGTCCTGACCGCAGCACAATCCTTCCACACCCATTTTCCCAAGCCATTGAAGAGACCAAGTGCAAGCTTAGTGATGCAAATGGGGAAAAAAAGTGGGTGACTTTGTGAGAACAGGGGTGGGGGCAGGGAGCTCTCGGAAAATCAGAGATTGTGAGTGTGTGTATGTGCGTGTGTGTGTGTGTGAGAGAGAGCAGGCAGAGGCAATCAACAGAGGTTGAGTTAGTGGTGACAGCTCCAGGCTTCACTCAGCAGCATGCGATTTGTATCGACATTAATCAATACAGTCCTCAAAATAAGGGCGACCGAGGGCTACTCATAGCCGCCGCAGTGGGTCCTGCGACCCAACCCAACTCCCTGTAGTGCTATAGCTGGATAGGAGGGTCTGCCAAGTGCCTAAGTAAGCATGCCACTGCATTCTGTTTACTGATCAATGAAAACAGCTGTTTAAGTCAACCGCTTACACACAGAACTGGCAGCCCACAACAGAAAAAGCCTCGCAGGCACACAGCCGACTGAAGCCTTATCTGTAAGGGGAGAGGTCAAATAGAAAAAATCACACAGTCATTACAAGTGGCTGTAAGGCGTTAGAAAAGAGGACAAGAGGTAAAAAGGTAAACTGGAAGCATCAAATACACCTGCTTTTGCTTTTTACTGACTGACAAGAGTTAGTCTGTCACTATAAGAATCTTTTTTGAAAGAGAACGATTTTACCTCAGACTATGACTTGAAGGCATCTTTACCTCGTAACACATTATAGATCTACTCCACTGTTAAATCCAATCTTTCAAAGGATCTCAAGTGAATAAGAATGGCTTGTATCATTAGTGAACTATGGAGGAATGTCCTCATTTGCTGCTTTCACTAGCTCAAAGCCCAGTGGCTTGGGCTGTCATCTACATTCTCATAGGCATGTTAACCCCCAAAGACTCTGACAGACTTATTATGTGAAATTTAATGATATTTTATCTCAGTGGACAAAGATGTTTTGACATTTTAAAGAATGGACTCCATTCTTTTTATATGTGTAGGGCATTATGTGTTTCATGTCTATCATGAGTTTTAAAATGGGTGCCATGAGTGCCAATTTCAGGTTTAGCTGATTTAAATCAAAGCAAACAAGTAGGTTTGTACCTCTAACAGGATTTCTGATGTGTGAGGAACTGGGTGTTTTCTATAAGTACTTCCAAATGATTTATGCTTTCACTTATCAGGGTTCATATTAGATTAAATATTTATCTTGACTCTGATTCAATACAAAATCATCCAAAGAGATCTATCATCTTTAAGCGAGTGTAACAATTCATTTAAAGCCTGACAGCTTGGCAACAAGCCAGTAGTGGAGCTGCTCCCACACCCCCATCTCCTATTTTCCTCAAATTTATATTCAGGATGGTAATTAACTGTTTGGTTCAATTAGGCTGGTTAGAAATACATTCTCTTGGTTCTATTTTCTTGTTCTTCTTTTCTTCTAAAGTTTTTCTCAAAAAAATATTTCCACTCAAGTTTAGTTACTTGAAAAGCAACCTGCTGTTAACGATGTGTGGATTCCACATTATTTTAGTTAATTCGTTCTTTTGAGATTAACATTCAAATTTTTTGTGTTTTTTAATTGAATCCAATAAACATTCACAAATGTAAACTTGTGGATCAAAGGCTGGGTTGAGTGGTTCCTGATGACAAGAGACACAATCCCATCAGTGTGATAAACTTAAAGGAGGTAATCACTGTGAGGGGGTGGGTGGGGGGGAGGCAGTGACCCAGCAGCACATATCCTCTATGGCTGAAAGGACAGCAGAGGCTACAATGGACCCTGGAGCTGTGGTGAGGGGCTAATGAGCCTCCATGATTCACACTCCATCTCCCCCACTGAGCTGGCCTTGTATCAAGCAGAGGGGGGCCATAGAAGGGTTCAGCATTTGCCCCCCATGCTCCACAACAAGACTCGTTGATGGGCCCTGATCATCTTGCACATGCCAAATGAACACAGTGTGGTGGCCAAAGCTCCTTAAATGGGGAAATCTGATGAGAATTATACAGTAAACAACTGTTCATCTTCTTGTGTTTCTCGAAGAAATGTTGATACAGTAGGCTAAAATAGGCCTGTCTGTTTTGACACAATTTCTTACTTATTTATTGCATCATTTTAAGCCATTTAAGTCTATAGGATGGTCAGTTGTATTCAAACTGCAGACAAACTTGAAAAAAAGACAAACTCTTTTTTTCTTAAAATGTCTCACAGGCCAAGTCGAATCAAAGTCTAAACATATCTGATTGTTTCATTTTCTCAGAAATACACCTGTGGAATATAATATAGGCTAGTCTGAAATGAGGGTTTGATCACATTATCTCAAATTGAACATTTAGCGAATTAAAAATGAGAGGGCAGCTTTAAAAAAAAAAGCGGCAAAGTGAACTTATTGGAACTGTCAAATGGAGCTGTGTCCCAAGATGAACTTGTTCCATCTTCAAGCAGCCCTAGGCAGATAGAGCAGATGGCACAAACTGCATTAACTTTACCCGTGTTTCCATCGTCACCCCACTGACGTCACGATTATTAAGCCGCTCTTTATGAATTAAATGTGTGAAAACATGTGTTAATTGTTTTCTCCGATAAGACACATGCTGTCTATTTCTTATATTTCTAGCGAGACTTTTAAACCGAGGCCAGCAGTGATTGGGCGGTCTTGAGTCACGGGGTGCTCAGTCGTTTTGCCCTGCCTCGAGTCGGTCACTGAATGTGAGCTTGCCTGCCAGCGTTAGCAGCGCGTCTATCGGGATCTACACTCAACCTACAACAATTATTGTTAATTGCTGAAACCTTTTCTGTTTTCGAAAACATATTCTCAGCATGGGCGACAAGAAAAGCCCGTCCAGGTAATAGAACGGGACTACGGTGTTGATATTTGTCGATTCCAACGTGTTTTTCTACATTTCGATGCCGTTCGGGGTTGATATTCGGATGCTTTCTCAAGGAGTGTTTCTGCCTTTTCAGTTTGTGTGCCAGTGCTAGAATAGTGCAGCTATGGCGGCTTCGCTCTCCCTACTCTGACTCTACCAGCTAGTCACTTTCAGACAAAGGGAGATTTACAGTGGGCACGCCTGATCTCGTTGGATTTCTTTTATTTAATTGATTTAGTTCATTCGAAGTAAAGTGTCGAATGAACATTTTTGACGTTCAAATCCGGTTAGGTTAGCTCCCAGCTAATACGTTTAGCTTGTGGGCTAGCCAGTAAAGGTCTCTACAATCGGACGATGTGTCTGTGGGTCGCTGGCTAAGCCGAGGGTTACTGAGAACCTGGCTAGCAAGCTAACCAAAGCTCGTTGGGGATCATCCTATGGCGAGGTTACTTTTAGTCCTATTTAGGAAATTGTTGATAATTTGTCTGTTTAATGCAGATGCTGTACACTACACCCCAAATAAGGATCATTGTGTTGGTTATCAAATGTTACATGATTAATGTTAAGTTGACCTTATTTTTTAATTTTGGTCAATTTCTTCAGGCCGAAAAGACAAGCCAAACCAACGGCGGACGACGGCTATTGGGACTGTAGCGTCTGCACCTTCAGAAACAGCGCTGAAGCTTTCAAATGCAGCATCTGCGACGTGAGGAAGGGCACATCTACAAGGTATGGCTCTATAGATTTTGAGTCTGTGAAGGGGTTCGTTTGCGCTTCCTATTCTACCCCATATCGCCTGTCTGTCTTCTGCAGCAAACCTCCCTGCACGCGCTATTGAAAACGTAGACGACAACGCTGAGCGGATTGAGAGATTTTACTTGTTGATTTAGCCACGGCATTAGAAGGGACCTTTTAACAACTCTGGAAATGGTCAAGTTAAGCAGATGTGCACTCATGGTGTGGTAGAGAGCGATTTCGATGCCGTTGGTTTGAACCGCTTGCGAGATAGTCTAACTCAACTGGACCATGGGTGCCGTTGCCACTGAGCAACAGAGAGGAAGAAAGAGCAACGGCAATGTAGGAAAGCCGATCTGCGCTTGCGAGTATGTCTGTCCTGGGTTCTTTGTGTTGTGCTGTTGCATTGTATGCACCAACTGGCGGTCTTAGTCTGTGGATAAGGTGGAATGTGCTAGAAACTGGCGTTAACGTTAGATCGTAAGCTTGGGGGACAGACATTGTGTTGGGTGGCACGGTGCTCAGTTGTCATAATCAGAAGCGGTGTCTGATGGCATTAGCCGTCAAGCCATATTGGTTTGTATGATTTTTAATATTTCACTTGCGGCTTTCTGTAAAAGGTATACCCTTGTTAAAATATGTATTTTATGCATTAGGACTGGCATTTTGGTCTGTGTGTTTCCAAACTATCTATTCATCATCTTCGCTGCATCGTTGTCTGGCAAGTGGTGACACTGGGGAGCTTTAGCTACTGTTTTTTCATGGTTGAAGTATTACATCACTGTGTTGACAGAGTTTTGAAGTCTTGAGATACCTGTGAACATATGATGTAGCGCATTATTGCATTACATTGATCAGAGAACCACCCAAATCCACAGAGCGCAGATACATGAGAGTGTGCATGTGAGGTCACTCTTGAAAATCAGTTGTTTTGCCTGCTACTTTGAATAAAGGAAAGCAATCAGTGTTTTGCCTGGGATGTATGCAAAATTCAACAAAGTATTGAACAGTGTAATGTGGCAAACACCATTATGCTGGTTTTAAAGAACAAAAGGCCATTATCCTAAACTTTTTTACTTTTTGTTCAACTGATAATGATGATGACTGTCAAGAATTATTTGAAATGGTGAATTGAAGGGTTATTGTGTACTGTGTGTAGTGTGCATAGTGTGTGGAGGGAATAATGTAAAATATCCATACTTCATTACTCATCATTCTAAGGCTTGTCTCCAGACAGGTCTTGCCAATGGAGCTGTTGTTTGTTAGTGCATTAGTCCGTGACATCATTGTGGCAAGCTTCTTCCCATTCATGAGCGTGTGTGCGCTTTCGATTTCATGTTAACCGCCGGCCCGCACCACACTGCACCGCCTGTATACCCAACACCCCCACCTCCACCCCCACACCTCATTTCACTTTCTCATTCCTGCTTAGTGCTCATGTCTTTGCAGAGTGATGGTGTGAAGTAAACATGCCACTACTTCTCAGCAGCCAGCCTACACTGGTCTGTCTGTCTGTCTGTCTGTCTGTCTGTCTGTCTGTCTGCCTGCCAGCCACAGGAGATGTGAGTCATGATATGACCCCAACGCAGGATTCCCCAGAACTCGGCAAAGCTGTTTCATTCAGCTCTTTGCTTTGCACATCCTTTTTTATCTGAAGCGTGGAGAAGGGGAACCACTGAGACTCTTACCGTCTTTTACGTAGAGGTTTACAAATATCGGTAATGTTACAATAAGGAGCTGGAAACGACAGAGCCACAGGCTCCAGGCAGAAAGATAAAGGGCTTTTTAAGAATTGGTACAGTGGCAGGATGTGACGACAGTCACTTTGAGGGCCTATAGCCCACAGGCTTTGGCACCGTCCCAACTTTCAGTCGGGTCATGTAGCTACCCAGCGTCTGTTGTTCACCTCGTTGTCCCCCAGTTAAATCACAATGGTTAACCTATGATTGACTCTCTTGTCTGCTGATGTAAGAATCACGGCTGTTGTTGTAACAAGCACTAATTAGCCAGCACTTCTCTGTTTGGTCTGGTACGAAGGAGTGGAGTGGTGGGTGGGTGGTTGGGTGCCTTCCTCGTGTGTGTGTGTGTGTGTGTGTGTGTGTGTGTGTGTGCGCATGGCACTCCCTGCTAAATGAGCACTGCACTTTGTAAGTGTGCATCAGTTTGTGTTATGTGAGGTTTCTCTCCCGCTCTTTTGAATGGGCTTTTATTCTCCTCAGCAACACAGTCTTCATTTGTTAATTAGGCTCCTTTATTTGTGGGTGAATTTTTGAACTTCAAAGAATCCAGGCTTGCGAGCATAGGATACACACTGGCCCTCCCTGTTTAAGCAAATGGTAGAAAAAGTTGTTTGAGTTTGGGACCTGCGGCCCTGCCATAGGCTTTTAGGAGCTTTAAAAGGCTGAGGGGTAGCCTAATCTGGTACAGCCCACTTCATATTGCCCCATTGAAATTCCTTTGTGTATGAAATCTGCTGTAGAAATAAACTTGCCTTGCCACTTCTGTAAGAATAAGTGAATTATTTAGATGATATTTTTCTGTTTATATTTTTATACATGTCTTGCTTTTAGAACGGTAGCCTATTTTCAGACTCTACCGATAAACTTAATTAGTTTCATAGTTCTGTTAACAAAACAGGTTTCTGGGCAATTTGGGGTGGAGTTTTTCTTATACTTCCCATCTGCTTTGGTACCCAGCAGTCTGGTAAAGTAGCCTGTTTGTGACTCTACACACTTATATAGGTCTGTGAATTGCAGTGACAGACAGTGATGCGTCACTTGACTTATTTCCTGTTGAAGGTTGTGCGCTGAATCCGATAACGAAAGCTCAGTTGGGGGGGGGGGGGTAGCTGAGTAAGTCATCATTTCCCACACCTCACATGGTGTGCGCCTGCAGACACGTCAGCTGGCCGACGGCACACAACACTCAAGCATGCTTGCGTGTGTGGCCACACTCCAGGATGGGGAAGTGAAAACGGTTCAGAGAGCGAACAGAGAGCGAAAACCAAAACCGTCTCTCCCTCAGTGCCATTAGCAAAATACTAGAGCCGGTGCACTGAGTCTCCAAAGCGATGGCTGTAATCTGCCTCAGGAGCCTTCTCCAAACCCTTAGGCTAAAGAGATTTCCCCCAAGGCACACAAGGCTGCATAGGCAGAACACTTAGTGTTTGAGTCTCTTTCTTCTTATTCTTATCGCTAATGTTGTGTAATTCTATAAATAAATGTATAAGTACATATAAATAAGTAATATGTGTCTGTAAAAGTGTTTATGATAATACTGCTCAGCTGCATCCATGCTGTGTATTTACTGGCTGCTGTGGAATGATGGAAGTCACACCACAGTCATGAAGAGGGCTTAGAGCTCGCCAGCGTTCACGAAGAAATCCTTATCTGCCTATTCAAATGGGCTGATTCCACAATCTCACAGTTGTGCAAATGCACTCAGCCAAATGTAAATGGCCACTCGCTGGGCTTTCCGGTAAATGTGGGCGAACCAAAAGTGAAATGCCAGGAAAGTTGACTTGTGTTAGGAACCTGCAGTATGGCTTTTGAGTCTGCAGTAAAAACTCCTGGTGTGAATGCAAGCAGAGCCTATTGATTGGACAACTTTAAATACTGCAGGGTAAGCTGCCCTGGTGCTGTGTTATGTCTCATTTATAGTAATAAGAAAACGCTATCAACAAATAGCTTATATTCTTCCCACATCGTGTTGTTTTTATAGTCTATTCAATCCAGTCATGATCTTTAGAGGATTCATTTTGGGAGCATATTGAATAAAAGTTGATCCTGCAACTTTACCTTTTTTTTAATGTTTTTTTTCTTAATCCATTTCTGAAAGGTTTGAGACCTGCGCGTGTCAAGTGGACATGACACACACAGACAAACACACACACACACAGATCTATCCTCTCAGGGCCAGCCGTTTTTGCTATCGTCTGATCAGGCCTCATGACCGGCAGAACGCAACACCTCTGTGGCATATCGCCTTTCCCCCAGCGGGTGTGTTCCTTGGGCCCGCCCCGTGGTCACTCGCCGGTTACGGAGCGGAAGCAATAACGGCCCCATCGCCTAGGTGATTGATCGAGTAGGGCCCCGACGGGGGTGGGGGAGGAGAGGAGCGAGACGCTGGTGTAGTCGCCCATTGTTGCTTGTCGCCTTGATCTCTGGCGGGATGGTATGCGTTAAATCCTCTGGAGGTCAAACACACTCATGTGCTGGCATACACGTAGAGACACACACACACACACACACACAACCCCTACCGCTCTTCTCAGGTTAAAGTACTGTCTGGGGCTCAGGGAGAACTAAAGGGCGGTGGGGTGGGGGTTGTCTGTCTTTCTCTCTTCCCGCTCCTCTCTTACTTCCTCACTCTCATTGTAGAGGTTTTTCTTTGTTTCTCTCTCCGTCTGTCACACTGGGCTACAAAACGTAAAGCATTTGCAGAATGCATTGCCCCTGCAGAATGTTTCTTCTCTTTGCAATTGTTCTCTCTCTCCCCTCTCTCTCTCTTTGTCCCATGTACTTTGTCCTTCCAAGTTGTAAGTTGTTCCCTGCAGGTGTTTTAACACAGCAGTCAGTGATTTTATTTATTTATTTATTTATTTTTGGTGGTTTGCAAGTCCAAGTTCATGCATGTCGCTGAGAAGTTTCAAATTCAGAAAGCAGCTTAAATTTGTGATGGAAATTGTACCTCAAAATAAATTTGGGAAATTAATTTAACATTTAGTCATGGCAGGAAAGAATTGTTGATCCAGTAGGTCCTGATGAACACTATAGGCCCTAATGGGCCTCTGCTGTGTATTGAGCACATTTATTCTCTTGTTTATAAGTTTAATCTGGAAATGAGTCTTTGTGCTCCATTCGGTTAGTGTTGGCCACATATTCACTGTTTTACTACTGTTTTTAAATGATCTGTCTCTCTTTACTGCTGACAGCGCTCACTGACTTGGCCCAACAGGGCTATGGATTTATTCACACTGGGTTTCTCCTTTTAATGCGTACTGATGATTCTGAAAACAGTATCAGTATGGTACTGTTAGGGTTGGGCGATATTTTTAATGTACCGGTATATATACTTCCAATGATAAGAAAAGGCCTTACACCGGTATAAATCATAATTTAAACGTAAAAAGGAGTTGATGACACATTTTGTGTGCGACGCGTCACCGTCTATGCGTGCCACCGGTGCCTATACAGTATATGGGGGAAACACGTAAAACAGTGGTAGCGGAGGACTTCAGAGCAGAGAAGACAACAAAACAGCATGGCTGAAGGCGGAGAGGAAGCCAAGATAAATGAAGGAGAAGCGGAGCTTACAGACGAGATTCTTGCTAAACGGGAAGATACCTCTAATATGGACGTGGTTTGGTTTCAGTAAAGCATACGTGAACAGTAACAGAAACAGTATTTTGCTACGATACTTGAGTTGGAACATCAGCAAGTGCAACTAATCACTCCATGAGTAGCACTTTTTTTAAAACCAGTGTTTTAAGGATAGAAACAACACATGCCCATTGCTAGCCATTTTAAAGGCAGGCAGAGGCGATTCTATATTTCCCAAATACCCGAGACAGGAGCAATCATCAAGATTTTGGTGTCAACCACTTTATTTCATTTTAGACAACCTGTGAAAGGGGCTCAATGTGTTAAAAACCGAACTATTCCTTTAAGTTAAGTTAAGTCTCTTTTATTGTCAATTCTCTACATATACTAGACATACAGAGGAATCGAAATTACGTTTCTAGCTATCCCACAGTGATGCGCACGGTCAGGAGAGCCAGGGGCCGCTGCGTCTACACGGGCCGCCTGCTATGGCATTCACCCAGCATTGATATAGTTTGGTAAATATCAAATGCACTAGATGTACAGCACAATTTGTTACCAATAAAAGTGCACTTTACAACTTAAGAGGAGTGTGTATTTAATTAAATGAGTTAAGTTTTGTCGTTTTTTTATAGGCTACCAGGCTCTGTTGAATTTAATCATATCGCCATACCGGTATACATACCAGCAAATACCATGATACATGCTAAGGTCCATATCGCCCAACCCTAGTAACAGTCATAGAGTCGTGGAAAAGTCATAGAAGCGTATTTGTAAAAGGACCCTGTAGAATGTTGTAATTGCCAAACAACGGGTCTCCACTCGATGCTGACCGATTAAGCCCCCAACACATGAATATATTGGTGTGTACCACCTCACTGGCTTGCACTGTTCAGAGTGAATGTGTTACAGGGGAGAGAGGGACTGTGGCATAACTGGTTGGGTGGACTGCTGGAGTGCCTTTTGTGTCCAGTGGAATCCTTTGGCTTTGGGGCAAAATCACCTACATGTACATTCAGCTTCTTTTTAATGCCGGCACCCTTCCTCAAAGAAAAAACATTGGTCCCTATCTGGTTCGTTAAAACGCAACCCGGGCGTCAGGAGGCGCACAAGGCGTTAGCCATGTTAGAGCCCATTTGCCACACCATAAGGGGCTTGTTCATCTAATAGGGTCCCCACTGTTGATGGACATCACGTTGTGATTTGAACACATCGTAGAGGTAGCTTTAAAGTGGTTTAGGAAAGGAAGACTGGATTAGTGTGTGTGTGTGTATGTGTGTGTTTTGACGGGTGGGGATACTGACGTGCGCTCACGCCAGTCATCCGCAGTGATGGAGTAATTGTAATCCTGGGATTTTCAGTCACATTAACTCAAATTGTGGAGGATAATGGAATGACAAGAGTGATGTGCTGGCTCTCATTCCGTACAGCCCCCCCCCCCCCCCCCCCCCCCCCTCTTCCTACTCCCCTCCACTCTTCCTGACCACACACACACACACACCAGAAAATACATCGGCTTATCTGACATTATCAGCAGCATCTACACTAAACCTTAAGCGTGCTCACTACTAATCCCAACTCTGTGTGTTAATTGGCTGATTACGGGCCCTTAATGACTAAAGGATTTGTAAAGGGCTACAAGAATGTGTGTGTGTGTGTGTGTGTGTATCTGTGTGTGTGTTTGGGGGGGGG
>JAGFZM010000003.1:936375-1014540 GCA_017657215.1 Limnothrissa miodon | reverse complement strand
CCCCCCCCCCCCCCCCCCCCCCCCCCCCATGTTGTGAACAGAGACTGCAGGAGAGAGAGCGGAGGGCCGGGGTGGGGGGGGGAGAGGGAATTAGCTGCTGGTCAGACCAACTGCAGCTTTGCCAGCATGGCTGACATTTGAATAGTTCATTAGGGTTGAAACGGATTTCTGGTCAGTGAGTAATCTGGTTGGGACCGGCACCCTTGTGATTATATTTGCAGTGAATTCAGCAATGGTATCAGGTTGTGGTTTTGCTGTGGTTTTAGAGGGGCGGGAAACGCTAGGCTAGCTGGGCAACTGAGAGGACAAGTGGGGGTCAGTACACAAAGGCCAAGCAGAAAGGGATGAAGTGGAGAGATAATCCCAAAGGGATCATCGTAATTCCCATGCTGTCGCAAAAACAACTCAAAGCTCCAAAACTCCCAGGGCACCAGCGGCAGCGGCAGCAGTAGCCCGGGAAGGTCTCATTGGTCAGCTGGCTAGCCCCGGCTCAGCAAAGCAATGACTTGGCAGTTAAGTCCATGTGAAAAATGACATTTGCTGCACTCTTGGCAAGAACGTAAAAAACAGAGATGCAAATCCTGTATGCAGAGCAGGCCTAAGCAGCAATGTTTTAGTGAGGACTCTGTAATGGGACATGGGATTTGTGAATGAGAGTGCAAAAGAAGACGGTCTTGTTTTCTTAGCTTTTTTTTTATTAGCCTCTTCTTACCCCGCTGTCAGACCATCACCAGAGAGAATCAAAGATTAACTATGCTGATTGTGACCACTGATTGCATCTTTTCCTTATTTTCTCTCTCTCTCTCTCTCCCTCCCGCTCCTCTTTTTTTCTCTTTTAGGAAACCACGGATAAACTCCCAGCTCGTGGCGCAGCAGGTGGCCCAGCAGTATGCCACACCCCCGCCGGCCAAGAAGGAGAAGCGAGAGAAGCCTGAGCGACCGGAGAAGGAGTGCCGGGCGGAGGGTGAGCGCGAGGGAGAGGGGGACGGGGAACAAGAGCCGGAACGTGAACGTGAGCGTGAGCGCCCCGAGGGCCAGCACCCCGGCGTGGAGCACCTGGAGAAGGACAAGAGCGACAAGGAGCCCCTGCAGAAGGAGAAGGACCGCGAGAAGGACATCACCCCAGCCATCGTCAGAAAGCCCAACAGCAAAAAGACCAGGTTAGCAAGTTATAAGTCTGCTCTCAGGCTCTCAATCTCTGTGGCTTTCTTTAGCACTTATTGCTGCTTCGGAGGAGCAGAGTTGCATTGTAAACAGACTAAAGTATTACACCATCAGCAATTAGTAACAGTTTTACATTATTGACTGTTATCAGCCGCTACATGTCTCTCGGCTACTATGCCACAGCTCTTCTAAGCACTATCTTATTTTTGTGATTCCTCTAAATTAATGACATCATAGAGCATAACCATCTCTACCGCACGTTCTTCTCCAGACCCAAGTCCGACATCCACCAGAGCCCCCCTTGCGATAGGAGCAGCATACAGTCTGGGAAGTCGACGACCAAAACCAACAGCACCCATATTTCGAGGTGCGTTCTCCTTCTATTCCTTACCTTGATGTGATGTGATCTGACCTTAGTAGGTCTCCACACAACTGCTCCACTCAAGCCAACAGCCAGCCAGCATGCTCTCTTAGATCTCCAAGAGCCCTGAAGCACATCAGATGGCACTATTCTTATTGCAAAATGTTTTTATTAACTCACATTTCTGAATGGTACTTCTGCACAGGCACAGGAAGTTTAGTGTGGGCTGGAGGAGAACTGGCTCTCTGTGCCCTGGACTCTTGCATTGAAGAGCTGAGCTGTAGGATGGTGGCCTCTGATAGCACTGCATTACACAGGAGTGGGGCTGCCGGTGCCTCGGTGTAATGAGCAAGATGTGCACGAGGCTGTTTGGGCAAATTAACAGAGAGACGTACTGATTTATAAGTGCACTTCACCCACTCTTGCTTTTCTATTCTCTTGCTCCTCCTTCTTTTCTCCTTCCTTTTGTTATTTTCTTTTTTCCTGGTTTCTTTATTCCCCTCTCCTGTCTTTTGTTTCTGTCGTTTTCTTTTTCAACCCAACACATGTGCTCTCTTTCTCACACACACACACTCTTTATTTCTCTCTCTCTCACTCACCCTCTCTCACCATCCCACCCTCTCCCTCTCTGTGTCTGTCTGGCTGAATGAGTGGAGCGTGGCCCATGCTGAAAATGAGCTGCGCGGTCTCTCACTCCCACGCACGGGCTGGCTGCCCTCCCATCGCTGAGCCTGCCCAAACAAAAGCTCACTGTGTCATTGTCAACGAGAGAGGATATGTTTTCTTTTTAAAGAACCCCTTTCCTCTAACTCTCTCTCTCTTTCTTTCTTTCTTTCTCTTTCTCTCTTTCTTTCTTTCTTTCTTTCTCTCTCTCTCTCTCTCTCTCGCTCTCACACTCCCTCCTCTCTATTTCTTTCTCTTTCTTTGTGCATGTGTGTGGTGGTTTTTGTTGTTTGTTTTTTTTTTTTTTTTTAACGTGGATCCTGTGTCCACCTCTGTAGGCCCAAACTGAAGAACATTGACCGCAGCACGGCGCAGCAGCTTGCCATCACAGTGGGCAACGTGACTGTGATCATCACAGACTTTAAGGAGAAGACGCGCTCGTGCTCCACCTCTTCCTCCACAGTCACCTCCAGCGCAGGCTCCGAGCAGCAGCACCAGAGCTCCGGCTCGGAGAGCATGGACAAAGGCTCGTCGCGCGCCTCCACCCCAAAAGGAGAGCTCTCGGTGGGACATGATGAGTCGTTCTGAGCGCTCCAACTCACACCCTTTTCTTTTTTCCCCCCTCCTTGGTCCCTGGAAGTTTGTCACTTTCCCAAGCACCAACCCCCTGTGCACACAACCCTCCCCCCTCCCCAATTTCCTGTGACCAGCGTCAACATCCGCCTGGACCATAATGAAGAGACTGAGGATTATCCTCCACAACTCTGCCACCCCTCACCCCTGCCCTCCTCCCAAGACCGAGAACACATGCCCACCCCTTTCACCTGTTCTTAGTGCCCATCATGTTCTAATTCACTTCTACACCCCCCCACCCCTCAATGTCCTGCAGACTAAGAAAGAGTTGGTTGCCGGGTTCTTTGAGTGAAGCTTTGAGCTGGATCTATGGAGGTTGGCTTCTTCGTCTCAGCCTTCAAGGAGTTGAACCATAGAAGCTTGATGTGTGAGAATCTACCCCCCCCCCCCTTTCAAAACACACACACACACACACACTCAGAGACATACACAGAAATACATTAATTCACACTCTCCTTTTCACAGTCATAGAAAAAAGCTCAAGGGGGTTCCCGGCAAAAAAACTTGTATGTATTGTTTTATATATTCTAAATGGATGTTTGGCTGAATCAGACTTTTACATTTTTATTTGTTTGTTCATTTTTTGTACAAAATTGTATCTGCTGTGCACAATAACCACCAATGTTTTAACAACTATGACTGCTCCCGATTGTAACCCTATTTATTATCTGCCGCCACTTTTGCGATATTCATTCCACCCCACTTTGCTTTAAGCTTCACTCTGCAGCACCGCTGACTACGTCCTTGGAGAAGACAAAACACAATCCCCCTGTTCCAATGCCATTGACACCGGTGCTAGATAACACTGTGAAACAGTTTCAGCCCTGGGACTGCCATTCACACCTGACAATGGGGATTTACTAGGGGGGAAAAAAAATATTTATGTGGAAAGATCCTGAGATGTCATTTTATACCCTTTCGAGTTTCTTTTTCTTTCCTTTTTTGGGTCAGAAGTTATTGGCTTTTCTTCTGGTAACTACTTTAATGTGGGAGTAGACACAAGATTTATAGATTGTGTATTGGTTTGTGCTTGCTTAGTGAAGGCTTATGGAGTATATTTGCCAAACTTCCATGGTTCCTCCATGGCCTTTACATTCGTCAGCAAGCCGTAGTGTCGTGGCGGGATCTTGCGATGAACAAAAAAACAAACACTAATGATGGCTTTTGTCTTGCACATCTAGTCACCTGTCTGTGCTTACCTCAATGAGTGGAAGCGGTCAAAAATGTTCAGCGTAGTTCCCTGTTATATTGGCTGTACACACACAAGAGGCAAACTTCTCTCCATTGGCACCAAACAAATCATAAAAAGGCCTTTAGGTTAAAAGATTCCCCCAAATCCCTTAATCCTCAGTGTTGTCACTTATAGTGCAAGGGTCTGATTTTTGCACTCTGAGACTAGATCCGGTTTTATTCTGAAATGAAGAATTTGATTTTGTTTTAAATGACACGAAAGATGTCACAGAAGGCAACTCGTCTCAACGGCAAGTAATTCCTTGTAAATAATGTTTTTTTTTTTCTTTTCTTCCTTACGTCACAGTATCATGGACTGAAAAAAATGTTTATACAGTTCATATCTCATGAAGGGTTTTGTGTTTTAACAGCCGACTACTGTTATAAACTGGCGTACTAAGGCTAACCAAACAAATCCAGTAGAAAAAACAAAATGAGCAAATTCCCTTTCAACTTGTATTAAACCTGTACAAAGTAGAAATGTGTATATGATAACAGTTTTATTTATTGAAGGACCAAAGGAATTTGATAATATGACTCGCTAGGGAAATAACAATTTGAAAAAATTGTAATTATCATATTAAGTACAGTTTAAATAAAGACATTAATATAATTCATTTTAAAAATGTGTAATTCTTGTCCAGGATTATGTGCTAAAACCTGGTAAAAAAAAAGAAAACAAAAAAAAAAACACTCAAAGACAACAGAAAGCATCAGCTTAACAAAAGGTCATTGTTGCTGCAGAGTAAGCAGCTTTGCTAAGACTTCCTGTGTTGCGTGTATGATTTGTTCCGTAACCCCCGGTTCCCCCTTGCGTTGTCTGAGGACGTTCAGTGGTGCTAGAGATCCAGTGAGAGCGAGCGCACTGGCCAGGTTCTGAGCCCCCTCGACGTTTACTCCCCCCCACCACTCAGTCTCTCCCCCGCTTTTATTTTTGTACCCTAAGCATGTCAACTCTGGCAAAGGCACCTGAAAGTGAGGTTTGTGAACCTCTAACAGCAAGTCCTTTTTCATCGTAGAAATTGCTTGCTCGTTTGTTCAGAACCTTGCTCGAGTTTGATTACGTAAACAGGCAGGCTAGCACACAGGCATGTTTTGGTGACGGCAGAGATGAAAAATGCCAAGTTGTAACTTGGAGATGGCTGTTTCTCAGAACCAGATGGAACACCTTTGAGGGAGCCCTGTCTGTTGCTTCTGCCAAATGATCTTGCTTGTGGCTTTTTGTTTGTAAGGACGGAGCAAGAAAAGGCCAAGAAGAGGAAATGTGAGCTGTTCTTTCTTTATTATTTCGATAATGAAGATTGTTTTTGATGCCTATACTCGTCCTGTATGAGTTTTGTCCCAATGTAGCTTGAACTGAACTCATTGACAAAGTAATGTGTCTGATGTGAGAGAGGGGGTTCTAGCAAAATGTAGTCAAGGAAACGTATTGTCCCCTGCCTGCCACCCCAAACACAACCACCAAGAGAATATGCAATACAAGGTGATATGAGATGAACTCCCACCTAAGACGAGATAAATGTTTTCTGACGAATCACGAAGGGGCTTGGGGATAAACACTGATCAAAGAGACTGCGTTTGGTGGGAGTGTCACTCCTCCCTCCTTTCTTGACAATGTATATTCCATTTACATTTTCTATGACTTATATATAAATATATAAATATAAATATATATAGCCATCTTTTCACCTGCCTTACCCTTGCTAACACCTGGCGTTTTTTTTGTAAAATTGTAAAGAAAAATCAAAACAAAAAAGAAAAAATAATTGTATCTTAATTTATTTGAAAAATTTACAATTTTGCTGGATGTGTAAACATAGCTTGTATGTGTAACAGAAAGAAATGGTGCGGAAAAGCCAGCATACAGAGAATGGCAACGGAGCTGAGCAATTGTTGTTCTTTTGTTTTTCATCTTGTAACGCGCAAGCAGTTCTGTTCTTGTGTGCGACCAGTAACCTTATTTTACTGTGTAAAGATGGTTACAATTTTTTAGCTTCGTTTTATTTTGTCAGACCCAAATATAGAATGCTTGTTTACTTAATGGTATAACATTAATCTTGTGGAAATCTCCGATGTAAGTGTACTATACAGGCTTTTAATTTTCTCCTAATACGAGGTCTTGTCGTACAGTACTTTTAATGTTTATGTTAAATGAAATGTTCTGTAGGGTCCGATAGCATATTAATCAATACTTTTTCATTTTACGAGTTACAAGTAATTTTACGAGTTTTTCTGTTTTGTTTCACTTTTTTTTGTTCTTCTGGCAGAGTGTTCTTGGTAATTTTGTGAAATGGTCCCATTCATTTCTTGATTGTGTAAATGTATTTGGGGAATATTAAATGGATCAGCACTCCTTTGTCTTAGCTAATCCAATGTTGAGATAATACATGTTTCTTGGCATGTGCACGACTTTGCTCTTAGATGCTACCTTTTATCATTTTTTTTCTCCGCTTCAAATAGAAATGTCTATTTATGAATTTTGCTTGTAGTTTTTCACAAATAAAAATGTTAAATTTATGTAACACATTGAAACAGTGTTTTTTTTCTTCTGTCATTTAGTTGTTTGATCATAGCTTAAGAAATGTAATTGTGATCCAAAACCTGCAATGTAGAGTTGGAGTCACTGTTGAGTGGCAGTTTTTGATCAAGAGAATTGGCTCAGTTGTCTTCACAGTTGATTGCCAACTCATTAACTTGAATGAAGCTAATTAGCAAGATTTAGATAAGTAGCCAAGAATGGGATCCTTTAGATGGTGGGTGGGAGCAGCTGAGGGGGCAAGGAAAATATCCTCTCGCTATCAAAATGTTTACTTCACACACACTCACTCCTCTCCAAGACTCCCCCCCCCCCCCAAGGCTGCTCCTGAGGCCTTGGATTGAGAGATCAGAAGAGCTGCTCTTGTCTGACCCTCTCAGACAGATGGAGATCCTCTTCCCTCTACACCCCCCCTCAACCACCAGCACCACACACATCAAGACAGCCTTCCACAGATCAGCCCAGCACAACCTGGTGTGTGTCATAGTTCTGATCTATCCAGACTCCAGACTAACTACGCGCTTCAGACTAGAGGTCACAATGTCAGGAGAAGTGTAGGAAGATGTAGGGACAGGCGAGTATAGCTGAAGGAAGGCATTCTCAAACATGAAAGACGCTCTGTAGAATGATTGTTTTGATGCCTTTATCATTCATTGAAGGGTATTATTGCGAGACTACTACCAAACTGTTAGTAGAGAGGAGATGGAATAGTGGCATATGCCTGTCCTCAGCTCCCCCCTTTTGCTGTGGATGTCTCTCATATTCACCATGGACACTTTTTCCCCCTCTCTAGTCCCCATTTGGGCCAAGAGGGGTTTTTAATTCATCTCCTCTGTCTCCAATGACGGGGTTTGGCATTCCCCACTGTTCTGTCCCCTCTGATTCTCATCCAAACGCCCCCAGGGCCCCTGCCCAATCTTCTGCCCCTAGTTTCCAGCCCTCACAGACGGTTAGACGAGACGGTCCTTTAGAACTGTTCTTGTTCTATGTAGCTCCCTACCAGATGGGACTTTTCCGCTATGGTCTTTCCTCTTTCTCTCTCTCTATTCCCTCTTTCCTACTTCCTTTCTCTCTTCCTTTCTATATGACTCTAACCAGGCTGCTGTGTGGATAAATCCTTATGGGAGATGGAAATTGGAGCTTGGGGGTGGTGTGGGATGGTGGAGGGGGGGTTTGACATCTGCAGATAAGAGAGACGCTTTTATGCGGTAGAAGAAATCAAGAGGCCCTGCGCCAAAGCCAAGCACACATCAGACAATGTGTTTAACAGAAGTGTGATGGACCTGTAACCTCGGCAACCCTGCAGCAGAACATGTTCTTAGAGCTGCAAAGGGGGAAGGGGGGTTAAAATATTGCTCTCTCTCCCCTCATCCTGCTCTCCCAAATCTTGTAGTCACCCCCTTACACTTTGTCCTTACTTGTGGATTCTCTTCTTTTAAGCTTCTTCCCCTGCCCCCTCTCCTCTATTTCAGTGTCTTTCTTTTTCTCTGTGTGTGTGTGTGTGTGTGTGTGAGAGAGAGAGAGAGAGAGAGAGAGAGACTTGGTCGATGGTGTCAATGTAACAAGACAGAACTCTGAGGTCTGCGAGCACCGCTGAGCCTGTACGTGACCAAGCCCTACGCTGGACGCCCCGGAGCAACGTCTCTTCGCTCTGCGGACCCGACGCACCCACATAAACATTCCGAAACTGGAGAGGCAGACATGCTATTCTTCTTACACCTACTTCTGGAGGACTTACTCACATAAGGCAGCTAGCTTCAACAACTCCAGTCAGCAAGATGGCTACGTGTGGAGCATGAAAACAGTACTCAGAGTATAATAATCCTGTTGGCTGTGTCGTGCTTGTCAGCCTACTTGTTGTGCCCGGTATCGTGCCTCACACACTGGTAAGTGTTCTTGAGCTAAAACTCTTCTGGAGCTAATGGGGTATGTTGGATGACATTTTTTGTCATTTAGAGTAGATGTCTTACAAGATGATGAATGATGAATGATCATAGTTTATCCAGGACTGTAGGCAGGGGAAAAGGGTATATTTTGGCAAAGCGGAATAAAGCCAGACGAGCGTTTTCCCACAGTAAGAGACGCAGCCTATACAGGAAGGACATTTTTCTCTGTCATTATGTGGTATGTCCATTATGGTATGGTATGTCTGTGTGAGGAAGAGGGAAACCTTTTAGAATGACAAGTAAGAACTAAGGAATGTGTAATGGATTTTTCAAGGTTACATGCACGGATATATGCACAGATATAACACACACACACACACACACACACACACACACACACAAACAAACAAACTTAATTACTCTCTGTAGCGTGTACATGTAGTTGGGACGCCTGCTCACGTGCATTTTTTCCTTTTTTCCAGTGGACGTTTAGCATTCCAACGTAGAGTCAGGGTCCGATATCTATCCTTTTACAAAAGTATAGGCTTTTAGGCTATTTCAAGTTCTCGGAACATTGTATAGCAGTTATGATGAGCTTTTTGCCATAATATCTGTGACAAATGTAGAACTTTTGTACTTTTTTTTACTCTCATTGATCCTCCTGTTGTGTTCGTTTCATGGTTACAACTTGGTATTTGATCGAAAATTTTTAACGTGAGATGAAACAAGTTGCCATCAATTTTGTTATTGACTCATGTATAAACTTATGTCTATGTCATTCAGGGATTTAAGAGAAAAGAGATTTTTTTTTTTTTTTTTTTTAGGTTTTTTTGAAATTTTTGGTGAAGGCTGTTAGGCCTACTGGATGCAAAAGTGAGTAATGTGCTTATGTTGTGTTGTTTAAAACACTGTTCATCTGATCTGTAGGGGAGACTGTAGATGCATTCACAAACACACAAATTTTAACACACATTTTTAACAAAGTTGAACAAAACACCTAAAATGTTACAAAAATATAATTTGATGGCAAGGGCCCTGATAGTTTGTATGAACAAATTCAAGAAGCACCATGACCATTCAATTAGATTTTGTACATTTTTGAGAGTGAAGAAATGCTGGGAGAGAACATGTAAGACACCAGGTAAGGTAAATTAACAACTGTTTGGCATGCAAAATACAATTGAACTCTGTTCAATTAAAATATAAAAATATAAATATAAAATATTAATTCTTTATTTAACCTGGAAGGTGCCATTGAGACACATATCTCTTCTGTCAGAAAGTCACATACAGTATATGAAGCACAGGGCTCTGTTTTACCATTGAATGGCCCTAACGAATGGCCAGGAATGCAAACGTCTGGAGCAGAGATGGTGCTCTCCCATAATGCTGGAGTGATCACATCAGCCTCTCACCCCCAGCACTTTTTAGTTTAAACCCAGGCCCAGCCCTTGCCTCGCTCATCTCAACCCTCTGAAGCGATCGATCTGGCGAGCCATTTAGTTTGATGGCTCCCAGTCAATACCAGATTGATCTCCATATTGCGGGAAGGAATTCCTCGGGCTGAGTTATTCTGCCGACTCATTGCAGGCACTGGATAGATTGTTATTGCTCAAGGCTCCTCATCTTCAGAAAGTGAGGGGGAGGTTGGTGGTGAGCAATTATTTTATTCAAAGCATATTGACGTAACTCACCGGCAGGTAAAATAGTGATTTATATCAGTTTGCACATGTTGTCAGGAGAAAGAAAACCTGTTATTCATCTAGCCTTTTTCCACTTAAGTTAGTGGTATGTATGGAATTACATTAACAGATTAAAGAAGGCAAACTGAATAGAAAAGGACACGTTAGGCAAACCACAACAACAGCAACAAAAAACAGTACAATATTTCTATTTTTGTTAGATCTATATTTTTTCATATTCTCATTCCTTGTTAGACCTGTATTTCTTTATAATAAAACCTTTCAGGTAACATATTTTTTTCTGTGTAACCCATAGCATTTCTTGAGTGGATTTGTGTGTTTTGTTAGCTTGATAGTTCAGATCCTTTTGCATTCTGTTTTAAACCTATGTTGATCTTAGACTTACATTTCTGTATACCCTCTTCGTTGAGACATGTTTCAATATGTAGCCTTATTGGTATGACCAAAACTTAGATCAGTTCGTCAGTCAAGGATTTTAATAAAGAAATATTGACTTCCTGAAAACATATGCTCACAACACATACTAAATACTTAGCTTACTTGTAATTGAATATATTAAAAATGCTTGTTTATATATATATATATTACAAAATAGCTATTTTCATCACAATTAACACAAAAATCCTTGCTATGTTTCATGTTATGTGCAATGAATGTATATAACATAGTCTCTCTTTATCCGGACCTATTAAAATGCATAAACGTTTCGACAATATTAAGATGTCGTGAGAGCTGTGGTTGGTGGGCCCCTCAGTCCTCCGTGTGCTGTCAGTGGATGTCATCAGCTCATATGTTTGGCATGTTTGCACTCTGCCCTCTCTCCTTCCTCAGCAGGGGGGTGGGACATCCGCCGGCAAACCGTGCGTTCATTCAGGAAAGGATTTACGGACCAGCGGACAGCCGAGCACAAACCCCTGCAGTAAATCTCTCTTCAGGCACAGCGAGCGGCCAACCGCCAGCCGTCATCCTGTGGTGGCGTGCTGGAATAATCTCAGCTGATCTCTGTCATAAGGTATAGAAGTGATGCGTTTTTATGGCATCCTTTTTCATTTGGGCCCATTTCTTTTTTCATGTGTCTAAGGGAGTATGGGAATGTGTGCTTACGTGCAGTGTGTGAGCCTGAGAGAAACACTGACAATGTGCTGTGTGTGCGTGCGTGTGCCTGTGTGAGAGAGAGAGAAGGAGAGACGTTTGATTGGATGGGTTTGCCGCTACTTAAACTTGGCCCCTTTAAGACAAGTGTGAACATACTGTGGCAGCCAGATCTGCCGCTGCATAAATTGTTAATGACCCTTGGTGCGTACCTGCAGGTCAGAAGCACAATCCCTGTTATCTGTCATATCTTCATCCATCACGACCCCACCTGAGGGTTTACCTTTCTCTGTCTTTGTATTCTCTTTCTTCTGTCTCTCCCTCTCTCTTTCACACACACACACACACACACTCTCTCTCTCTCTCACATACACACACACACACACACACACAGTATATTCAGCATTCACATTTTCTCTCTCCCTCTCTCTCTCTTCCAGGACATCTGTTCCACCTATTACGTCCTCTCCTTCCATGAATCTGCTCAGCGTTCATTGCTCTTGATTGAGAAGTTTTAGCCAGCAGCAAACTCTCACAAAATCTAAAGTAGCCATTGTTAACGACCATGGAAGAATCAAGTTAATAAATTGACGGAGCCCTTCTCCCTGTTGTTCCTGAAAGATGAGGGACCAATACAACCTCCCGTCTCACTGACCAATTCACAGATCTGACTGGCAGGACTAATAGGCTGTAATCTTTTTAATTTTACAATGAGTAACTCAGCTTAGAAATGCTTTCCTTTTCTCCCTTAATGTAAGTACCCTGTCATTTGGGTAATTACCACAAGACAAATAACAGCAGTGTGAATCCATTTAGATGCGGGGTGCAATCATTCTTGACCTCCCTGCTGCACTGGAATGATCAAGTGTTTGAACTCCATAATTTTCAGCTATTATCTCTGAATAATTAATAGATATGGTTGCAGTAGACTCGTTTATCTGTTGGTCCGGACATAAATCTGTTTTTATCAGGGACTTTGGTGTCACATTATCATGTTGAGATGTGTGTGTGTCTTTATGCATGCATGTGTGTGTGCGTGTGTGTTGGTGGGCTTGTGGTAGTTTAAATTGATGATATCTGCATATTTACTTTATTTTGCACGTAGGATAAATGTGTTGTTGCCAAGCGGAGCGGTCCACTTAGAAAATGGGTCTGGCAGGTCTCTGCATTATGTGTGTATTACTACTGCCCAGGGTCAACGAGTTCCCATTAATAAGAAGATTACAGTAGTAAGCATGCACACACACGTCCACGACATGCACTCACACAGAGACATGTATTGTGCATATATATGCACACACACACACACACGCAGTCCTTTCCCTCCCCTGTGTGCTGTGTGTGTGGGTGGGTGTGTACAGACATATGTGCACAGAGGGGAAATTCAATCAGGGGCCATTAACAAAGCACACCTGGGCAGCCATGACACCTTTAAAAACCATGACTCCAGCCATGGAGCAGCAGCTGCTGTGTTTGCGCCTCTGCCAAGCGCACACACACACACACACGCACACACACACATGCACATACACACACACACAGATACGCCCGCACACACGCAAATACACATATACACATGCACACACACACACACACACACACGCGCAGACACACACACACTGGGCTCTGCTCTCTTGTCTGGAAGTGCGGCTCCTCGGTCCTTCACTTCGTATGGTTTGTTCTATGGCTCTTTCTGCAAATGCAGTGCAAAATGGCACATTTTTCGTTCATCTCGGGGCCTCTCCACTGCACAGCCATTATACGGTGCGCTACAAATCACGGAGGAAGCCATCCATCCACCTGGACGCGCTCCAAACGCGTCTCTCGATCTGGGCTCTGTCCAAATAAAACCCCCTCGAAAAATTGCCCGAGCCAAAGCAGCCTTAATGAGTGATCCAGGGAGGGAGACGAGAGGCAATGCACACTCATTCAACTCGATCCGCTCTGGGCTTTAGAGGGGGGAGGGTGATGAAAGGGGGGTGGTGGGTGGAGGGGGGGCTCAAAAACAGCTCTGAGAAGAATGAGCCTCCTTCATGAAGAAGTGCAATTTGTGTTTCTACTGTTACCAGGCCTGATCATTCACCCTGAGCCCCCAAGTGTGGGTGGAGGGCCGCTGTGGGTAGGATATTATGGAAGAGTTTCAGTCCCCGAAGCTGCAGATTGCACAATGCGCTGCAGATAGCAGTCACCGATAAGCTAACTAACCGCACTAACCAGCTCACTCACTGTGCGATGAGTCCAGTGACGTGCAGGGAAAATTGCTACAGAGACACAGTTGGAAGATTTCTATTATCAAAACAACCCCCTCCCCCTCCTCTGCAGAGGGCTTCTGAGGCCTCTGGTGCACTGGTGCACGACTGGTGTGATTTGCATCTGCCTGTGGGATTCAAAACAGTGATTCTCGCCGTCAAGAATCAGTTGAAAATATTGCCCTTTGGTCGTTCATGTCTTGGGTGGGGGTGGGGTGGGATTGCGCCCTCCCACCCCCCACCCCCCTGTGGGGACAAATTACGGCTTACACATTTGTATGCATTCATTGTCGCACCACGAGGCCTGGTGGATAAAAATGTCTCAGAAGCGACTAAATGTAAATGCAAATGAACATTTAGTTGGTCCTGGCAGTGAGGCTTTTATCTTTAACTGCCGGCGTGTTAAAGAGTGTCCCTCAGGCATAATCACATCTTGTTATTAAATCTTTTTCTGGCTCCTCAGTGGGCGCTCACATGCTCACTATAACTTGCCTTTTTGCCTCTGCTATTTTCACTTCTCCCGTTCAGAGCTCCGTTTCAACACCAGTATTGTATCAATAAACCACAAGGTACAAAGACGTTGATCGTGGGCTGATCTTTGAGAATTTGTTGTATGTACTGATACATACACCAAATTCCGAATACCAAAATTCAAAGGAACAGACATTAAGTGTTTCGCTTCAATTTCAGTCTCTATAGTGAGAAACTTACATCTGTCAGTACAGAGTACAATCAATGGCCAGAGTACAGACATACAGAATAATAACACTTACTTTTCACCAAATCTCTTGGTAACTCAATTTAATGCTCTGCGTGATTCTCAAACTTGCTTTGGAGGAGCGTTCTTCTTCCAACAGCTATCAATATTCCTCCAGACTCGAATGCCCTATGTCCTCTCTGTGTCCAGTCATTTTTTAAGAACCAGCAAACAAGCCTTGCAGGGCCATTTTTACTCCTGGGAAAGCCCTAGAATGTTATCTGTTCTGGGCCAGCTAGGCTGGACGAGCCAGCAGGACTCTCCTCGGCACACTCTGTGTTTTCCGTGACTGCTCTGACTTGGTGAGAGAGCCTTGGCAGAGTTTCTTTTCCAGTCAAAGAGCTATAATGAAATGCAGAGGGGAGAGAGAGAGAGAAAGTGAGAGAATGTTATTTAGAGGGAGAGAAGTTGAGGGAAGAGAGAGAAAGAGGGGGCGAGTGTGAGCTAGCAAATCAAGAAGGTGAGAGAGTGAGAGAGAGGAAGGGAGAGAGAGACAGTGTAGAGGAGTGTGTTCCAGTCTTATTTCAGGCTCTGCTGCGGATGGCAAACCCTCTTGCTGAATGGCTCTCTGTTTGCAGGTTGGGAGAGAGTCGGCCAGAGTGTTGCCACAACGTTATGATCTTGTCTGAAATGTCAGTTCCTACACATCGAAGCCCTTGCCGCCTCCGGCACTGGTGCCAACTCAAGGGGCCTGGCTGGTGCCAGTTGCCAGTGCCCGCCACGGTGCCGCCGCTTGGCTCACCCGGAGAAGCTTGCGTGCCACACAGCTGCAGCAGCCCCAGCCTCAGGGGTCCTCTGGAGCTACGCGGGCTCATTTTCTTGGAGGAAAATGGGCTTCGAGGAATACGAACGCCGCAATCCAGCACGGCTCAAGTGCGCTGGGGAGTCAATCAGTGGGGGTGATCGATGTGGCGTGTGGGGTGATGTTGTGTGGGTAAGGGATGGTGGTGTGGTGGTTTGTGTTCTGTGCTACAGGTTTCCTTGGTTACACCATGGAAACACATCTTTCAGAGGCTTGCCACTGTGCTTCCAAGAGCAGATTATATATTGCCTTACGTTTCATGCATGTGCCTTAATATGTTATTCATACTATTCATATTATTTGATCTGGGGAATAAGCAGGATATTAACGGCTGGTTCAAATATTTTGTCGTTGGACATGTTTTTCTGGCTAAAGAGGGAAGATTTAGATGACTAGGATTTAATTGAATCATAATTTCACTACTTTTTTTTACACCGTAAAAAGAATAAGTATGTGACAATAAAAATCCTTGAATCCTTGATTTAGGTTCTACGGTATGTAGATCAAGTTTGCCCTAATGGACATATGAGAAGATCTGCGTGTCTGTGATGTCTCTGTCTGCAGTGTTTTAGCTCTGTGTCTAAAGCCGCTTGACTTGTTGAGCCACTGAAGCCCGGCGAAGGTTCCACTGGGGTTTTAGGTTTTTGTCTGCTGTGTGAGTGAATCCTTAGCGAGCTGCCACTCAAGTAACCCCTCCCACACACACACACACAGACACTACACACAATCCCTCTAAGCAAGCCGCGCACAATCCCTCTAAGCAAGCACACTCTCTTGCTCACACACACACACACACACACACACACACACTCACACTCTTCTACTCCTTCGCTCTGTGATTCAGCTGCCTCAAGGAAAGTGGGGGGTTGGGGCGATTTGGGGGGATGGCAGCCTCTCCTCCTCCCTCCTCCCATCCCCCCATCCCTTAAAGGTGAATGGACTGAAAGGGATGTCTGTTGGCTTTAAGATAGAAATTGCCTCCCCAGCTCCTCACACATATTTCATCAGGCAGCGCCCTGGCTTTCGCCTCCATTCCGCAGAAAATTAATGGGGAGGATTTTTCTATGAATGTGAAAGCAGGCTGGCATGATGTGGTGTAGCTTTGGCCCAGGGATGGCAGAGGCAACTGACTCTCCGCAAGCAGGGCGTATCGGCCTGAGCCGAGGCGTCAGTATGCAGATTGGATCCACTCAGTGGCTCTGGGAGATGCAGTGGAGAGCTTTAGTGGCGAGTGAGTGAATGACGGAGCCCCAGTGGGTTGGGGGCTGTATTAGGCTACTTTAGAGTTGAGACATGCAGGCCCAACTGAATAATGAATCACAAGTCTTTTTTTTTCCTCTCTCTCTCATTTTCTGGTTATTAGAGATTCTAGAGTGGGGTGAAGGGCCTCCGCATTACATGAAGTTCTCACTTGATTTTAGGACCTTCTCAGCCTTTAGTTACATTAAACAGTTCTTTCATGTGTTTTTGCATGAATACATAAATAGAAATTCACAAAGAAAAAGATTCTTTCTTGCTTTGACATGTTGAATTCCTCATGGGGCAGGGAAATAACTGGAAATCCGGCATTGGTTGAAAAAACACAAAGCCCAGTATCTTTGCACTGCCATGAGTTGGTTGTAGTGACTATTAACCATTGCAGATACGACCTGACATGAGCCTCAAGTCTGAACACAACTGTTCTAAATATGGACTCAGAGTTGACATAACCAGTACAGGGCTGTAGAACAGTGCTGTAGAACAGTGCTGTACTCACTGCTTATGCCCTCACGCATATTGCTTTTCAGTGAAAAATAACCTGTTACATAGAAATGCCAGCGACATAAAAAAAAAACACAGATAGATAAATTGGTAAACTGATTTGATTTATTAGCCGTTTTGTTTTGTGGTCGTGGTGTGCCACCTTGTGGTTTAGAGTAAAGCGCCACCTATTCCTTAAAGCGATTCCTTCAAACTCTCGGTAAGTAGCCTATGAATAGGCTACTGTATCCTTGCCTATAAGTTGTGGGTGTGTATCTGAGATGGACTGAGTACTGGTTATTATTGTGACAGCGGCCACGGCTCATTAGGCCATTGACTGTGTTGTCACAGATTGAACGGTTGACATGACAAGATTGGTACTGACACCCAGTGGTGAAGCGCCACTTACCGCTCAATTCCAACTCATTTGGCTGCTCACTCTCCTCAGGCTAAAACCAATATGACAGCTTCCCTGGGCCAAACGCGTAGACCACCGCCGTAAAATGCCCGACATCTCATTGAATATACGCAAACGATGTGGCAATAATCGGTCGTTTAAGGTTAATAACTTCCCGTTTGTTCAGTGTTTTTCGCACGCACGGCTTTTAAGCAAACACTCCAAGGCACCATTAGATCACAGACAGATACGTAATTGGCCCATTGGTTTGGTTAATAAGCAGTGCATTTAGCAGTGTGTCTTCGATCGGTCCGGTTTTCCAACTCTCTGGTGGGGCTCAGAAAGATTATCCTCATTTGAGGAGTTGTGTGATTTGGTTTACGCCAGCCAACAACGTAGGCTATAACGATAGGCCTATAAGTAGAAAATCATTCTCCACGGTCAGTGCTCTTGCATTCTGAGACACACGCATTATATTTTTTCTACTCTCGGAGGCGTGCTAAAATGTAGTCTAAAAGGAAAGACTGTAAAGTGACACATATTCCTACATGAAGCCATATCCAGGTTATGACTTAATGTTTCAACTAGGCCTGCCTTAACTGTCTTAGGCCTATATGACGACATGTTTTAGAAGAGAGCGGTGTAGTGGTTGTCACACGGGTAGGTTGATAGTCATCACATCTCAGCCACTAAAGGGCGCTGATCAAAACCACTGATAGAAATATTCGTGTCAGAGGTTATCTACATTGACAGTGGAGGTGAAAGCAGCAAAACTTTAGGTGAGACAACTTTATTTGTTTTTCATAATACAAAAGTCAATATTGATGCAACTAATGTTTTTCGTCTTACTCACTAGGTCTACACTATGGGTTGACATTAAAATAAATATTTGGTGGTTGGTTGTCACATCTGTGCAAGGTGCTTTTGACAGCCCATATCGTTTGATGAGAATGAATTTCACATGAGCTATTCATTTGTACCTGACACATCAAGTAGTAATTGTGAGCAGAAAGGGTGTTCCTGCCACATACATACTGTTTTGGCATAAAGTAAATTCAAATAAAAACTGTGACAACCATCCCCGGTCGCCCTAGTTCATTGCATTCCTTGTGTTCCTGTAATTATAGATAAGGTGGAATGTTATGTCCCTCGGTTGTTTTGGTGCTTGCACTATCTGAATGTGTGCTTGCGTCAGTGGCAGCTTTAGTGTCAGTGAATATCACCCTGGTAGTGAGCATGGTCTGATTCAATGGGGACCACTAAACGTTGATTTGGATGATTTTCCGCAATCTTTTGTAAACCTGGAACAGTAGGTACTTAAAGTCAGACTACTTCCTTGTTAAATTAGGCCACATATCCAAGCCCACTAAATGTTTATTAGTTGCTGGTAGGACTGTTATTATCAGACAAAAGGTCTCATTTCATACATTTTTGTACTACTGTCGAAGGCTAGACCATAATGAATCTCAAGAAAATGCAAGACTTTTAAATTTTCCCAAAGTTAGCAGTTTTTGGCAGTCAGAAACGGCTAACTTTGGGAAAATGTAAAGGTTTAGAGGTAAACATGCAAAATTAGCAGTATTCTCAGTTTTGAACCTTTGTTTTTAAACCTTTAGTCACAAGCAGTGTTGCCACTCCTGTATTTTTTTCCACTAGATCAGGTTTTTTTGCGAGTTGTCTGGGTTATATTTTTGAGAAAATCCAACTAAATCTGTTTTTTTTTTTTTTTTTTTTTCATAATTTTTTTTTTCAAAATCATATTAATGCTACTTTGTGAATTTTACAAGTAGTTGCAGCAAAATACTGACGGCTACGCCACCGGACATAAAACCAGACCGGGTTATTACTTAAATCCTGGCCATAATTTACTGAACCTGTCCAAGAGCATGGTAGAAGACCTCAAAGAAGGATATTGTCGGCAGAGATACATAAACACTGTGCGAAGACATTAAGCGGAACAGACGTTAAACATTGATGCAATCGAGGTGGTCAACACACACACCTTAAAGGATAACTAGACAGGACATCTACGTCATAAGGCTGAAGCCACGGTGGCAGCAGCCATATTGGGACCACTTTCAGAGTTCTTTCCATTGGCACTTTACCTGCTGAGTTAGAATTCTATCATTCTGAAGAATTCCGTGGGTCCCACAGACCTTAAAGGTTAAATTTCAGGTTAACCATCAATTAATGTGTACATAAAGCATTCAATGTGTATATATTTGAAGATTTTTGTCTTGAAATGCGTTAAAATAACATTTATTGCAGTTTGAAAAAAGGCAGCGAGTTCGTTGTTATTTCCGCGTTATGTCACAAAAGGAACTCATAGTAATCGGCACAACCTTGCTTAACGTGTAAACGCAAAACAGCGATCAATCATCACCAAATTTCTCATGGACGTCTCTTTTTAGGCCTACTTTCAGCTCTCTAAATATCAAAACCGAAGTCCTAAAACTATGGATGATACCTAGCCTACGCTTTTTCCTCTACATAGGCGCCCATTGTAGCCTACAGACAAACAGTGATCAATCAAAACCAAATTTCTCATGAACATTTATAGACATGCTTACTTTCACCTCTCCTAATATCAAAACTGAAATCCTAATATTATAGATTTTTGGGTTAAGCAATACTCCTCCATAGGCACCCATAAAGAACATAAGTGAGGCCACTCTCACGCTAACACAATGCCATGGAGAACGAGAACGACTGGGAGACACCGGTGGAAACCCAACAAATCCTTTATTGACCGTAGCCCTACAGTGTTGAGCATGTCAAGCGTGAGAGAAGAAATTGTCAGGAATCATGGCCCTGAAAGAGTTATTGAAGCTTGGTGTGAGGAGAATGAACGAGTGTTGGTCAGCTGTCCTGGTGAGTAGCTAGCTGGAGTGCTAATATAAGATACCCTAAATATTCTCAAAATCTGGCCATAACGTAGAATAGCAATGAGGGACAATGACTGAATACATTACTTACATGGTGTTGGTAGTCTTATTCAGAGCCGTAGTGATGCACATTGTAACGTTACAGGCAAGCCATCATGTCAAGATGCATCAAATGTCAAGTAAATGTTTCCTTATGTGGTAGCCTATATTCCTCGTGATTTAATTAGCAATGCCCATCATCAGAAAGAAAAGAAATGTACTGATATTGCCCTCACGTTATGTTTGACAGGTGTTTGTGTGGGCTGTGCCGTGAGGTAAACGTATTTTGGAGCTAAAACTAAGTACAGTACCTCTCAAAATGAATTAACACTAATGCAGTTCTTGCGGTGAGTTCCTCTTGTGAAGTAACGCTCCACCTTGCGGAAGTGAGAGTAGTGGTTAAAAGTACAGTTTTTTCTTATTATATTCGAAAATGATCATACAAAACTAGTTTTGGTAGTTCTAATATTTATGTTTAATAACCACATTGCATTAACTCTGTAAGTTTTTAACCTGCAATTTACACTTTAAGAATACTGCCAGTGATCCCTGTATGGCCACTTATACTTAGTGTAGTTATCTGGGTTTTTCTGTTTTTTTTGTTTTTTTTTAATGTGAGTGGCAACTATGGTCATAAGTGTTCAACTTTTCATAGTCTGGTCAGTGGTGACTGTATCATGTACTTTTTCAACCTCCGTCTTTTTGTGCTTGAGCTCCCTCACCTTATCTGAACTAGTTGGCAGCCACTGTAATTAGAAATTATTCGTACACCTGGTTAAATTAGGTTTAAAAAAATAAATGACTTTTCACTTGATGAACAACTCTCTAGATGCAGAGTTAGGGTGAAGTGGGTTGTTTGCTCTGTCTGTAGATGGCAGTAGTTCTCCCACCTATTGCAGTCTTTGAAAAAAAAAAAACATGTTGGAACTCAGAAGTATCACCTTTCCGATATATGTGTTGTCTTTTCCCTAGTACAGAAATCAAAACACTACAAGAACACTAACAAGAGAGTATACAGCAGGGATCATCAACTCCATTTGTCAAGGGGCTGCTAAAATATCTAAGTACTGTTGTTGTGTTCTGTTCTGTTCTGTTCTGGTCTGTTGTTGTATGTTCACTTCTTACAATATTGTCTGAAAAATGGGCATCCTGAAATGAGATACAATAATGCCGATTAGCTGAAAGCTGCTTTAAAATAAACCTGGGCTTCAATAACACCTCAGCAGTTATTCACCATCCACATGTTAACAAACTGTCCAGCATATTCAAGTGCCTTAAAAAAATGAAGAATAAAACTGAATAAATTAGTTGTGGCCTCTGAACCACAAATAGTCAGGGTTGGAAGAAGAGCTCAAATTGGTTCTGTGCAACAAGATAAGTGTCGAGGCTAATAGAGTCTGATATTTCTGAACATGTTGCTCTTAGAAAGTAAGCCGTCTTATTTATAAAATGGAAACCCATTGTTACCTTGTATTGTGGCATGCATGCCATTAACCAGCAATTCCATTTGACCTCGAATCACTCTAGTATCTTATGCACCCAGTGTATGGCACGTGTGATCGAAACAGACAAGATGTTGACAAGATGTTTGAGCCCCCACAACCTTCCTGTTGCACTTAATATTAGCCTGTGGTGTGAGTGGATCTCTGAGGCTGATGGACCTCCAGCTCAGCAGGGCTAAGTATAGGGTCTGCGTCACTCCTTGGTCGCTCGGCAGGGTATCTCCTTTGAAAGCACACCGTATTTATAGGCTATCTGTCTGAATAATTTATCTAAAAGTTGAAGTGGCTGAGGCCGGGCACCGCGGCAGCACAAAGCGGGCCCTGATAGCGCTGTAAATGCGGTTATTGGAGCAGAAACTCTCGACAAAAGAGAACCTCGCAGCCTGAGAGGCACAAGGCAAGCTTGGCCCAGGCAGCAGCATCAGCGGCAGTAGCAGCAGCAGGGCTGATCAGCCCAGGCCTGTAATGAAGGACTCAGTGGCTAAGTGCTATCAGGGAGCTGGGAGGCTGTCTGGGGCCTGCTTTTAGAACCTCCTTTTATCCCTGTAAGAGGCTGGAAGAGATTAAGGACTAAGTTGCACCCGTCACGTTTTCACACCCTGTGTCTTCTTATTTCTGTTCTATTTTATTCTATTCTATTTTTTCTTCTACTTCCCCCCTCTTCTGTTTTTAAAAGGAGTGTGCTGTGAGACCCAAGCCTGCAGTGAGTCAGCAGTAGGGACGTATAGTCTCTAAGAGATGGGGTAGATAGATGTGCTATGCATAACGCTACTAATGGGTCCCTGGTTGTGTTTTTCTAAAGGGCCAGTGTGTTATCTGTTATCTGTCAAGGACCGGTTGTTCAAAAGTGAAGCCTGAATTTCTATTTGTAATCCAGGAGTCCAGTAAATCTAGAGTTTTGTAATCCAGGAGTCCAGTCAATCTGGAGTTTGAACCAAATCTGGAACACTTTAATCTGGATTAAACTATTTTGAAGAACTAGACCCTGGGCAGTGTCAGGATGGATTGTAGGAACAAAACATGGTATAATTTTGAGATAACCAGTAAACTTTGATGTACTGTATCATGTATTCACTTATGTTGGTAAATAATTATTTGC
The DNA here is from genome assembly GCA_017657215.1 of Limnothrissa miodon. Taxonomy (NCBI): domain Eukaryota; kingdom Metazoa; phylum Chordata; class Actinopteri; order Clupeiformes; family Clupeidae; genus Limnothrissa; species Limnothrissa miodon. The sequence continues at coordinate 991,802 of JAGFZM010000003.1, read as the reverse complement.
ATCTATATACTTGCTCTGCATCCGATTAGGTATCTTAGTTAGTACATAAGTATAAGTAACTGAGAATGGACTTGGTTGTTCATTGTGCTGTTTTCTGTATCTTTGGATAAACATATTCACTGGCTACCTACAGCAGAGTCAGCCGCAAACCATATTATCAAAATCCTAAAAAGTATGGATTTGGACCAGGGAGATGCATTTGTATAATAAAAAAAAGTACTATCATCATCATACCATACACACTTGCAAATCTGACTTGGAAGTAATATTCTGTTGACTATAATTGTGTGAAGCCTATTGCAAATACCAGTGTCATAATTCTGATAAAGTGATGGAGAGAGTACTATTGATTAGAATGGGCTGGATTGCAGGCATGCAAATGTCAAACAAGAAGAAGATTAGATTAAATTGGAGTGAAATTTGTCATTATACAGGGTAACGGAATGCAGTTTAGCATCTTATCAGAAGTGCAAAGAGTAGCAAGTGCAGAATATAAAATGTAAAGTGTATAGAGACAATGTGCACATATACATTTAAGAGCAGTGGTATGCAGTTATGTGCTAAAAACATTTTAAATTCCGTTATTCTGCTGTATGTTCTCAGTGAGTTAGGGCTGATTGAGAGAATGTTCCCTATTGATGAGATAATTGCACGGCATTTAAGCTTTGCCTTGTAACCGACTCCAGAAACACCAAGCTGGTCTCTTTATCTTAAACTCTGCATACGGAGGACAACAGGGCTGGCGCCAATTAACACATAATCACTCTTCAAGCAACGCTGGAGCGAAGACCCATCGAGGTCACGTTATTGGCCACGAAAGCCCTTTGACTGTGACATGTAGTAGGCAATTGAAAAGTCAGAAAACTGGTACATGAATATTCACCCGGCTCCGAGGCCCAACCCTGCCCAAGATGGACAACAACAGATGTGGCCTTACATCTTCATTCTAGTCCCACCACATCATCCTAATTATGTAAATATGCTAATTAGGCATCTGTCGCCTGGAGTCAGGCACATATTCCCCCCCTCCACCCGTGTTCACCGACAGTTCTACGCACATCCTCAGCTTCTCGTTCTCTCTCCCTCTTTCTCTCTCTCTGACGTGCCTCCCTCCTGAGTTCAACATGGCTGCCTAATGAGCTCAGATAGCACGCTGGCAAGATGAAAGGGCGACAGCATGGCCATGCCTCACAAATGAGGATGATTCACGCGTGTAGCCCATGCATAGTGCATGAGATTCCCCCTTTCGTTTCGTTATGTGGCGTCACGTTTTTTAATAAAACCCTCTGGTATGACATGTCTCCTTCCTGACACACACACAAACAAAATCACAAACTGACACAGATGGGACTGATAACACACACCTTCACTCTATGTACACACTCACACACGCATCCACTAGACCAGGGCCGTGCAGAGACCTTTTAAGGGGCAGGTGCTCAAAGTTAAAAAAGGGCACATGGAACAAGAATTTGAAACACCATACAGCAACATACATTACAATATAACGGTCTGAACTGTCGCGACCCATATTCATGAAGAATGCAACATGGAATCACAACGTACCATATCAAGATAATATAAGATAAACTTTATTTATCCCACATCAGGGAAATTCACTCGTTACAGCAGCAAAATCAGTTAAGACAGACAGTAAACACAGTAATACAAGACAAGCACGGATTAATAAAGGTACCCATGGGAAAAAAACAACAACAGCTATAGGCTGTAGTCTGTGCATTTTGTACAAGAAAAGGCTATGGAGATATGGAGTGAAGGCTAAATAATATTGCTTGTTGCAGGTAGTTGCATAAATAAATACAGTGTATAGTCAATAAACAGATACAGTAAAGAATTTAAATAGTCAAATACTATTGCACAGGATAATGCACTGGTGTACAGTCAATTGGCACAAGATGGTGGGAGCAATAGTGGTGGAGTAGTGCAAGTAGAGGTAGTTATAGTGCTACATTACAACTTTTAATGTTAAGTGTTGTACAGACATTGTCCACACCTGACATCTTTGCAGTGCAAAGCAAGTGTAGTCAAACAGGTTACCGAATTCTTGAGCCAACAGAATCTACTCGACCACAACCAATCTGGCTTTAAGAGTGGCCACTCCACTGAAACAGCTCTACAATCTGTGGTTGAAGCCTTAAAAGAAGCCAGAGCGGAATCAAGGTCATCTGTACTCATCCTGCTTGACCTGTCAGCTGCGTTTGATACGGTAAACCACAGTGTTCTATTATCTATACTGTCAAACATGGGCATCAAGGGTGATGCATACTGCTGGTTCAAATCCTACCTCACAGGGCAACTGTTCAAAGTATCCTGGTTAGGACACACCTCTGCGCCTTACCACCTTGCTACTGGAGTGCCCCAAGGATCTGTGTTGGGCCCCCTTCTTTTCTCCATCTATACCACTTCTTTGGGCCAAATCATCCGCCAGCACGGCTTCTCTTACCACTGCTATGCCGATGATACCCAGTTCTATCTGTCATTCTCATCCGATGACCCAACCATCCAAACGCAAATCTCAGATTGCCTCTCTGACATCTCTGCATGAATGCAAGACCATCATCTCCAGCTGAACCTCTCAAAAACCGAGCTGCTGGTCCTCCCAGCTAAACCAACTATTCACCACAACATTTGCATCAACTCTGGCTCCTTGTCTCTTGCTCCCTCACGAGTAGCCAGGAACCTAGGTGTTATGATTGACGACCAGCTAACCTTCAATGACCATGTTGCTTCTGTTGCCCGGGCCTGCCGCTTCGCACTATTCAATATCAAAAAGATCAGACCATACCTAACTCAAGAAGCCTCCCAATTGCTGGTTCAAACTATGGTCCTCTCACACCTTGACTACTGCAGTGCCCTTCTGGCAGGACTTCCTGCCTGTGCCGTCAAGCCACTTCAGATGATCCAAAATGCTGCGGCGCGTCTCATCTTCAATCAGCCGAAGAGGACGCATGTCACCCCTCTGCTAATCGAGCTCCACTGGTTGCCTCTGGCGGCTCGCATCTAATTCAAATCACTGATGCTGACTTACAAAGTGCTTAGAGGATCTGCCCCTTTTTATCCTCTTTTTGTCAGTCGCTTTTGATAAAAGCGTCTGCTAAATGCATAAATGTAAATGTAAATGTAGTCTGTTTTACCTGATGGGGTACATTGAAAAGCTTTTGTTGAGGAGGATGGAGGGGAGGCTGCTGTTGCTGATATTGCTGGAGGTAGGCACTGATCTGAGAGTGTAGCAACTAAAAAGAGCATGAGAGAGATAGCTGATTAAATGATTTTGTGATCATGACAAGATGCATAGACAACTGATACTGGAAATTCTTTTTTTGAGCTACATTAAAACATACTAATACATAATAAAACATATCAAACTAATTAATCTAATTGTGAATAAGCATTAAGAAGGTATTTTTTGTGCTCACAAATGAAAGTTTCAGCAGTAACACTGATCAATTTTATTCAATTTTAATAAATTTTATTGTGACCCAGGACAATGAGTGTGATGCAGAACTCGACGGAGGTTTTACAAGCGATGCACTAACACATTACATTACACTATACCAGGGGTCTTCAACCTTTTTCAGCTCAAGGACCCCTTGGCTGTGAGAGAGACTGAGCACGGACCCCTACACCTATGGAGTAAGATTGCTGTCAAAATGTTTGTGTCCATATATTTGATACACGTGTGTATTTAGTTGTGCATAAAATAAACATTTGTGAGTTCTCAAATGAGTTCAGTCATGCATAAAAAATACGAATTCAAAAATTACAGGTACGAAATCAAAATTTCAATATGCCTCTCAATATTACACGTTACTCAACTGTCAAAATACGTAATCGCCCCATTGCATTACTTGTTGAGAAAAGAAACGTTTTGACAGCTATCTTACTCCATACACACCTGGCCCACCTCAAATCCTGCCGTCATTTGGACCATCAGTTATGAGTGCCTACATGCACGCACACATACACACGAATGCACACATTCTAAACTGGCGTTATTATTAACAGGGGGTAACACCTCGTTTCTTTACATAGTTGCATAAATTCACCCTATAACAGAATGAATGTCACAAGGGTTAACTAGCTGGATATATTCAGCTAAATTCAGGCAAAGCTTCATTAGCTCAAACTGATACAGACAGAAAGCCTCTTCCTCTTGTGTAAATATAACTTCGTCTTTCAGAGGGAAACACAATCATGAGATTATCGTTATCGTTTTATTGTGATGGAACGTTGGATGAATGAATTCGCGCAGAACGCCTTGAAATGCAAAGACCGCAGACTCTCATAAAAAAAAACAAAAAACAAAGCAAAACATCACACAGGACAAATACCCCGCAAAGTTCAGGGTTCATCAGTCCCGACACTGAACAGACGAATAATTTATCTCCCGGAATGAAAAGAACGAGTTTGCTGAATACGAAACTATTTAACTAAAACGCACGGGGGGAAGTGTTCTTTAATCGCGATGATCCAACTCTAATAAAAAAAGATCACGAGGGTCACATTTTTTATTATAGGCCTAGTGGGACGAAGAATTAAAGATAACTGATCAGCTACCAGGTCCTAGTGAGAGCACTGAACCTGGTGAGTGGAACAGAGCTTCTCTATTCTAGGACTGATGGAATTTGCGAGGCAATGTCACATCAGGCTCAGGCTGAAGTGGTGACCTGTATTTGTACATTTATGAATGCTAATATGTTTTGGCATAGGTTAGCAAAATGTTACGCAGGGATCACATGATCACATGCATGATTCATGGCCTACAATATAACGAATATGAAGCAATTTTCTTTTGAACATTATGTTAACTATGACAAATTTAATTTTTTTGGAAGAGAAAAAAAATGCTTCAGACGAAATATTTTCGCGGACCCCCTGCAGTACCTCCGCGGACCCCCTAGGGGTCGCGGACCCCCGGTTGAAGACCCCTGCACTATACTGATAATCAGTTGGTTCTGCCGCTAGCAGTACATGCGTAAGTGCACACAATCACTTGCGGTAGTAACGTTGCAAATAACGATCACACTTAAATATTTACATGTATTGTAATGTTTAAGAAACCACAAACACATACATTATTTAATTTGGTTTATTGTTACTTATCATAGCGTGGTATGTGGGAGCTGCGTGGGTGGATAGTTGTTCTATGTTCTGTTGCTGCCGAACTTCTGGGTTTCTGGTCAAAGGACCCAAAGGACCCGAATTACGGTAGTGAGGGTGGCTTTGTAGTGCCGGTCACGGGCACGAGTATAAGCGCGTGTCTGAGCGCTTTTGTTTTTTTCCAATTAACAATAATCACTGTTCTGTGTGAAATATGTTTGTATATTGTGAAGGAATATGTGTGTTGTTATTAGGGCATACTAGTTGTCATGTAGTTGTTGTTACCTTGACATTAATCTGTGAATGGAAGGTTTATGTATTAATGCAACTGTTGTAATGAATGGTGTCTCCCAGTGGGTGGGGCTTCCTTCTATATAAATCCTCGGAAGGGGGTTTGAAGGGTGGTTGGTTTTCTGTTTCGATGCTGAATGACATCTTGGCAGTGGATGTTATATATGTTTCGTGCTTGTTTGTTTTGTTTTGCTAGTTGTTTTGTTTGGTGTTTTGCTGTCAGTTTGGAGTTCGGGCCCAATAAATGAATTTGCAATTCAGTGCTATCTTTGGCCGTGGTCATCATTTAAATCACATCGAGAACCCACTTCACATATGGTGTCAGAAGTGGGATGGCCGGCCGAAAAAAAACAGTCCGAGCGTCCCAAAGACGAGCCACTCAAAAGACGACAGTGCAACAAGGAGCATCCAGAGAGCTCAAGGATGATGCCTGGGAAACTGCCCTGTCTGGAGCAGAGGTGGAGCCAGAAGGCGTAGAGGTTCCACGGCAAGACTATGAGCAGCAAGGAGCCAGGCCAAAGACTTGACAGGAGGATGTTGCTTCTTCCAGTCAACAGCTCTCTGGTCCAGCTGTATCCCTGACAGAACTGGTGCGAGAGTTCCTGATGGCGCAGAAGTCGAGAGATGATGCTCGTCAGGAGGCCCAGGTGAGATGTGATGAAGCCATGCGGGAGGAGCTCCGGGAGTTTTTCATGGCAATGCGGCCTCGTCCCGAACCTCTTTTACAACAGATGGCTTTTTCTACACTTTCTGGTGAAGAAAGTCCAAGACTTGATCTCCCACCAGCAACACCTTTCCAGCCACCGGGCCATCGTCCAGCCGCTGTCCATCCGCCGTCCATCCATCCAGCCACCGTCCAGCCGCCACTGACCCATCCAGCTGCCGTCCAGCCGCCACTGACCCATCCAGCTGCCGTCCAGACGCCACTGACACATCCAGCTGCCTTCCAGCCGCCGCTGACCCGTCCAGCTGCCTTCCAGCCGTCACTGACCCGTCCAGCTGTCATCCAGCCGCCGAGCCATTCAGCAATTACATCAGGCCAGTCAATGAGCCCTGCTTATCTTCCAACGCAAGTGTCCACTCCGGGAGGCCTTCCATATCCGCAGGTCGCAAGACAAAAGGATCCTAAATTGCCCCTTTACCAGCAGGGAGAGGACATTGAGAATTATCTGCTGCGGTTTGAGCGGATGGCCCGGACTTGGCAGTGGCCAGCAAGCGAATGGACAATTAGACTGGTTCCCTTATTAACTGGTAAGGCTCTGGAAGCGTATTCGGCCATGGACGAGGATCAAGCCGCTGATTTCCAGCAGCTGAAGGGGGCTTTGCTGTTGAAGTTTGATATCTCTCCAGAGACATAACGGCAACGGTTCCGGAAGACTAGTACCCCAATAGGAGAAACACCAATGGAGACTTATCATCGGTTGAAGCATCTCTACCTTTGGTGGGTGCTACCAGATCAACATACTAAGGAAGAGATTGGCGAGAAGGTCATTCTGGAACAGTTGTTGAGTGTTTTATCCCCAGAGGTGCGGACCTGGGTCCGGGAACATGAGCCTCAGGATGGAATAACGGGAGCCAGACTGGCACTGCAATATGTTAATGCCCACAAGGGGGTGCCAAACCGCTCTGGCTTCACTCAAAAGACTGTCAAACAGAGTGGAGGTGACTCGGGGGGTGGGACTCAAGCAGATAAGGTTGAAGGGAAAGGGAAGCTAACTCTTGTTTGTTTTTTCTGCCAGCAGACAGGACACAAAGCTTCTGTCTGTCCCTTGAAGAAGTCTAAATTGTCTGGTTTTTGTTATGTGCCAAGAGAGGGGGATAAAGGGCCTGAAGTTAATCTGAAATCAATAAAGCTGATGGTAAGGGTTAATGGGGTTAGTCTGGATGCAATGGTGGATACTGGTAGTGCGGTGTCCTTGATTAAGGCATGTCATGTGCCATTAAATGGTATTGATTATCAGAAGCAGAAGGTAATTGAATGTGTACATGGAGATCAAAAACAATATCCTCTTGCTGAACTTGTTGTGGACATTGATGGGGTGAAATATCTGTTAAGGATGGTGGTAGTCGAAAATTTACCCTGTGATGTCATACTGGGGAGGGATGTACCAGTGTGGGGTGATCTTTTGGGGGTTATTGCGAATGATGGACTGACATGTACCAATGGATATGTTGATGTTAATGTGTCCTGTCCTGTTGTAACCCGCTCTCAGAAGGCTGTTGAACCACTTCCCGATATGGAAGATGATCTTCTCCAGGGAGGGGAAAAAGGGCCCCGGAAGTCACGTCGCCAGCGGAAGCTGGAAAAGTACAGTAATGGGGAGTCTTTTGAGAAGCTGAATACCCAGGAGTTAGAGGTAAATTGGGAATTGCCACAAGACATAAAGGAACTTCAGAAAGTAGATAAAACCCTACAGTCCTTATTGAAGAAAGCAGAAACTGGATTTGGTGAGGGGTACAGTACGGATAAGTTTTTGGTTGAGAATGACATGTTATACCATCAGTCCGAGAATGGTGTTAAGAGGCTAGTCGTGCCAGTTAGTTGTAGACCGCTGGTTCTCTATATGGCACATACAGTTCCTTGGGCTGGGCATTTGGGCCAACAGAAAACATACCTAAGGCTAGGGGGTAGGTTTTATTGGCACACCATGTATACTGACACACAACAATACTGCAGATCATGTTCTGTCTGTCAAAAAACCTCTGTTGTCCGTAGGTCTGAAAGAGCACCGCTGTGCCCACTACCAGTCATCAGTTCTCCTTTCCGAAGAATTGCCATGGACATCATTGGACCATTGGAAAGGAGTAGCGCAGGCTACCGCTATGTGTTGGTGGTATGTGATTATGCCATTCGATATCCAGAGGCTTTCCCTTTACGAAGCATCACTACGCCAAAGGTCATAAGTGCACTTGTGCAGCTGTTTGCTAGGGTTGGTATACCTGAAGAAATACTTACTGACCAGGGCACCAACTTTATGTCTCGTTTGATGTCCCAACTTTGCCGTCAGTTGGGCATCAAGGCCCTGAAGACAACACCCTACCACCCCCAGACAGATGGGTTGGTGGAACGTTTCAACCAGACACTCAAGTCAATGCTGCGTAAGTTTGTGGAAGACACAGGCAGAGACTGGGATAAGTGGTTGCCATTCCTGTTGTTTGCTTATAGGGAGGTCCCTCAAGCATCCACAGGGTTTTCTCCCTTTGAACTTTTGTATGGGTGGCCAGTGAGGGGGCCACTGGATCTACTGAAAGACTCATGGGAGGGGGCAACAGAATCCAAGGGCCAGAGCATTGTCCAGTATGTGCTGCAGATTCGTGACCAACTCAGCAAATACCACCAGCAAGCCCAAGAAAACCTCCGGGCAGCTCAACGGTCTCAAAAACTTTGGTATGACCAACATGTGCGGTCAAGGGAATTCCAGGCCGGGCAAAAAGTGCTGCTGTTATTACCATCTTCTACCAGCAAGCTGTTGGCCAAATGGCAAGGGCCCTATGTGGTGCAACGGAAAATGAGCCCAACCACATATGAGATCTATCATCCAGAAAAAGGTAAGCCCACTCAAACTTATCATGTTAATCTTCTCAGGGCCTGGCAGGAGAGAGCAGACCTCAAGAAGATGGCGCTTTTTGTACAGTACCTGGAGGAGGACTCAGAACCGGAGGAGTTACTACAGGCATGGAGTGGAGTGACGAATGTGAACCTGCCACACTTGGACGGTGAGAAGCAAGTAGATCTGTTAAAACTGTTCAGTTACTATCCTACACTGTTCCAACAGAGGCCAGGGAAGACCTCCATCTTGGAGCACACGATTCATCTGAGGGCTGGGCAGTTTCCCATTAGGCAGCAGCCATATCGCATTCCTGAACGTCTCGTTGGTGCGCTCAAGGAGGAGATACGAGCCATGCTGGAGCTTGGGGTAATAGAGCCCTCAACTAGTGAGTGGAGCAGCCCTATTGTGATTGTGCCCAAGAAGGACGGATCCTTACGGGTGTGCCTGGACTTTAGAAAGCTGAACGCCATCTCTCATTCAGATGCATACCCAATGCCACGCATTGATGAGCTGCTGGAGAAGGTAGGACATGCTAATTTCATTACAACATTAGATCTTTGTAAAGGATATTGGCAAGTGCCCTTAGAGGAGAAGTCCAAAGCCTATACAGCATTTTGTACACCAATGGGGCTCTGATGAGTGTGAAGTTGCCTTCAATGCTTTGAAGAACTGTCTTTGTGCTTCTCCTGTACTCCAGACTCCAGATTTCAATAAGAGGTTTCTTGTGGAGGTTGATGCATCAGGATCTGGTCTGGGAGCGGTCCTTGCACAAGGAGAACAAGGGGAAGAAAGGACAATCTTATACCTTAGTAGAAAGCTTCTACCACGGGAGACAAGGTATTCTACAGTAGAGAAGGAATGCCTTGCCATTAAGTGGGCATTAGATAGCTTGCGGTATTATTTGTTGGGACGGGAGTTTGAATTGTCCACAGACCACCGAGCATTGACGTGGATGAACACGATGAAGAATAAGAATGCACGGGTGACAAGATGGTATCTGGAGCTACAGCCTTTCCAGTTCTGTGTGCGTCATAAGCGAGGACAGCAGAACGTAGTTGCTGACTACCTCTCAAGGCTGCCAAATATTGCCACCCTTGAAGAGGAAGGTGGTAATGTGATGCAGAACTCGACGGAGGTTTTGCAAGCGATGCACTAACACATTACATTTCACTATACTGATAATCAGTTGGCTCTGCCGCTAGCAGTACATGCGTAAGTGCACACAATCACTTGCGGTTGTAACATTGCAAATAACGATCACACTTAAATATTTACATGTAGTGTAATGTTTAAGAAACCACAAACACATACATTATTTAATTTGGTTTATTGTTACTTATCATAGCGTGGTATGTGGGAGCTGCGTGGGTGGATAGTTGTTCTATGTTCTGTTGTTGCCGAACTTTCGGATTTCTGGTCAAAGGACCCGAATTACGGTAGTGAGGGTGGCTTTGTAGTGCCGGTCACGGGCACGAGTATAAGCGGGCACGATGAGCTAGTGTGGAATGCAATATTGAACTCAGATACTAGGCGTCATCAGCCTGGCATGGCTGTGCTTTTATCAGGTATTCAGTATTGCTCTCTGACGTTGTATCTGTATATGTTATTGTGTATATAATATATACATGCTGGGAATAAAAGCACCATTACTCTGGTGTATTAGGAAACTTACAGCTTCCAATTGGCAAGTGCACTTAGTTGTTCTGAGTTTTAGCTTTTGGCATACAATTATGAGAACTACCTCATAAGGAAGTGTAATTATCATTAAATATTGAATGCATCCCTATATTAAGTTAAAATTTAATTAATAATGGGCTGCAGAAATGCTGAACCATGTTTAAAAATGCTTTCCTGTACTTCCTGTGAATTCAGTTCAACATAAGATGCATGTCCTCTTATTCTTGGCAAGGATGGGTTGGTTTGACTCAGCTTTGTGAACAAGGTGACATCATGGACCTCCCTGGTGTGTGTGTGTGTGTGTGTGTGCGTGCACATATGTGTGTACATCATGCTCTGTGTCAGTTTAACATCAGGTATCATCACTCCTGCTCTTATTTGTGCTTTTGGATTGGCTGGTGACCGTGACCATGACCAACACTGCTTTAGCCCCCCCTAGCCCCCCCCCCCCTTCTCCCGCCTCTTATGAGGGAGTGAAGTGCTCTCATTAGCCCTCTCTGAGGAGGGATTCTCTGCTTGGTTAGGCCCGTGGCCTGTAATGGCTTGCATGGCTCCCTCCCTCGCTTGCCTGCCTGCCTGCCTGCTGAGGTGTCAGGGAAGGCAAGCAGGGAGCACGGGGATGCTGGGAGCACTTTCATGACTGATCTTCACACCTCACTGCTCATGTGTGAGAGGGGGTGGGAGGGAGAGAGAGAGCAGGAGAGATAGTGATAGATAGAGGTATGGAGGTGGGAATAGAGAGGGTGAAAGGGTGAGGGGAAAAGAAAAGGTATCCATTCATGTGACGTTTCCAGGTTAGAGTCCTTGAGAAATCCCCCCCCACAGTTTTTGTCAATGAGGTTTGTTATTATCACACACGGACGCACACATACACACAATATTTCTTTGTCTGCCGCTCAGAATTGGAAAGAGGAATATTGTGCTGGGCTCGTTCAAAGTCATGCGGAAGAAAGTGGAAAAGTATGTTCTAGCCTCCTGTTTTAACGTTACTAAAACGCCCACGTGGAATGCGAGTATGCGAGTCTTATGACACCTCCCTGTGTCCTAACCTTCTTTGCTCACTCGTGCAGCAATCAAACCTGCACCGCAACACCAAAGCATGGCTGGAAGAGACCATAAATGATGCATTCACTGCAGGACCGTATGATGTTTTATTAGGAACTGGTTGTAATATACACGTTGGAGCTTGTCTTTTAAAATTATATACTGTATATATATATATAAGCTTTTTGGACAGTTTTGTGCTGTAGTGTGTACTGCCGTACTCTTGTTTAGGTTATGTACAGTCAAACACAGATGTTTTCCCCAGGTCTGTTTTTACACAACATACACACACACCACACACACACAATTAATGGTATTACTATATCTTATTTCCCCAAGGACAGCTTCTCATGACACTACAATGGTTATGGCCACAATGGGCTAAAATGGAATGTGATGAAGTAGTAGTAGTCCTGTTTCCCCTTGAATCCACATTGAATTTAGCTCCCAACCTACTTTAGAAGAAAATACATTCCCTTATGCCCCTGAGCAATGTAGACATATGAAGTCAGTTCATCAGATGTCATGGCCAAATGACCATACTGTAACAGCCCAATAGGAGCTCCTTGGTATAGAGGGCAGTGTTAAGAGATGTCCCTTTTTTTTTTCACCCTTTCCCTCGCCATATACTTCTCAGTTCTTCCCGGCCTGCTCTTCGGTCGTGCGTCGGGCTGCGTGCTGAGTCGCCCTGAGCCTTCAGCTGTGTGCTCTATTTTAGGAGACTCTTTGCCAATTTAACTGAACAATATGCCCATATGAAAACTCTGGTGGGATGAGACGGGAAGTTTTTAAAAAAAAAAAAAACATCTGCAGCTGTCTCTGCGTGTGTGGGTGTGTCTGTGTATGTGTGTGAGCATGTGTGTGTGTGAGAAAGAGAGAGAGAACCCGTGAATGTTTAAGTGTGTGTCAATGTTTCTTTTTGTATTAGAGAGAAAGAGAAAAGAAATGTGTGTGTGCGTGCTGTGTTTGCACACGCATGGATGCATGTCGGTGAGCCGTTTGTTCATCTGCACACGTGTTCACGCATTCATTGTTCAGTAGTACACGTATATAGTCATTTCATACACTGTATCGTTTTTTTGTAATAAATCGGACGAATTCTGCGCTTTCAAATCTGCTCCACGTCAGTAAGACCTCAAAGACCCAGTCCCAAAAGACCCCCGTGCAGATTCACCAAGAGCTGCTCTGATCCCCATCAAGGCTTCCTGTCCTTCTCTTGATTCAGTCCAGGAAATGATTTCATATACTCCATCAATGAGATGGGAGACTCAACGACAGCTCTGACCCTCATCTTTGCCTGTAAATCTCGGCCTTCCCCTGCAGTGACCTCCCTTGCCCCCCTGCCCTACTCGCAGTGGAAGGCTGAATGCTGGGAGAGGCTCTCTGCCGAGTAATTAGCGGTAGCCTGAGCCGGAGCAGAGTCCTTCTGTCAACCTCCAACTTAGCTGCGACCTCCAAGCCACCCCTCCACCCAAACCCATATTTACAATGTCTTCCAGATCCGTGGACAGGCTTTCCATTATTAAACACTGTCAACAAATTAACGTCCTTGGGAGCTTAATTAAACGGAGGCTCTCTCGCCCCTACTTTTGCGTGGATATGTAATTAACTTTTTAATTAGCCGCCCGCCGATGACAAATGGACTGCATTCACCTTGCGCTTGGAGACTTTATACCGGCCGGTGTAATGTCATAATTAAGAGAGCCATAAAGTGGAATGAGCTGGCCATAAAGAAGATGAATGTGTTGATGCTATGCTACTGTGCAGGCCAATGCCTGTATACAGTCACCGATGTAGGCAGTGAGATTTACAGCCTTGTTCTATGCTTTGTCTGCTGCCGGAAGACTCTGAGACGGTTTCTCAGCTATTCCTGGGTGTTTTTTTTTGTTCGCCATTGCTTGATGAACACAGGATAGCAAGGTATACTTTCCCCAAAGCCGTAATTATAGTGTATTTGACATTAACAACAACATGCAACATGCTCAGTCTTCGAACAGTCTTCATCTTGTCTAATGTCACACAAAGCACAAAAAACATGAGAAAGAAAGATAGTGTGTGTGTGTGTGTGTGCGCATGGGGTGAGGGAGGGGGTGTTGTTGGGCTGGCACGAGGAGATGTTCAAATGCACTGAGCAAGAATAAAAAATGCCTCTTTTCTAGATGGAGCTCATACACCAGGGGCACTTTTTCAAGCCGGTCATCTAAGTCGGGTAAGAGCCCGGAGGTATGAGATATGAGGCCAGACTCCGAGCCTGCCATTTCTGGCCACTGGAGAGAAAGCCATGTTGATGAATGAACCCCGAGCCCATTTAGGTGACATTGAATAAAAGGCAGGATGTGAGCTTATCATCTGCAGAGAGGCACAGAGAGCACTGGTGAGAGTGCCGAGAACTCTCTCCTCCCTGCGGCAGGTAAGAAACAGGGTCTGCTGGGACGGCAGAGGAAGGAGGGAGATGATGACCCTCCACCGGCCCTACCCCCACCACCCACCCTCCAACCCCACCACCCCCGCCGTCCTTGCCATAGTTACGGCACCAGCACGTGCAGCAGCGCCCTGAGGATAAACAGAGTGCAGGGGCCAGCATAATACTCATCTCTCTCTTATTCACTCGCCCTCACTCACACACACACACACACAAGCACATATGCCAACCTCCTACCTCAATCACCAAAACACCCCCAAACACACACACTTTTGCACACATTAACATTCAGAAATGTGGACACCACACACACACACACAAGCATAACAGCTAGTGTTAGTTGTACAGGCACGTATGAATACTAAGAGGCCATGTGTTTCAAAAACAGGATGAGAAAAGAAAACAGACTCCCCTTCCATCAGTCAGACATTCCCCCGTCAAAGGCCAGGACACACTGGCTTATCACTAATATATAGACTATCGGCTGTAGTTTTCTGTAGATTTCCTAATTATTTCAAAATGGACTGAAATATCTAGTTTTCTAAGTGTGATAACATTTATTTTGCCTTACCTTATCAACTCAGTAACATACAGTAAAGTAAACATAGTATATGTAGTCAGCCATTTCAACCAATCAGCACAGAAGCTGGGATATTCACAGCCTCCGGATGTTTTTGAGATGCCATACAACCTCTATACTACATAGTGATCATGTTTCATTCTGCCTGCTAGCCATGCCTGTCCCAAGGACATTCTTTTTTATTTCCTTTTTTTGAGCAGAAGAATGATAAAAAGAAAGATAAAAAAAAAAAACAGATTTAAACATCTTTGGATAGCGAGAACGAGTATAAATTACTAGGGGGAGAAATTGGGAAGTGAGCACAGGGGAAAATGTAGGTGTGTGTGGTGTGTGCATGGGGTGAGGTGTGTGTGTGTCTGTGTGTGTATGGGGACCAGAGCCCCTGAGACGAGCGATGGCATCCCCACCCACCCATCCTGACTTGCGTAGGAGATGTGACGGGGGTGACACTCTGAGCGGCTCCGGATGTCGCATCCCTTCTAGTGGCTCCCTGTTCTTGCAGAGCGACAGCGTGTGGCGTCAGAAGCCGGGCTCGAAGGATTTCCACGGCATTCCGACTTATCCCACTCTGCCCCAGAAAGAGCAGTCACTCCATTCTGCTTTACAGTTCAGACACAAATATGCACACACACACCCACACACACCTCCACCATAACCCCAGCCACATACACAAATACTCACACTGACACACACAGACACCTCCACGATAACCCACCCTTTCACACACCTCCTCCATTACCCCCTCTGCCTCCCCACACACACGACACACACACACACACTCACTCACTGAACTTTTCCTTCCTATCCTACATGCTTTCTCAGTTTTGTCAAAGGCAGCTGATGGTTTCTTTGATATCTCAGCAGTGAAGGGAGGGAGTGGGGTGGATCTGGGGTGACAAGTAACTTCCTCTCACACATATAGCACAGTCTGCTTCATCTTCCAAAGTTTTGTGCTCACCACCTCTTCGTTTGGTAGATCCGAAAGGTGGGATAAGACAGGAGACTTTCAACATTGCAGCCAGGAACACCGTGCCCTTACATGACAGTAAACTAGCTTTGATGTTGTCCTCTGTCATAAAGTCCTCTGCCCCCGTCCTCCGTCATTTCAATATAGAGACAGGGAGGGATTTTACATGTGTTATGTAATGCTTGCTGTGTACCTGAATGATGAGATGCCTGACAAGATGCTCATTTGCCACTCTGATGTTGACACCAATCTATCAAAACCATTTTTTTCCTCAAGAGAGATATATTATGTTTATGTGCTTAGCATGGCATTCCCACTTCAACACAACCAGGCAATATTATCTGCAGCCATGAGTGAGTGAGTGAGTGTGTCTGTTTATTTGTACATGTATGTCTGTGTGAGTGTGTGTGTGTGTGGGTTTGTACATGTGTGAAATTGTGGGTGTGTGCGTGTATGAGGGATGTCAGGTCTTGCCTTCAGAAACAGGGCTTTTAATTAGCAGGATCCTTGGGTTTCACTGAGCTGTCTGGGTAATAATTCATGTTTATGCATAGTAATTGCAGATCTGATGTCTCCACGGATGCTGCGCGCATGCTAATTCAGATTTAAGCCACACAAACTGGCTGCTGCCTGTCCTATGGACACACACACTGGGGGCTGCCTGGCTGTCTCACCCTGCCTTCTTACACAGAGAGTGGGTCTACTGTACATAAGAGAATGCATATGTGGCTGACACTACAGTTTAACTTACACGCACACACACACACAGACTCAGTCACAATCATACAATCCCACATGTGTATATATTAATACATTCAGCTGAAACAAGTGACACACAGTATAAATAACAACATAGGCGGGGGGGGGGGGGGGGGGGGGGCACAGAGAGACAAATGTCAACCAGGAAACAACCGTGGATTGGCAGAGTAGTCCCTCAGTGACAGTAAAGAAAGAATGAGAGGTGGAGTGAGAGAGAGAATAAAAGAGAGGTAGAGAGAAAAATACAAGGAGAGGGAGGAAGACAAATATAAAGATGGAAAAGAGAAAGGAGGGAGGGGGAGGAAGAGAGATAAATAGAATAAGAGGTTGGAAGAGAGTGGCAGAGGGAAAGGAAATGGTGACAGAGAAACCAGGAAGAGAGAGAAGGAGAAGGTGGAAGACAGAGAGAGAGAGGGAAAGACGGAAGAGAGAGGAAGTGGAGTAGGGGTGGGGGTGACGCTCACTAATGAGGGGGTCTCCGTGCCTTATTACAGCAGCCGTATGCTTCACGCACTGCCCTCAACTGCCCTTGGGCTGATGGCAAAGCCAACATGCTGCTGACGCAGAGACAGACAGAACGCTGGGAGAGACAGACAGAACGCTGGGAAGCAATTTTGAAGGTAGAGGGACAGAGGTGGAAAAGAAAATGATGGTATGATAGAGTGAAGAGAAAAAAAGGAAGGAGGAGAGGGAAGTAGAGATACAGAGTGGAGGAAGAGAAGGAGGGAGGGGAGAGAGGTAAAGAGACAGGGTGGATGGTAGGATGGTGGAGAAGGAAGAGAAGAGGGAAGGAGAAGTGGGAGAGGAGGGAAAGTGCTCTTAGAGAGTGTGTCTCTCCCTCTCCTGAGGCACATGAGGCTTTTTGACGCCTTTAAGAAGAGACACTGACCCCCATCCTCCGGCTCTCTCCATCTCTCAATCTCATCTCTGTGCTGTCCTTCCACACACACACACACACACACACACACACAAACTGGATACATGCCCCTCTTCTCAGATGCAGAACGCTTGCCTCACTTTTTCAAAGAATATTTGTGGATGTGTCTGTTTATGTGTGTTTGTGTGTGTGTATGTGTGTGTGTGTGTGTGTGTGTGCATACAAACGAGTGTCTACCAGTATGTATGTTTGTTTGCCTGCTTGTTTGCTTTCGTTTGCACGGCACGGGGGATGTTGGTTTGACAAGCGGCACTGGGAGTATTTACAAGGACGTAAATACTTTATTAACGGCATAAACATTTACTGTGGTTTGGTGTGTTGAGGTGCAGAGAGATGCAGCACTCCTCTGCCTCTTTATACATGTCCCCTCCTCCTCCTAAATCCGCCCCTCCACACACACACACACCACACACAAACACCCCTCTACCCAGCCAGCCTGGTTGAAAGGAACCAAACAGCGAATGGCTGGCTGTGTGTCTTTGAACCCGCCCTGTGGCAACAACAGCATTTCCAGCAGGGCTCATTTGGCTGGCGCCCATGTCTAAAACTGATCTAAAGTGGTGTTGCTTGTAGTAATGGTGTGTGTGTGTGTGTGCAGGTTGGGGGCACAGCGCATCGTAATCTCATGTAAAATGCGTTTTTAATTTGGCCGCGTGACAGCAGCACATGTTTAGCATGCTAATCCGTGGAGCTGTGGGCATCGGATGGGGGTGTGGGGCCTGTTGTTGCTGAGGAGGGAACGGGCTTAGTCTGGTTCCTGAGCCCACGCAAGCCTTAGCCATCCGCTGGGCCGGCACCGCTCCGCTCCGGACAGAAACTGTCATGGTGAATCAGCGGCCTCAGCAGCAGCACACGGCAACACAGCGGAGAACAACACACTGTTTGTTTATGTCACATTCTTGGAGAGACGTAAACGGCATGCACGTGGCATTGTGGGTGATGATGAGAATGATAATGATGACGGTAAGGAAGACGATGATCGCGATGAGTATGATGACGATGATTGAGACAGGTGTGGGGGTGACAGTGATCGGCGACGGCGCTCTTACCGCTGACATTGGCGCCGGTTTTGGAGGAGCGGAGCGCAAGCTGGAGCGGGACTCTTCGGAGGCTCTGAGACGTGGGTGGAAGTGATGCGTGCCGACAGCTCACTTACTCAGGTCCTCACATGATCGGGCCCATGTGACTGGGCAGCGGCGCCCCGGGGGACCGCACGAGCCCTCCCTGCATCACCGCTAGTTAGCATCACCCTGAGAGAGACACAGCAGCAGTGTCTCTCCTCATCTCCCCTCCATCTCTCACTCTTTCTCTCTCTCTCTCTGTCTCTGTCTGGGAAGCAGCACCAGCTTGGCATCGCCCCTCCACCACCTCACTGTTAGCACACAGTCAGAGGTCAAGACATTTGTGTGTGTTTTTGTGTGTGTGTGTGTGTTTGTATGTGTGTGTGTGACCTTTCATGCCCAAAGGGCACTCTTTTGCCTTTCAAAAATTTTCACGCCCCCTTTGCTGCGCTGTGTGTTGTGTGCGAAATAAATAAATAAATAAATCAACAAACGCCTCCACAGCTCCTTGGAGTGTGCCGCTATATCGCTTGGGGAAGAAGCTGTGACTTCATTAAAAGATAATCAGCATGAATGTTTCACCGCAGGTTGAGTCCGGGTTATCTTGTTCTGATGTGCTGCGTTTGACTGGGTGTGACAAAAATGAAATAAATAAACGAGGCATAAGGGAAAAAGTCGGCCTGAGAATTTGTCCCAGGAGAGCAGCACGAACTGTGGCCCCTCCCTCTGTCGCCACCGCCGCTGCTGGATGCACTTTCTGCCTGGGAGGCACAATTAAGTTGCTTTTGCTGTCTGTAGTCTTCTACATCGGCTACGTGTGCAGTGTGTGCGTGTGGTTGTGTATTAATGGCTGTGTGTTTGTGTCTACCTGTGTACTCATGGATGTGTGTGTATAAGTGGAGTGTGTGTGTGTGGTTGTGTTTGTGAGTGAAGGTTGTGTGTGTGTGCATTGAGGGGGGCGGACATGCGGTGTGTGTGTGTGTGTGTGGCTGTGTTTTTATGGTTGTGTGTGTGTTTGTGTGAGAATTGAGTCTGCATGTGGTTATGTTTTTATGGTTGTGTGTGTGTGTGTGTATTGGGGTGGGTGGGGGGGATGGGGTGCCTGTGGTCAGTGTTGGCTTTGTCTATCTGTGTTCTTACCTATCGAGTTTGTTCGACCCTCAGTCACAGAACCCACTATGCATTGGCTACAGAATGCCCTGTAGAAATAAACATTAAACATGCAGTTGGAGGTGGGCTAACTGGGCTTACGTGAAAATGAGAAGTGTGGTGAAAATTTAGGTCTATTTCATCTACAGTGAGACATTTGTCTAGCTTGTTTATGAGGGATCTGTGAGAGGAAAAACAAAGCACTATTGGCCAATGTCCTGATGGTTTGCACATGCCCTCCAATTCTTTGTCTTTTTGTCAAACTGCCACACCAAAAATAAATGCATGTGTGTATTAACCCTCAGACCCCCCCCCCCCCCCCACACACACACACACATGCATACACACACGCGCATACATAAATACACACACAGCAATATGTAGGGCAGATCCTTTGAGATCCCATATCTAAACCTAGAGGTTGTAACCTCAGGTCACACAAACTGGGAGGTAGCTCCTATAGTACTCACAGCACCTATGCAGATCTAGCTGAGTCGGTGTTGGAAACATGTGAGAATGTCTGATCAAGAAACAAACAAACAGATACGACAGCTTTATCACTAGTGGTCCAGCCCATGTGGGAAACAGAGTGAGGACAAATTTGTTGCATCACAGGCCCCGTTTGGTGGACTGTAAATCATGTAATCCTATCTAATATCATGAGACACCGGGACAGATGGCCGGCCATGAGAGTTTCGCTGAGAGGCTGCCAGAGGTAGGGAGGAAAAGCCTTGTGTTTACTTGGACGAAGGTGTCATAAGAACTGGAGCGGTGAGGAACACAGCCACAAGCTGAATATATGTACTGGATCCCATGCATTTACCTCTCCTGCTCTTTACGCACTTTTGTTCATGTGGTCCCTCCTCCACTGGCAATAGTAAGGGTCAATTCCTGCATGCATAGCGCATAACTTAATAGTGCATGACTGTCAACCTGTGAAAAAAGGGGAAGTAAAGCCTATTGAAAAATGGATAGAAACTCTTTACGTTTACATAAGTCATTTGAAGCAACTCACAAAAGATTATTCATCTATTTTTTTTCATAGTGTGTTCAGTTGATATCTCCATAAAAATGGAAACAGAGAGAGAGAGGTGGAAAAAAGTTGTGTTGGCCCCAGAGTCCTGGCTCCTAAAACTGCTTAGAGTCTGTGGGCAAGGACGTGCAGAGCGGATACGACCATGACGATTGGGTGGTCTTTGTTCGGGGAAATCAAGGCTATCCACTCAGCAATAATGCAATTTCTCTGACCTTGTAGGCTCAGGATCAAGAATGTACATGTGAGTCTGTAATGTACCAGCAGGGATGAGGACAAATAGGACACAATTCAAGGCTACGTGGTTTGTCAAAGGGTTGTTTTTACGTCAAACAAGTCAAAGTCACAAACTAATATTAAAATGTTTTTTGCCATATAAACTGTGATATCTCTATGGAGCAAAACTTATTTTTAGAGAATGGAATTTCTGACGTTTGACTCTATTTACAATTCCAAATGAATGGTTTGTAATTAAATACTGTAGTTTAATAAATAAAGCACCAACTTAATTTTGGATTAAGTAAAATTCAGAAGAATCATTTTTATATGGAATTAAATGTCAACATGGCAGAATTCAGTTTTATTTCAAATTAAATCATTTTTATTAATAGACTTAAAGCTCTCATGTAATGACAGGAATTCTTACCTTTATGTTGCCTTCAATAACCCAAAAAAGTGCTACTCACCGAGTGGTTAGTGGTGTTTGCTGATGTTCCAACCCAAGTATTGCAACAAAATACAGTAAAATACAAAATACTGTCATGTTTTATTTGCCATTTTGTAAGTCCCATAAGTTTCTATTAGACGAATTTTTGCTCCTTAATAAACTAAGTGCCAAATAAAACATGACAGAAGCTTTATTTCACTACGATAAATGTTTTGGAACATCAGTGAGCATTACTAACCACTCAGTGAGTAGAACTTTTTTAAAACTAGTGTTTTAATGATCGAAACAACAAATGCCCATTGCTAGCCATTTTGAAGCAGGCAGAGGCAAGTCTACATTTTTTCAAATTGCCGAGACAGGGGTAATCGTCAAAATTTCAGTGTCAACCACTGTTATTGCATTTTAGACCACCTGTGAAAGGGGCTCAAAGTGTTCAAAACCGAACTATACCTTTAATTTAATTTAATTTAATTTAATTTAATTTAATTTCATATAAATTAATTTCATTTTGGAGTCACATATTTGTACTTGTGTGTTCTCAGGTGTCACATTTCTGTCCATGAGTGCCACAAGGTTTAAGACTATTCCCTGGATGGAATAAACTGGATCTTATGGAAATATGAATTGGGTCACACTGACTAGAGATGAAGAATCTACAAACTTATGTGTCATAGGATCATTTTTAAGTTCAAAATTGAACAGATTGGTAGGAATTTGGTACCTATGACAGTTACAGGGATTTAAAATGTTAAAATGTTCTCCTGCATATACACAAAGTATAATTCTAATTTTAACAACACTCATACCCTGTCCAGAAAGAGCCAGAAATAGTAATTGTTAAATAGGCAGTTTGGAGTGCACAGTAAAGCATAAGCACTCATGACAATTCAAATAGAGATATCTGCTTGTGGTATACCGTATGTCTTTTGAAAAAGAATCAGTTTAGAGACAGAGCAAAGCCTACTCTCAGCACCATGAGACTGCAGTCTGCATGGAAGATTCTTCCATCTTCCTGATGTGATTACATAATTTTGCATAAAACTTCTGACAGATGTTTCAAAATGAGCTGTTCTTCACAGAGCCCTGGTTTACACAGATACAACCACACTCTTTGTAAAAGGGAGTTTCTCTTGGATAGAAATGAATTCATTTTATATAGATATCTCAAAAAGAAAGAAAAAGGACGCTTGCATAATGAACTCTCCATTTTTGACTATTCTCTGCATCATTTCAAACCTTACAATAAAGTTATTGTTTATATTGTCAAAGAAGACAAAGAAACACATTTTTACTACAAACTTTTTAAAATCATTACTCTGCACTGTGCATTTGGACAGACTCTCTCTGTATCTCAGATTCTTTTCTACGCTGCGTATTTGCGCTGTCCCTGGAAGATAGTGGGCGGCCGGTCAAAATGTAATTGGAAGCCTGACAGATACGGTGTTGGTTTAGCTCACCTTATCTGCGACACATTTAAATGCGGTGAATTGAACACTGTCTAATCATTTCCAGCTTCCTCTGTGTTTACTTTCCTCCGAAAGCAAAAAATGATGCCTGCGAGTGTAATGGATGCCAACCAGCCCTGCTGTGGGTGTAGAAGTCAACCTCCCTCCAAATACTTTAAGAGCATTCTAGTCAGCTGACTTGGATGTTTTGTTACGTCCCCATGTCTAGGGCCTTAGAGACGCAACAAAGACTATTGAAGTGGAAAAATGGACAGACCAAAAAAATATAAATATAAATTAATTATATTTATTAGTACAAAAAAATAGAGTTTTAAAGTATAAACAAAGAAGACAAAAAAAATGGCTCAACTAGAGATTAACAGAAAAAGGCAAGAACGGAAAAAGAAACACCAGGCCGCAGAAGTAGGCCTGTGCAGTCCGCCGCTCTCCCTCTCGGTCCCTCACCCCGAGAGAAGTTAGAAGGGCGGAGCGAAGCGGGATCTGGCCCGAGGCTGGGCCCAAAGGTGGCGTGGCAAGCACAAAGGCTGGAGCGACCTCCAGCAGCAAAGAGGCAGAAAAGTGTGCGCTCCCAAGTGACGTCAGCTGGAGCTTTTTAAAATGGTAGCGCAGGTGCTGCGCCCAATGGCAGCAGCTCTCCCAATTACCATTCAGCGCGGGAATCTGAAAGACACTGACAAAAACAACATGCAAGCCACACAAGAATCTGCGTGTGCAGACCCTATAAGGTCGTAACACCCCCACCACCAAAAATCAACATATAATGTTGACAAACCACACAAACACCCAATTGCATTTTGGTTGACTGGCTAGAGCGTTTGACTCTTGATCCGAGGTTGCTTTGTTGCTGTGAGGTCACGAGTTCAATTCCCGGGCCGGACTAGTGCAAGATGACCTTTGTTACATGAGCACTCATCCCTTGCATGTCAATAGGGAAATGGTGTGCTAGGCTAACTGGTGAGCGTTGATGCTTTCCTGCAGGGTCACAGTAATCATGGCTGACGTGCTGGGAAGCTCCTGTCTGTCAGCCTGCCCAACACACTCATCCTCATGTGTTCTGATGAGATTTTTACCCAGTCCCTGGCCAAGTAACAAACTGTGTGTATGTGTCTGTGCATCTGCATACAGTATGTGTATGTGTGTGAGTGTATGGGGGTAGAGAAAGGCAATTTAAGATGGGTCCAAAGCCAGTTACTTGCACTCAGATTATACACTTAGAGTCCACACATTGTGGCATTTTCAATTTGCATTTATGTTAGAGTAAAATTGTAATTGTTTTTTTTTTTGTATTCACCTAATGCATTAAAACCCCTATTCCATACCATCTGGACATTCAAAAATCAAAGAAAAAAAACAAACAAACAAAACAAAAACAAAAAACAATCCCTCTACTGTAATCAAAAGAATCCATTAGTGTGTGTCTGGAGGGACACGTGCACAAAACCTGAGCAGAGTTAGGAAACGGGCAACAGGCTCAGGCACGAGCGTCCTGTTTTCTACACTGTTTGTGCTGTGAATCGAGCAGCCCGCTTCCCAGGGGACTGCGGATTGTGTGCTAAAGCATGTTTTAATGTTCTGCCGTTTCACAAAGACATTGTAGCCAGATCACGCTTCTGCTGGCTCGCTCGGGGAGCAGAGAGAGGGATCTGGCAGAGGCTCTGTCCTGCATTAAAGTTTTAAGTTCTTAGGCCCACTCGCGCTGTCATAGTCCCTGTCTGATGCAACGGCATGCGCATAATCATCACGTTTGGAAAAGGGGGGGGAGGGGGGGGGCATGTGTATGTGTGAGTGTGTGTGTGTGGAGCTGGGGGGTAAGCTATGCCCCATTGGATAGGCTGAACCCATAGGTGACTGTCAAATTGTTGTCATGTTAAATACCATAGTTGTAAATGGAAAGAAAGCTTATTACTATGTTCTCCAAACTATATTGCACATCTCCTAATGGCTGGCAAGGTAGAGTGATGGATGTGACATTTATTTAATCACCTATTAGTCTTAATCACACATTAGTAATCTTCCTCATTTTCTAGGTCTTAATCACCTATTAATAATTGCCCTCGTTTTTTAAAAACTTTTGAGATTTTGTAAACAGCCACTTATTAAAGAGAACTCAATTGAGTTGAATTTTCTCAACCACCTTAAGGGAACCTCGTGTGTGTTTCCAAGGATATGTTTCACGTTCTACTGCTGCTGATGTCAGTGGGGGTCATTGGGGTCGTGCCGATGCAAGTCATGTCCCACATCCCATGAGATCTGTGCTTTGGCCAGAGCACTGGATGGTGTTGTGTGAGGATCTGGTTGGAGGGCAGCGCCACGTGAGGGAGAGGCAACAAGGCATCACACTGAAGTTCAGCCAAGTCATCACGGGACCTGGCAGTCAGTGTGTTGCCATGCTTCACATATATCTGCCCCAAAGCCATGTAATGTGCCTGGCTGAAGATCAGCATGTCCCTCTCTCTTTTCTTCTCTCCCCATTAAACCTCACTCTAATGTACTCTCATTTCACTTATTTCACTGGGCCTTTACCACATTTTAGCACCGATTGTCCAGATTAAAGACCAAAGCCAAACACTAATTATGCAGGTAAATCTAAACTTGATCCCTAATACAAACAGGAAAGCTCTGATGGTTACTGTATAAAGGGTACACATGAAACCTTAACTCGGTTCACTTGTCTAGAGCTTGAATTAGATTCAGGCACCTCCAGCTGTTCAAGCATTAAAGCTTTTGACTGTACCATTCTCCTTAAGAAACGTATTCTGTGTATAGGAGACTTGTTATTCAGATGCTGATCTGATTATATATATTTGAAGTTGTAAAATTCAGCTCTGGTTCTGTTCACATCATTTCAATAGAGAGTCTATTGTAGACAATTTATCAATGGCGTTAGGTACTGTAGTAAACAAATTATCTGTTGACAATGTTGACTTGTTTGTGAAGGTGTTGTTCATTTTACTATCACAAAGGCTGATGTTGAACTTTAACTACCCATCTTTGAGGTGTCTGTGGGCGGACTATCCAAATGGAGGGTTTATAAATTTTCATTTGTTCTGCGATGAGAAGAGAATGTTTTATTGGAAGCTCAGGGTTGTGAACCTGTGTGCTTGTCCTTCAAGGACAACTCTGCAGCTGAACCTCAGAATGGCATTGATAAAGTGCAGCTCTCATTTCTCATTCCTAGTTTTTCTTTTTTTTTCTCCTCGGAAGAAAAGGCACAAACTGATAAACAGTGTCTATGGTTCAGGGTTTTTTTTGATAGATTTGCCCCTCCAATTTGTAAAAACCTTATCCTTGAATGTCCTGAAAATGACCTCTCTTCACATTTCTTGCCACATTAAAAAACGGAAGTATTAGTATTAAAATTAACAGCCATGCGTAGTAAAATCAATAAAAAAGTAATATTTGCTCTTAATTTCTTTAGTGTTATAAAATGCTTTCTTAAAGCCGGCAAACTGAGATGGTGCCTTTGTTTACTGAAAGTACCAGGGAAATCAAGCAGTCTAAAATGTTTTTAGTTGTCATTTGCATTTGTAATGTAGAAAATCAATTCATACTAGGTGATGGAGATGCACTAACATCTGAAAGCACTTTTAGTACAACAATGACACTTAAGTGGCTTTGTCATGTTGATATTCACCTTGTTAGGATCTGTCGCTTTCTTTCCCGCTCCTTTAGGAGATGTTGATATGAGTGAGTCACTTTAAGGCTGAATAGCAGGCAGCTCTTACAAATCTAAATTCATCTTCCTACACAACAGGAGCTTGGAGGTCACTGTTGGCTCTAGTTGTCTTTGGAGTTTTAGTATTGGCACATCCTCATTCATTCCTGCACACACATGAACACACGCACGCACACACACATGGACACACGCGCACACACACGGACACACACACACACACACAAACACACACTTACACACATTCTCACTCATAAGAGTCGGTGCTCGAAGGCTTGAGAGATTCAGGTGTTTCCATTCGGATCTGTCACTCGCCATGAAGTCGAGAGTGCCCCTGATGCTTTCTCTGCTCTTAATCTCGTCTGCCTCTTCAGCGGTCATCACTGGGGTGAGTGTGAACCCAGCCATTGGTCAGGGCTACGGACAGGTTGCCTAGTCGGGGGGGTCAGACGCAAAACTTTTCCTTATTCGTTTTTTGGGGAAAAAAACTGTTTAGTCAAAGCTTGTATCTACTGGACAATAACTGATGGGGAGTTCGGAAAATTGGGAGAAATTGTTATACAGTTCTGGTAGAAAAAGGAAATTTATGCTGTTTTATTTTTAACTAAATTAATTTTATGAAAAGTCAAGTTTGAACAGTCAAGTTAAAAATCTACCCTTGAAAACAATTTGCATTTATTTTTGGTCACTCTTAATTAATACTGTTCTGTGATTCTCCAATAATCTGCCACATCAGTCGCAGAGGTGAATTTGTAATCATCTGAGCTGAGGGACCAGTTATGTGTAAACCCACCAGGGTGAGTCATTGATCGCGGTGATCACTGATCGGATTAGTCAACGGCGTAAATAATTGATCTGTCCCTGCTGTTGTTCTTTTTGATCGGTGGCTAGCCTTGCTCTCTTGGCTGGGGTGAGCGGGTGTCCGGTCTGGTGGCGGTGTTGGGGAGGGATGGTGATGCTGTCAGGAGGGTGCAGACTAGCTGAGAGGCTAATGGACATGGAGGTGCGGCTCGTCTCTCAAACCGAGAGGAAGCAGCCTCCTCGCGAGCCTGTCACAACACATCTTCTCTCCCCCGGCACTGCTCCGGCTCTGGCAAACCCTCTCACAATGGGAGAAAAGTTTCTCGCAGCCACCTGCGCTGATGCCTTCCACATCAATATGGAGTAGCACAGCACATCATTTCACCCTTGCTGTTGTTTTTACAGTAATTCCCTTACTTGCTGATTAAATAGAGATGGGTGTGAGGTATCCGTTGCTAGAACTTGCAGTGGGAAGTCAGTTTATTTTTGTTGAATATGTTTTCTATTGATATTATTTACATTTTGTCATTGGTTTGTGTGTGTGTGTGTGTGTGTCTGTGTGAGTGTGTGTGTCTTACTTTGCATTCATCTCCTGTGTCCTTGTGTGTGTGTGTGTGTGTGTGTGTGTGTGTGTGTGTGTGTGTGTGTTGTGTCTCTCTCTGCATTCATGTTTGTCCTTCATGCTTGTGTGTGTGTGTGTGTGTGTGTCGCATACCCACGTTTCCATGGCAGGCATGCGATCGAGATCCACAGTGTGGGGGGTGGCATGTGTTGTGCGGTCAGTCTGTGGATCCGGAGCCTGCGGATGTGTTCGCCCATGGGCAGAGAGGGAGACGACTGCCACCCCATGAGTCACAAGGTGAGCTGGCCTTACCACCACTCTTCCCCAACCTCCTACTATAGGCCCTTTGCAATGCCTTTACATTGTCAGAGCTTTCATTTTGCTTTTTTCAGGATTGAGATTCAGAAAAGATATGGACGGTTATGCTGGTGATCATGTAACTACCAGTGATCTCATTTCAAAAACTTTAGTGTCATGATTAAGATCTTTTACTGTCAATGGTTACAAGTAGACAATCTGTACAAAGATTGTGCAAAGACAATCTGTGCAAAGATTTTAAGCTTTATTTTTAACAATGAACCCCCTCAACTTCTAAGCATCCTGTCCATACAAATGATATTTATTCATCTGTGGTCAAACTGTTTCCAACTATTGCTACCGGTTGTTTCCATCAGTGATGCAATCTTTGTCCTCAGGTCCCTTTCTTTGGGAGAAGGCTACACCACACCTGCCCCTGCCTTCCTAACCTTGCCTGCATTGCCACACAAGAAGGCACATTCAAATGCTTGTCACCGTATAAGTTTCAAGAATATGAACTCTGAAACAAAAACAATAACCTATTTTGTATAAAATGTGAATTATTTAATGTAATTAAATTATCATAATAATTCCGGTACAGACATAGTTTTAGTTTGGAGTAAATTAAAAAGTATGTTGCAACTGCAATAATGTATTTGAATACAGTACAAACTGTACAAACCTTATAACTCCATGTAGCACATAAGACTAAAATATTTTCTTCCTAATTGCTTTGTGAAATTATTTTCTGTATTTGACCCCTTCATTTGTTGAATATCAAAATTAAGTCTCATCGATTTGCCTTTATGTTTATCATTTCTGGCATAAAGTCAGACCTACACTGCCACATCAATTAGTCAGAAACCTTCTGTCACCTGGTTATCAACATCTACGGTGGCAACTACGTCAACTAGCTCCCAGCTGTATGAGAGACATGCAACAAACAGCTAGGAGGGACATTACAGAACCCAAAACTATGATTGCACATCTTATCCAATTTGCATTTTACAGTCAAACACACAAATGCCCGGGGGAGTTCTCCAACTTCAAGACATCAGCATCAATCAAGAGTGTTGATTTGCAGGCTCTGTCTTTATCCCTTCTACTACTTGCACATGACAGTAAATCTATTCATATATGTAGACAGACTGGTTTGCATGTATTTGTTTATGATATGCAAACATCTTGGGCGACCATCTAAAATCATACTTACTTGAAGAATGACAGGGAGTACACCCCGAATACAATTTCACTTCTATTGAACTGGCTGCTCCCAAGGGGGGTAGGATTGAGAGTAAATTATGCACTCTAAACTTTTAATTAAAGTCTTCAAGCATGCATGCTCATAGAAAGTGTGTGATGTGGTAACATGAGGTCTTTGTGGGGCTTTAGAATGTTGTGGCATATGATAAGCTATCATGAGCACACGTTTTTCTTGTAGTTTTACATACCAGCAGTATAATTTGAAAAAGAGAAAAAAGACATAAAAATGACGTTCCCATATGTAAGATGCCTTTGTGTGATGGCAGTAAAAAGCAAATTATGTTGGTGGTTTTAATGAATATCTTACCAGAACGTTTTTGTAATATTGCTCCACACAACCTCCTCTCGCCCCATGAGCTTCGTGAATAAGATCATTAAAAAAGCAGCAGCGCTTAAAGGGGCTGTGAAATCTCTAGAGTCATTGTTACTATATCAAAGGGTGGAGTGAAGCCATGTGTGACCATTCCCAGGCTTACAGGGAGTTGTGCTGGATGATGAATCACTGCCTAGATAAAGATGGGTGCAATTAATGGCCTGAAAGCTGTTCAGTTCCCATATCACCAAAATACATTAGCAATACTTAGAGACTAAAATGGGCCAAATCTGGTGTGCTTGTTATTTGAGAACCATGTTCACCAGCCTGCATACTCATAACCGTGTGTCCTATTGTGTATAGTAGCTTTAATGACCAATGCATTAATATGGGTCTTATGTGTAGGGAATGGTAAGAAGAACAGTGAAGAGAATCAACACTATAAAAGGGTCATATCAACTATGATAATATCAAATTAATGGAAATCATAAACAACTTCATATTTAAGATGTAACACATTGACTGTATTGGCTATGAATACAGTCAGTGATGTGACACCACAGATTTTTTTCTGACTGACTGGTTGGTAGAAATATAAAATGATAAGAAGAGGAGAGATATGAAAAATAAAATAAAATGAAATAAAAACATAAATCAAATGAAAATAAAAAATGAACAAAAATGTTCAGCAGCAACAGAGAGCCCTTGGCTTAACAGAACACATCTTAATGAAAATAAGTGAATTTTACCATGTCAGAAACTGACAAAGTAGAAATTACATAATACATATTCTCTTTAAGGCTGATAGACCAAATTGTTTTCCATATTAGATGTGAGTTTATTAAATCTCTTGGATGGAAATACTTGCATCCAGATGTCCCCAGAAGGCTGAAACAAACATGGAATGCGCAGGCAGAAGCTAGTACAGGCAGAGAGGGTTTAGGAAGTAAGCAGGACTCAATGTGGCTCTCAGCAGCAGACACAGCCTGTGTGATCTCTCTCTCAGACCCAGCTCTGGGCAAAGTAATCAGGGACATTGAGACAAAGGGCTCCAATTAGCAGACTGAATTCCATTTCCACCCGTGTCACATTGATGGAGATTAAAGTAATGGGGTATTTTTTTTTTTGGTGATACCATCAACGGTGGCGAATGTTTACAACCAAGTGTGACAGAATGGACTGAGTGAGGTTCCTAATGCCACTGAACTGTCATTTTGGCACAATGAGGTTTTGAAACTGTTTGAGAGATAAATTAGGAAGGAATCACTGTTTCTTTCCAGCTGGCTCCACTGAGCTTGCAGTGTCATGAGAACAAAATGGCAGAACACAGACGCTATAATTTAAAGCACATTTTCACTCCAGGAGCAGTAATCAATCACTTTATTTTCTTCCTCGTGTTCAACTGAGACTAAAATCTGATGAGCTATTTACATAAGACAAAATAGCATAATGAACAAAAACAAAACAAATATTCTTTTGGTCTTCCTTGCAATGGCAAATGATACACTGGCCTAGGTTGAATATACACAAGAATGTTCCTTTGGGTCTAGTGTGATAGGAGCGCAGGTAAAGAAGATGATATCTTGAACTTATATGGTTGGGCACTCCAAATCACCCTGGAACCACCCTTGCACTGAGTAGGGCTTGTAGAACAACACTGCAGATTAAAAATAGGATTAGGCACACACACACCCCTCTCCACTATATCTGATCAAACTCAGTCTTAATCCAAAACTTATTCAACACTAAAGAGTCAAGGCAAAAAGAGAAACATCAGCCAAGGTACTCAAGTCACACAGGCCTACCTCTGATTGCAGTGACAACTTTGCATTCTTCCAAACTGCAGCATGGGTTGCTCAATTAAAACAGTGAATACCCACAGCATAATTAATCATTGTTTATTTAATCTTCAATATAAACAATACAAAGTCTCCCCAAGACAGTGCCGGTGACCTATGGAGCTAAACAGTCCTTCACACCCCTCCCCCCTCCTCTTCCAAAAAAAGAAACAAACAAAAAACATGTGGGTTGGTTTGTAAGGGAACGTGAGAGGAAGTAGGCCTAATCTCCATATTCATTCGTGTGATACACTTGCAAAAGTTGAGGTTTAATATTTAACACAAGTCTACCAAGATTTTTATCAAATATAATCGTAATAGAAACAGATAAAAGCAAAACCAATGTACATAAGTTACATTATAATACACTGTTCAGTAAAACAATTATCTTCCAACAAATATACATGTATATTTCGATTCATGTCAGAAAGATCTTCAAGTTATTTCAGTCACCATAGTCATTAATTTAGATAGAGTCGTCAGAACTGCCCAACCAAATCTAAAATAGAGTGCACTGTTGGATCAAGGAGGGGGAAATCACAAGGTTCAGACCCATAGCGACGTGTTCTATCAGATGACACAATATGGCTCCATGGGTGTCTGTGTACCCACACAACAAGGAAAGCAGGCCCGAAGTCGCATCCTTAGCTCTTTGTTAAAAATGAAACAGATAATTGGATTGGCTCCCGCTTGGGCAAATGTCAGCCACACGGCTGCAGTTAGGTAGACCTGTGGAATGGTGCTGCCTTTGACAAACACTCGAAGGTAGCATGTGATGATGTAAGGTGCCCAGAGGACTAGAAACGCGAGTGTAATCATGTAGTACATCTTCCCTATCCGCTTCTCCATTTTAAATTCGTCTAAAACTAACAGCCTTCGATTTGCGTTGTGCGTCGCTTGTCTGATACCCACCAATGTTGGTGGAGTTGGACCCCGTCCGAAGCCCGCAATCCAGTTGGCAGCCGCCTGGCCTGTCGCACCTGGGCCATGAAATGTCCAGTTTTGGCTGATGGCCGGGATCAGCTGCGCGGGTTTCATTTTACGATGATCGTAGACAAAACACAACATTTTTATGTAAACCACATGCGTTGTGCCTACAATGACGGCCAGCATCAACATAAACCCTAATGTATCATTTGCTTTCACATATCGATGCTCGAAGATGCACTGTTCCTCCTCTCGAATAAATTTATATGTACCCACATCAAAGACGGGAGGGAATGCCATCGCGATAGACAGAGTCCACACCATGCAAATAATCGCTACACATGTCCACAGCGTCATTCGTTTAGAATAAAACCTGTGGTGAGCAATTGCCATGTATCGTGTAACACTGACGCAGAAGAGCATGAATGCTATGTGAAAACAGAAGAGGACTGCCATGAAGGCGATGATCTTGCAGCTTATTAGACTGTACGCCCAGATGGAACCACTGCTTATTGAGATCATTACAAAGGGGAAGCAAACAGTCGTCCTAATGATGTCGGCCAAGCACAGATCGAGAAGAAAATAGTACGGAGCCTTGTGCAGGGTGCTGTCTTTCAGCACCAGGAGGGACAGCGATACATTCCCTATCAGACTGGTGCAAATGATGAGTCCCAGAGAGGCTAGCTTCACCGCAGAGGCAGTGATAGCATAATTTTGAAACGATGGGTTGCTTTCCCCCAGATCACTTGTGTTCGCCATCTATGCGGCCACTCTACTGTCGAGACGTGATAATCCAACATTAAGTGAACCGTAATCTCATCCCTGTAGCCTAATGTTTACACCACAGGCGAATAAAAACACCCCACAGAATCTGCAGTTGGTGACAAAGCTTCTGCTTTAGGTGCATAGGTAGGCTAATGAAGAAGACATTGGCGTTGTCTGCATCTCAGTCGGTGAAAAATAAAAAGCATTGTCGTTTTACGCATAGAAGAAAATACACCTGAAATCTGTCGAATTCGGCGAGGTCATCGTTTTATTTCTTTTCTTGAGAATCTTCATTTTAAGACATGTCGTTCAGAGCAAGTAGCTCGTCAAATACGTGATCCATTCTTGAACAGCTATAAATCACGGGATAAATTAGGGAGACGATTTCAAAAACCATTGTATCCGAAGTCTATTTTTCAAAGGTAATGATTCAAAAAGTAAATCACCAGTTATCCTCGGTAAGTGGTGGCTCGCGATAATCTTCTGGAAGAAAAGGATAGGCCGTCACCACCATTGCACTCTGCCAAGGAGTAGGTCCGTGAATGCAAAATCGTTATGGCTCGCTTGAGTGAGCAAACTGCACAAAATGAACACCAAAAATAATGGTCAACGGTTTAAAGAAAGGTCAGACGTCTACACGGACATTTTCTACGTTTTATTTCTCGGATGTAAACAACGAGAGCCTCCAAAGGGAAATGGAATTGGCACGACTCTAAGGAGGCTGAGAGCGATGAAAGTGCATGGTACGTGCTAAAAACACGCAATTCGTATCCTCTGATCAAGACATGGTTTTATTCCTCGGTAGCTTCACAAAATAATCAGTCCTTGGCACAGACCTTCTTCAGGCACAAATTTTCCTTTCTGGAAGGGACAGGCAAGAAGGCAATTGATTCAGTCTGAGCGCTCCGTATCCATCAACGCGAAATTATCCCAAGGAGTCTTTAAAGGCGCAGACCTACCATTTTTATTTAGTGAAAAATCTGACCCTTACAGATGTAACGCAGAGCGGTACATAATGTGACCGCCGTTCACTGTTGCACGTGCCATCTGAAGAAAATGAATGCTCACTTCGGACAAATCTTTTGAACAATAACTTTTAAAGGTTTGTCCTTATGAGTTTTACATTCATGTCAACACACATACACATGTTCACAATCTGAATTCCTTTACGGATGAGTTCCTTCTTTAGCATAACAGTTTGGATTTCAGGGGTGAAGATAGGCCTACCATCTGATCTAAGATGAACAAAGAGAAGTAATATTCCCACGGTCATGAAATGCATTGATTGTCTATGCATCATATATGGGGCTTTTGGTAGATCATCCCATAAGTTTCCATGTTAACATTCAGTTCAGCATAACCAGACTTTTCAGAAAAAAAAGGTTGTTTGGTTAATAAAGGTACACTATAAGTCCCCCTCCCATCCAGTTTTCAAATATTTATCGGCATATAACTTTGAAGCACTGCTACATTTGCAAAGGAGTTCTAAGAAGAAAAAAAAGTACAAATTCTAACACGTCTGTGTACAATACAGTCATTATGTGTGGCTATGCTATGAGTCAATGGTTACTAGCCAAAAGGTAATTTCTGGGAATAATAGCACCCCCAATTGGACAAACATTAATTAACATAATGTGTGCAAGTTGTGACGTTATGTGGCAAATTTGATGTGGTAATGAATTTCTTCAACCAATTACTGTAGGTGGCGCTGCACACGAAATGACCTGTTATAGAATGTGTATAGCCTGTTAAGTCCAAGGTATGAAGAAATCATACCTTGAAGAAATCTCATTAGGTCTTCTTGCTTTCAACAGTTGGCAAGTTATTTTTGGAAATTGTAATATGAAAAAGTTATATGTAAATTCATATGTAGGCTAACTTCATAATGGTGTGAAGGGTGGATGGCCCCCAAACAGAAATGTTGCTACATGTACCTCACATTCATCACAACTAAGGCAGTAAATGTAGATTATGTAGATTGTGTGAACTATCTATCTATCTATCTATCTATCTATCTATTCATTCATTCATTCATTCATTCATTCATTCTACAAGATACTGCATCAATAAGACTACATCCCTCACTGGCAGTGTGTGATACTTCCAAGTCCCTTTCCCTTTATTGAAAAAAAAAAGCATTGACATTTCTCATTACTGCCACCCATTGGTCAAACAAAAAATATGAAAACAAATGAAAGAAATTGTAATTCTCAAGTCCTTTGTGTTCCATGTTCCAAGATCCATGATTTTCCATGCTGTTCATATTGCTGTATGCATTTACATATATATTTATTTACATTTTTATAAATATGTCATATATACGTCTATAAATATATATTGAGAATGGTACACATTGTAAATGTGAAGATCATTAACACATTCAGCCAGCCTTCTCTGATGTTATTGAACAGCTGGGGTGACTGCATTTTTAAATTCATTATGTATTTATTTAGTATCCAAAGCTTTCAGCTGCATTTGGT
The DNA here is from genome assembly GCA_017657215.1 of Limnothrissa miodon. NCBI lineage: Eukaryota > Metazoa > Chordata > Actinopteri > Clupeiformes > Clupeidae > Limnothrissa > Limnothrissa miodon. The sequence continues at coordinate 956,158 of JAGFZM010000003.1, read as the reverse complement.
TCCTGCAGAAGACTTCAATGCAGCCTATTTTTGTGCCAGACCAAGTTTTGTAGATTAACTGGAAAACCATATAACATTGGTGGAAATGTTGGCGGTAGACTGGTGTGAAGAAGCATTAATTTAACCTCAGCCTCTTATTTCTGGTCCACTCAGACATTTATTTAAATCCACACATTTAGCAGGTGTGTTTAAGTGATTTGTCATCTATTAGTTCAGGGCCAGTACCCCTAGAGAAACGTATGCACCTATCTCAAGGGCACAACGTCAGCAGCCATGCATTCAACCCACAAATCAGTGCATTATACAGGTTTCTTAACCACTGCTACCACCACCCTAGATTTTGTTTTAATTACTATTGGTAAACAAAAGTATCCAAATGATCTGTCCCAGATAGTCCCAAACCATTGTCCAAGATGACAGTACTTTTGTGTCCAAGACTAAAAACTGTTTTTATGGCTATGGCTGTGGGTTCTTTGGGTGTAAACCATGGAAATGATAAATAGTTCTTTATACCATAACCTCTTGACAATTTGCGCATTAAAAAATATTTGGTGGGTGAAAAAAGATCTTAAGGTATTTCATCTTTAATCTTATAGGTGAGCTCTTGCGGGAATCACACAAAACTAAAACCACTTGTTTAAGTGCAACCATGCAAGTGAGTAACAAAAAAACATAAACTGAAGCACCTCAACTTTTATCTTTTCAATATCTGTTCATGAGGGCCTTTGCTATTTAGTAAAATTACCAGTATTCGATTTTCCGCTATTAAGGGGAACTACGACATGTTTCAGACATTTTGTTGGAAGCAGGCTTCACGTTCATTTATTGAAATGACAAATCTGTTTAGGAATTTAGCTCTAATGATGGTGCCTAATCGTCCTTTTAGTCAGTCTCAGGAGATGGCATGGTCATGTCAAATTGTGTTGTAGGCTCCTGGATTCTCCAGGGGAAGGTGAGCAGTGGGCTGTGTGAGAAGCTAAACTAGCTGATGAGCTGTGGTCAGCATGTGAAGTGGTGGTAGGGACAGCATCTGAGGGGCATATAGAGTAGAAGGTGAAGAGTATGAAGGTGAGCATGGTGCTGTCCCTGACCATAAGGTGTTTTTAACATCTAACCTAATTATTGGATATGTCACTGTGAGTGTAGCACCATCTCTGCCCATAGATGGTGTTGGTTTCCTGCTCGGAAATAGCTATCTGAGAAACCAAATATGCCTCTAGTAAGTTATGAACCATGTGCTTTACCCGAGCCTGAGTGTCCTTTTTAACTACTCCCTTATGTGTACAAAAAAACCCAGAACCTACTACTAATGATTATCCAATGTATATATATAACAGTGAATGATAAGGTTGTTTAGATTCATTGATCGAGGTCAAAAAAACGTATGGCTGTATTGTCATAAAAATCTTGAAATCATTGTTTTGGTTAAACTTAATTCCAATAATGACTAGATACATAATATGACCACCACTTATTGCAGCATGTGGCATCATAAGGAAATGGATCTTCATTTTAGTACACTTTTTAAGCAGTAATTCTTATTGGTTTGCCTCTATGTTATACCATCAGACAGTGGCCTTCAGTACATTGGTTCAGAATTCTGAATCTGAAAGTATGAGTATCATTAGATGGTTGAGAACCCGTTCAGTGCTTCAATCTATGAAATTGAATGTTATTTACTCAAATTTCATGAGGACTGTTTGAATGAAGCACCTTTAGACTTATAACTGTCAGCCAAGATGGTACGGTTCTCAGGAAATTTTCTAAGAACTTGATAATAATGGAATGATAACTGAAATATGTTAATCAGGGGCCTAGGACAAAAGTGAATTTGTGATTCTGAGACAGATTGTTTTCAAAGCTTGTGTCTTCATAGGGTGCTAAGGTTCTCCAGTAATTTCACAAAAACCTGTGTCTAGCCAACCTGTGTTGTTGGGCACCAGAGTAGAAAGTTAGCAGAACACTGCTGCAGAACACACAACAAGGTGAGGGTGTAGGGGCCAATTTCGGCCCCAATGTACAGTCTGTCTACAACTCACAAGGGTCAATTCAAGGGATTATAACATCGAAATGTCTGGCAATCAAACTATGTAGATTTTAACTCAGGGAAGAATGTCCAGTAAAATTTGAATGAGAAGGATAATGTCAGAGAATTCTCAATGGAAGGAGTACAGCATTGATGTCCATTTGTGATCACAGTCAAAGCTTTCAATGACATTTATAAGGATGTATTTCGACTATTTTTGTTTATTATTATTTTATATTTGTGAGTCGGCCTACTTTTTAATCAGTGGCCTCTGCTTACACTAACCTAGAAAAGGGCCAGTGCTACCATTTCATACCTGTTTCAGCTGGTTTTGACAATACACTGAATGTTTTGCCTCCTGTAATTACTACTAATAAATACTACTTATACTACTATTAATACTAACAATACTATATTATAATATGTAAATATGTATGTAAATAATAGGCAGGAGGTGTGAGATTTCAGAAGAGACAGGATGAGGCCAACAACTCAAAATGATTGGCTGTAATCATGGATGAACACAGAACAGAGGAGGAATGTACGAGGAAAGCTGATAACTGGACTAGAAAAGAGAGAAAGATGAAGCCCTATTCCATATAGAAGTATAGAGAGACCTCAGAGTAATGGATGTGAAAGAGGAGATCCATTTTGTGGCTAAGAAACTTAGTCGTTGACTGAATCTATATCTATTGACCAAAGCATTTCCCTCAAGGGCTCTGAGACCACAGTTGACCACAAAAAAACAACACTGGTGAAATATGAGAGGGAGATGAAGGCAAAAATGAACTGGATGACGAAAAAAACAAAAAAACAACGAGGAGCAAGAAAATGAATAAATGGTGGAAGAGGAGTCAAGATGAAATGTGAGATGGACAGAAAGAGGAGAGAGATAGACAAAAATAGAATGGACGATAAAAAATGAGACGCTACGAGGACATATAAATCCATTTTACTTGCTGAATTGCTGAATAAGGAGACCTGCCTCACTACCAAGCTATCATGGCTGCTTATGCCTGCCTTTCGTTATGTGTACATTTTATAAATCTTGAGCTTAAAGCATGACTTCTTATGGCTGCCTTTCGTTATGTGTACATTTTAAACTTAATCTTGCTTAAAATGAAAGCTTAAAAATGAAAATTGGAAAATAAGAATTGTGACACAGCCCTTTAATTCAATTTAACTGTAGATTGTCTATAGTTGCTAGCGGGCACCATTCAGCCAAACTGACCATTTTCAGTCCCCGATATACCATGACTGTTATTCCTCTGCTGTTACAGTCAGACGGCAAGATAAAATGTTGTATTTGCTAACGCCACAGCCTAAACACATGCCATTACACAACTGACCTACGCTACATTAGGACAGTTGCCAGATAAAAGGTGGCAGAGCCAGACAAAATGGCCATGGGTTGGGTTGCCAATGCTATGAGTATGTAAGCAGGGGGTCCGGTCTCCTCCCTCTGAATTTTTCTAATTCCTTGAAATCTTGATTGGGTATCCTGTATTTGGTGGCATATCTGGATGTAATAGTCTTAGTATTAGTATTAGTAACAGTATTAATTAAGACGTTTAATTTTAATACCTCTATTTTGAAGTTTTATCTCAGTCAATGTAAGGGCCATTAGACAAAGCTTTATCTGTATCTGTATCTTACAAATCTGTGTTTGTTGTTGATCAGCCTCACAATTAGGAAAATAAATATTTCCAGTTTCATAAAGACAATGTAGAGGATGCAGCTACTGATATATCCTTTTCTGGATTACTTAAAAAAACACTGATCATACAGAACAATACAATATAGACCTTAGCAGTGACAGATGCTGAACTAAAACCCTGCCCACCAGGTTTCCATCGGCCCTCAGCTGTGTGGACTGCCTACTGAGAAACAAACAAATGCCAGTAGATAAGTTTCAGATGCTCTGCGCAAACTGTGAAAGCTTTTGATACATCAGGTTTTAGCAATATTGCATGCTCGCCCAGTTCCTTCTTCACTGCTTTCTACTTCAGCTTATGGTGGACCTACTTGCTAACATTACAAATGCATAACCATATCACATTAAAAATGCATTATACAAATACACAGTAACAAACAAATGAAGAGCCTTCTAAACATGCATTCAAATAATGCATGAAAATAATGCTTTAAAACATATACAGTCAGTACATGTATTTAACGTTTAACAAAAATGTATTTATCAGAATGACTGGGAACTTAGAATTGTTTGTCTCATAAATACATTCATCCACTGTCATTATTAACAGTGTGACAATAAATATGCCTTTTACAGTAACACCTGGCAACAACAAAAACTATTGTTTCCCAAAACATAAGCATAGCGCTAAAGCTCATAAAGCAAATGTTCTCCACACATTTATCCCAAGCATTCTCTAAACCAGCTGGTTTCAATTAGCACAGCTCAGCAGTCAGATAAATGAGCTCATTACCACCTGGCAGGTAGGGACACAGGAGCATTTACACTCTGAAGACGGGATGTCTGTCTCTGAGATGTACACACAACACAGACATCCCTCAAACCCTCATGGCTTCAATGCAGGCCACTTGTGCACCTATAAATGTGTCCCCCCACAAGGGGGCAGCATTGCTCCACTTGTTGCATTGGAGCTGCCTGCCAGTTGCTCTACTGGTGCATAGTGATGGGTGTACATGCAAGTATGTGTTACAGCAGAGTTTAGGCTGGTCATGTACACCCCAGAAATAAATCATGTATTTAGTAACAGTAAAAGGAGTTATAGCTTGGCCAACTTTAGCTTCTGTAAATGTTGCATAGCTGAAGCAGATTCTTTTCTTTGTCTGTGTGTGTGTGTGTGTGTGTGTGTGTGTGTGTGTGTGTGTGTGTGTTTGTGTGTAATTGTGTGTGTGTGTGTGTGGGGGGGGGTTGGGGGGGGTGTTTTTTGCCCGGATTTGTGTTATAAAATGTGAGATAAAATTTGTAGCCTACAAAGAGTTCAGAAGTAGGTATCACACAGTTTTGGTCAAAAGAAAAACAAAGCCTTGATTATGAACACTAGTGGGAGCTCCAACTAATTTTTTTTGGTCAATTCAGCCCTATACACAGTGAGATGGGTTCCACCATGGATCCAAGTGGTACGTTAAAATAACAATAAATAAGACTCTTGGGACAGGCTGTGTATGACGTACATAGGCTAAAATTAAGTCTACTTATGCTACAAATAAGTTAAGCTACATCTACTGCACCTACATTAGATATATACATGAAGGTACCCTGTACTGCCAATGTGTACAAAAGACACTGAGTGATGTCCTGTGGTATTTATGTGTGCATGTGTTTGTTTGTTGTGAGTGTGTGCATATGTGTGTGTGTGTGTGTGTGTGTTTGTGCACGTCAAGTAGGCTACAGTAGCTTACTTTGCTGCTGGTCAGGTGCACAGGTGCACAATAGGACACTAACTTATGATTATAAAAGTAACTTAATTTTACATAATTCTGATAATGTTCATGCAGGGTTTTGTTTAAACATCCACAGTTTCCATTGATAGACATACATGGATATTTGTGTAGATATCTAATGAGCTTCATGTGCCATGGCCCCATCAAAGAAACAGGGGAATAAAATCTGATACTAAACCATCTTTATTTGTATAGCACATTTCATACAAAAAGGGATTTAAATGCGTGGTACAAATAAAAACAAAACACAGCATATGGAAGTAAAACACATAACAAACATAAAAAAGTACAATATAAGGCCATTCAGAGTGAAACTTGTCTTGATTTGATGTCCCCAGCTCCCCCTAGTGGTTAAATAATATGTATGTGTTGACCAACTGAACAAATTCAATGTTTAGACATATGAGTGAAATAAAGTGAAAAAGTATTTGGCCGTTATCTGTTTTTCAAGAAGACTGCTTCATATTAGGATAATTTGTTTAAATACTCACAAACCTGGAACTTTGTGCATCAAGGCCACATTTACTTACCAATATAAAAGAAAGAAAAGAATATAAGTGTGAAACTGAGGGTGTGCTTATTTATGAATGTGATTAAAACATGTGTGGAAGTGGTCATACCACAGGAAATTATCTGTTTAAGTCCAAATCATACATTTGAAGATGTGTCATGTAAATTCTTAATAATGTAGACTGTCCAGGACAGACACATTAGTGGCAACAATGAGCCCAGGCAGCTACAGTAGATTATAAGGGCAGAAAGTACTGACAAAATAAACCAGTGCCTCTGCCTTTTAGGTGCTCAAAAAGCCTGTAAAAGACAACATGTAACATGGAATTTGTGTCTTTGCTGGATGACGCAAATCCATAACATTTTCAAGGTACAGAGGTGACAGAATCAGAGTAAACTCCAAATTTCATGCCAATGAGTCATATTTGCAACAATCCATAACATAGAACATTTGCAATGTCAGACTACACCAACACAAAACCAATAATACAGCCTCATAAGACAGTTAGACATAAGACATTTCCTTGATTTGGAAAAAGGCTGAGGAAACACAATGCAAGGCTGTAATAAGATATTATACTATATTATAAATTAATCATTATACAGTAGGTACAGTAACAAAAAAGCTTGCAATGACTTACCTGATAGTTTCCAAGTAGCATTACAAAGCTAATGAGGACAGATATTTTTCCAGTCTACACTGGAAACATGTGGAGAATAACTATGAGCTAACTATGAGCACTATAAGCTTATAGCTCAGAGCATTTAGAGGGGCAATTATACCAGCTTTCTTTGATGCTGGTCATGTGGGGCTGCATCAGGCATGCTATGAGAAATGAGTCCACAGAGTGACAGCTAAAACAACAGATAATTATGCTAATTAAACTAAGAGAGAAATTTGAGCCAACAAGCCCTGTAGGGTCTTGGTGGAATAGGCCTCATTTCTCCACAACACTGCTGGAAGAAGCTATGATGAGAGGTGTTGCGGTAAGATAACTGGTAGATACCGTAAACTACAAATTCTGTGATGACTGTAAAGACACGCAGAACATATTTAATGTTGGAAGGTTTTTGACCAGTGTTTATTCAACGAAAGCAGTGGTATATATGTTTAAGGCCTATAGTTGCAGGGGCATACATTAAAATGTTCCTGTGATAACTCAGCATATGTTAATCTGTTAGAGACCCATGGGAAAGGAGAGCTCTTTAATGTACCAGTTCACAGACTAGGATCCAGGGACCCCCAAGGCTCCGCAGAGTGTTGCCTGGGGGTCCGTGAAAAAGTTTGCTACAAAATGACATGACAAATGAATCTAAATGTAAGGATATGTGTTCATAAAACAGTAAAAATTATTTACTTGAGATAAAATATACGATACGTCAAGAAAAACTAACGTAATGAGCAGTAAGTGATCATTACAGTCCTGTGAAATCTAACAATGTAAGATTTAAGGGCTTATTTCAAGGAATCAAGGGATCTTATTGTCACATATTTTTTTACAGGTGTAAAATATGCAGTGAAATTACGGATTTTGTCTGCATAAAAAAGAGAAAGGTGTGTAGAATAAGGTAAGTAAATACACATCTATGCAAGGTGTGAGTAATATGTTTGTATGTGTGTCTGTGTGTGTGTGTGTGTGTGTGTGTGTGGGGGTGTGGGGGGGGGGGGGGAGACAGGGGCTGCATAGAGATGGGCGTGTATGAAGGTTATAGAATGGTCTGGAGAAAGGCAACAGCTATGCAATTAGCACCACTCCCACACATTACCAAGGAGCGCCCTTATACTCCCTAAACATAAATATCACTCTATTTTTTTCTTTTCAATCATATTTTTCCCAATTATTACAACCAAATTTTCCACCATTAGCTTACACATGCTTTTCTAGGTTCATGTGCAAGGTGCAGCCTAAAGAGCCAGGTAAAAGCCCCTTAGTAATTTGTATCCACACAGCATAAATGATTTTCTTTTATTACATGTGTAGAGGTGGCGGTCCTTTGTTCCTCTACAGCTCGCTGTACCCGCAGCAGCAGGGGAGAACATCATTTGAAAGCCATCCCCTTTGGAAATGGAGAGTGGATTCTTTTCATTTGCTTAATTACCTAATTAACAGAAAGCTAATTACTTTGTTGTGTGCATGAGTGCATATGGAGAGGGTGTTACATAACTGATAGTAATCCGCTATTAATTTGTTTTAAAGCGGCACTCTATCAAACCAAGCCAAAATCCATGGAGCATCGGCTTCAGCACAGAACAAGATGTCAAAACAGGCGAGACAAAAACACTTTTGTCTTAGATTCACCATGGCTTACTACACCAGTACACAAATATGGATCAGCGTGTTCTTTGTTAAATGGTGAATTTTGTTGGTTATTTGTTTTGGAATGTCTGTTTGAATTAGAGTCATTTTGGGAATTCTGAATAAGGAACAGACCAGCATTTTGAAAAAAATAGATATGCCTACTAAACTTTGTAGTGGGATATTTTAAAATTACATATTGATATTTCCCATATTTGGGTAATGTTGTTATATAGCTATATTTCTGCATTAAAGATCCATTTGAATTGCTTTATGGTCTCATACTACTCATGTAATATATTTAGCAATGTTTGCCAGGAGCAAAAAAAAACTGTTGCAAAGCGAATATTGTCCTTATATTTATACTGAAAGAAATTAATACATAAGTTTTTGCTTTTAAAAGAGATTTCAGACAGTTTTTATTTTATTTTTTGAAGATAGTAGGCTATTGCCAAGCCTAGATGTGGCATTTTGATGTGATTGTGTGTCAATGTCCGGGAGGTGGCGCTATGTACTAAAGAAATAGGTATTTTCAGCACTCACAGTAGCAGAAAAATTATAGGAGACATCAGAAAAAGTGAATAAGCTACAACCATTGATACAATTATTTTCTCGAATAATTAAATGTCTTATGCGTCACAGCCCTACATGAAAGACAACAACTTCATATCAGTTTTAATAGCCTAATAATATGTTATTTTTTTGTTAAGGTTTAGGCGTTTAAATTCATTCAGATGCAGACAGCAGACTAGGTTGTAATCTATTTTGTAAATAGAGCAAAACTCTGTAGATTGAAATAGGTTAAGAAGGAACAGTTAACCTAGACATGTTTCTGCTGTAGCCTGGCTCCTCAAAGTCGCATTGGTCTACAGTTGAAGTAGCCTAGCCTACATGTCAACTTATCTTCAAGGAAAAAAAAACGTTTAGGCTGATAAACATCGAAAATCCGAAGGCCTACCTATTAAGGGCTTAAACCTAGAATGATTAAGTCATCATCATTGTCCGTTAGATTAGATTGCCATTCCAAAAGGGGAAGTAGGTAGTAGCCCGTGAAGAACATGCATCCCTCACATTCAAGAAGTTAAGCACCACTTTTTAATAGCTTTACACGAACACTGATTTGAACCCAGAGGACATTCATTCTCACTGACAACTTGACTTCCTTGCATAGATGTCCTTCGCCTGAACTTTCACCTCTCGAACCTGCTCCGATTCACTGGACAAAGTGCAGAAAAGGGGAAAGAGCCCAATTTGCCACAACCCTAATTAGCCAGTCCATGGCACTTTCACTTTTACAATAATATTTCGCTTCCTGGCGAATTCAACACGGCATAGGCTACGTGTTACATTTTTGGAGAAACGGATAAGATATTTGCTGAATCGTGTTTATCCTTTAGATGTTCAGTGAAGCTCTGCAATGAATGTTGTTTACCCAGCAGGTGGATAGTGGATGTGACGTCACGGACTTGGAACATCAAAAAATAACAAATTTCTAAATCCGCGATTCCCCTTTTCTTTCAAGGCGCATTAAAGTGTAATAACATCAGAAGCAACTCGCCCTCATGTTCCAGACAGATGGTGGTGTGAAACTGTAGAATCCCTCTTTGAAACTGTGCTTTCCGTGAATACAGTGGGGATCTTTCAGGTTCGTGGAACGCGGAGTAATACTAACGTTAGGCTATTTGTTTGCATGCTTTCTGGTATACAAGATCTTGTGTATAGTTGATTTTCAAGCCCTGAATTGCGCTTGCTGTGATAATCAGCCACTATCGAATTCCGGTAAGTTGACCATGCTCTCCTGCATTTTTCTTATTGATGCGTCCTTGTTTGCGCAAATGCACATGGAGTTTTGGCTTTGTTAACACAATGTTTTCGGTTATTTGTTTCTAATGGTGAAAAAGAGTGATAAACAACAACAACCTAATTATCTGCGGGCTGGAATTATTCGTGTCAGGTGGCTGCAGTGGTCGTAGCATTTTATTCCAATGGTCAGTGATTAGGGAAAAAAGACCAACTGCGACTCATTGCTACTTTTTTGAAAGTTAGCTAGCTCGTGTGCTAGCAAGTTGTTGCTCTCGCATCTGGGTACATATCTTGATTAAGAGTTTAGGCAGTAGCCAGACTGTGCAAACTGATGCTTTCACATAGATAACCATGCATTTGTTTTGAAACCTGTTTTGCAAGTCCGAAACTGAAGATGTGCAATATGGGCTACGTAACGTTACTAAAGTTTCATACTCGATTTTTTTTGGACCATAACCAGGGATTAGTGGCTGGTCCCACGTGTTGTCCTTCACCACAAACATCAGCAAATACCACATTTTTTGACAGCATAATGAGGAACGATTGTAGAATGTCTACTATGTATGGTTTGTCCTTCATAATTTATTAATAAGTTGCGCTTTGATGAAAATACTGCCGCATAACACTACGCCTGCTGTTGTTTCTTATGACCTAAAATGTAATTGTGAATCCTAATGGAATTTTACTTTAGAACTTTAATGGGGCCTATACATTTAAATGTATCATTAACACGCATCTAAGAATACTCGCGCAAGTCCTGAGCTTTCGTCTCAACTATAATATTATGTAGCAATTGCAACACGATTTATTCGCAGAGTTCCACTGTCTGTGCTGTGCTGTTTCATGGTGTGCATGCTACACGCAATATCTCTTCTGAGACAACTCCAGTTGTTTTAGTCTTAATGAAACGGCATTCGGTCTGATCCGACCTTATACTAGTTATAGCCTACATATTATCGGTAGTCTGCATTTTTAATGTAATAGACCATGTTGTTACTGTTATCGACACATTGGCAAAAGTTTAAGACTGCTTTAAAAGACTATTGCAAAGCAACTGAAAGTTTTACAGTGAATCACAGTCACTGATTTCTAATCTTATAACAACCTAGGCGCTTACTCTCTGTTTAGGACAGTTTTAACATGGCTATCTGGCTGTCATCAAAATCTTCTGCAGGGTCTAATAGGCTAACCAATGTCAGCTGTATACTTTGTGCAAGTTGGAAAGAAAATTAGGAAACGACAGTGTTACGGCCCACCTACCTTAGTCGCAGTAGATTGTATTATATGGAAGTCTCACTTAACTAGTAACAATCTTGAGTTATCAACATTATTCTACAGATGTGACCATAGTTGGTAAAGTATTTGAAGTAGTTTTTTTGTCCCATTTGATATCTTTCCTTGGAAAAATTTTCTATTCAGTTTTTGGCAGTAGTTGTTGATAATTAAAGCTGATAAGAGGCTAATAGACATATGCACATCGAATTTAGGCCATATTGGGGGCCTATATGAGTGCCACATTTTTTTCTATGTGTCCTCGCAGTTTTACTAAAAACTAAAATTAGGCTACTGCAGCTTTAACAGTTTGCTGTGGCAGAGCTCATTTTTTCCTTGGTCTTTGGATTAGGCCAGTCATTGTCTGAGGGGGGAAAAACACTTTTTTTGTCGTAGAAGTAAAGTAAACAGCCTCCAACAAGCGAACCTTGACAACCCAGATTAAGGAAAACACTGGAGATCAAACAGCAGTGCTGCTGGGCTGTTGTCATGAGCTGCCTGGGAGAGAGAGGGCTGCAGACTATTTGAACAGGCGTCGGGGTTTGTGTGCTCACTTATGCAGAAATGGACCTTCGCAAATGCTGACCCAGGTTTAAAAGCACAGGGTGAACTTTCTTTGAAACTCGCCATGCCTGGTGTTTAACTTTACCTCAGATACAGCTCTAGCCATTCATCCTGATTATTCAAACAATGGCAAAAAGAGAAACGCACTAGTTATTTATTTATTTATTTATTTATTTTTTGCGCAAAACGTTATGGGAGATGGTGTATTTAGTCCCTTATCATACAGTGCAACACAAAATTTATTTAACCTAGTGTTTTATTTCTAATTGTTTTGTAAAAGTTGTTATTACTTTGTTATGTATGCCTTTGTGTGGGATCTTGTTTTCTAGACTAAAATTCTGTGTGGATATTAATAGCATGTCAGTTTTAATGGTCTGGCAGTACAAGTTAATGGAGTCTGTTTTAGTTAAAAGTTTTGGACATTTAGCCTATTTAACAATACAAATAGTCTTTCATGTGATTTCTGAAATCCAACAATTATTAACCGATTCTAGTCTTTAAATATACATGAATTAGAGACTAAATTAGGCCCAGAAGTATAAATGAAAGAATGTGTATGTACTGTATGTACAAAGAAGAGGTAATCAAAGTCATGAGTTGCCAGTGTGAGTTTGTGGCGTGTGTGTGTGTGTGTGTAACTTTGAGAGATGGCGACTGTGAGTCTTCCCTCCAGCGGTGTTTTCAGGCAGATGTTGTCTCTCAGTGCCGTGTCCCGTCACACTGTGCACTCCATGACAAACAGACAGGTCATTGGTTAAGAAGTGGTCAGCCACAGGTGAGATGGTATAGCCGTGCCTTCTTCGGTCGCTACAGAGAGTGTTAGCACTGCTTTGTGTCTGCTGCCTTGTGATGCATGCTCAGCTGTTCATCAGTCTCCATGGGCAGAACAGCACACCAGGCTTGTATGCACAACTGCATATGAAAAAGCTGCCTCTTTGCACAAACTGTTATAAATGTATACTGTTATGAGATATACATGGAGACTACGTAAAGAAAACAAATTTGCTAGGATACCCTCATAGCTTAAATGTGTATTATTATCATCTTTTTATTTTAAACTGGCCACTGAGCACATCATAAGATCTACTTGTTCACAGCACAGGTGTTTTAATACTGTTATGGTTTTCATCCATATTAGTATAATAACAGCATAATAAAGCAAACTTCACATGGTGTTTATCAGACTCTACTTTTGTTTATTAGAGTATTAAGACATGTAACTAAGATGTGTGTGACTAGAACTAAGAACTAAGAATTTTTGTCACAAGTGAACAACTTATTCTGAAAATGAATGCATCAAACAGTTGATTTGTTTAATGGGCTCAAGTTGATCAGAGTATCCAAACTGACCAGTAAATGTTTTATTTGCAACCAAATCCTGCTAATTTTATTTGAACTTATTAGACGTATTTACGAATAAATAATACACTGTAAATTCTTAGTCATGAGACATTACCTCATATGGGTATTGTGCCTTATTAAAAATACACTGTTGTATGGTTACCTTACGCAAAAATGAAAAATTCAAAGCAGTGACTGCAGTCATGGTTGATTCATGCTCTCCCGTATCTCTTTAGCCAGATGTTCCAACTTAGTAAATTACTTAAAAGTAATTTACAGTGCTTTGTATCATGCTTTTTTCTTTCTTTCCAAAACTTGCTGTATTGCAGGAAATACAAGCCTGCACAGTAGTACAGTTAATAATAGTACTTGTGTTTCATTTTATTCTGTGTTTGCAAATGGAAGAAAAACACAATTTTTTTTTTTTGAATTAGACTTGGAAGAGATTCATGTTCAGATGGGAAATTTTTTTTTTTTTTTTTGGATTAAATTATCACCAACTATTTGCCATCAGCTTGTTCAGTTCATACCTTGATATGTCTAGCTATGTTGGAGTTTTACGTAGAGATTCATTTGACTTTTTTAAATTATATAAATATTTATTTATAACATTTATAATTTAAATATTTTTACATGATGACCAGGTGGCTGGGTTTATTAGATTTGTCAAAATGTATCTATGGTTCACAATGACTATTGTGACCAACTGTCTCTTCCTGATTGTACCTGTGACTAAATTAAGTTATGATTGTACCTGTGACTAAATTAAGGAATACAAAAAGTTGCTAACTGATGGAGCAGTCATTGCAGTAGACCTGACTCATTTTATAATTTGAAACATGTCTGCTTTTTCCCCTCTAAATTCTGAAAGTAGACAGCAAATGTGTCAGACTACAAAGTAATATTGATATTTACTTGGTATGATGTAGGTTTGAATATATGTACTAAATGGATGGCAGAAATCTTTCAGATACCTGTATTCAAAATCAAAATCATCAAGTTTCAACAGAAACATACTAAATACCTGGCTTTGTGGATTCTGATTACTTAGGTACAGGGTCTGTGGTTAGCAAACAAGACTTGAAGATTCATAGCATTACTCAGGGAGGTTTGCACAGCAAGTATGCCTCCAGTGGACTGTACAATCCAATGTAGATAACCACTTGTGTTACATCTCAGAGAGAAAAAGAAAGGATGTTGAAAAATGCCTTGCATAAATAGAAGATTAAGGTTAGGTTATAGCTTTAAAAATAATATGTATGTACCAGGTATCCAGACCAGTTAAAGAACTGTACCCAACATCAACCAGTAAGCTGTAAGTCTAGATGTATTATGTAGTAATTTGTCTTGTGAAATCCTCACACTGTCACATTTTAAGTAGTTTTCAGTAAAGTTGTGATTTTACAGATTTTTGAGATTTCAGTTCTGTAATAACTGTAATATCATTTACAACTTGCAACTGGTTTAATTTTAATTAGTTACGTGAGTAGTTATTTATGTAAGCAATAATGAACAGCATAATGTGGGAATATTCCATGTTCAACCACCGTTGCTTTGTCTGTGGTATATAGTATACATATACATAACATTTTAATAACAATGTTTTAGATACTTGGCTACTTGGGTTCGTTTGCAGAACCATTTCCCTCCGCCACACAATGAAGACTCCTACAGTAAGCTGCGGTTACTAGTTCTGATTAGAACAAAAGTGGATTGGACAAAAGTTGTTGCTGTGAACAAAAGTTGATTGTTAGTTTGACCTGTTGTTGTCAAACATTATACAAAAAAAAACATTTTGGAATCAAAATGGTGGAATCAGGGTTTCCCATATTCATAAAGTCAGTTACGACATTGCTATGCGACAAACGTTCGTTGGAAACAAATTATAACTCGATGTTAAAGTGACTGTTCAGTTAAACTCCACTGCAAGTTGTGAATGGATATGCAAGTGTAAAATGGCCAGAATAGTGGAACCACTATTCTACCATCTATATAAAATAATGAATATTCTAAATAGCGTGTAAGCTATCCTGAATTCATGTCAAGATTTAATTACCACCTCGAACGTGCAATATTCCATCATTATCCCTTTCGGAGTAAAAAAAAAACGAATAATTTCCATTATATATAAAACATACACCTGAAATCTCACAAGGCAGATTCAGTGAGACCTCTATCAAAATCCACTAAGACTTGGTTCTTCAGATATGTATATACAGTGATAAAACTGGTGCCTTGTTAACACTGTTGGACATTCCATATGCATTAAAGGATGCTATTTTCTATGGTGTTTCATTTAAGTTATGGGACAAGTACAATTAACTGCAAACTCCAGGGGCTGATGATGTATCAATTAACATCAGTGTTAATTGATTGTTAATTGATGATGGTATTCTCTGTTTAAGTTCTCTTCTAGTTCAGAACTAAAGCAACACAAAACTGACCTCTAGGGTCTGAGCTGGATAGATGCTTTAAAATGGCCACTGGTCGAAATTGCCCTGTTTAGCTTTTTTTCTTTTCTGCAGCCATCATGTAGGCCAGCTGTTCACACGAGTAGACATACCCTATTAAATAACTAGCCCCCCGAAACCCTATTAAATAACAAGCCCCCGCTCTCCTGCCCAGAAGACACTAATGAAGTCTAACTAGATGACTCGCTAGATAAGCTGGAACACCTCGGCGGATTCCACAGCCTTACGTCGTTGCCCTGGCGTGATCTCCGCCGGTGCCCCTCCCTGACGAGATGTGGAACATGGCAGGCCCCGCTTCCCCCATCACATCCCTGCCACTGGGAGGGAAAGTTGTTTCCCTTTGATCACGTCTCTCTTCCCATGCTCTCCTCTTCTTTGTCTTCGTCTTTTTTAATACTCGTACATCTGTGTCCTGAGTTTGTGTGTCTGTTTGTGTGCGCCCATACGTGTGTGTACGTGTATGCATGTGTGTGTGTGTGTGTGTGGATTGGGCTGTGCGTCGTGGTTCGTGGATCACTCCAGCTTGAAGCTGCCGCTCAGGAAGTGATAAGCCATCAGAGCACAGAGATCTGAGCCGGAGGTTCAGTGGGCCTGCTGTGATTGAGCGGTGTGGGCAGAGTGGGGGTGGCTGCGTGGGGTAGTGTGGGGTAAAGGTACTGCAGGAGGAGCTACAATACTCATTTTGTTGATGGGGTGTCAGTGTGAGTGTGTGTGTGTGTGTTGTGTGTGTTGCTGTGTGTCTTGAGAGACAAACAATAATCTCTCTGTAGCCGAGCTTCTTGTTTTAAGTTCCCTCCCTGGGAACTGTGGGCTTGCACCCTGTCGGTAGCAATATGTTCACAATTAAAACGTGTTTAATAAGGAAGCTGTTGTGCATATTAATGACCTTATCAGCGCGTGTGTACTAATTATTTTGCAAATTGATGCATTTTTCAATTGAATCTCAGCGTGAATTCAGAGAGCCCACAACTGATGAAACTTCTTTTGAAGTTCTGTGTGCGTGCGTGTGTATGTAGAAAACACATTAAAGATCTCACACTTCATTTTGATCCCTGCTGAAACCGGCAGTTTTTAATTGACTGGTTGTTGCTTGTTTATTTGATATATTAACCCACATGTTTAATGGGAGAGACTAATGATGACACACTGAATGAAGCGGACCTGAAGACATATTCCACTTCCATCTCTCTCTCTCTCTCTCTCTCTCTCTCTCTCTCTCTATTTATATATCATATGTCATATGTGTGTTTTTGTATCAGACAAATCCACATGTTGCCACTCAATCAATAGCCCTGTTGTTAAGGGTCACTTTTTGCTGTTTGTTGGAAAAATAACCAGTGAATTTGATAGTTGATAACTAACGATAAATGAATGGGGAATAGCAAAATGAAACTGAAAATGTGAGTTACTGCCCCCCATAGTGTTCATCAGTTTTATGTTGTACCAAATTTCCTTGTTCTTTTTTCTACCACCAACACTCTGCAACGTTGAACAAGGGAAATGGGTCTCCAAACAAACTTTGTAGAGCAAATTCAGATAAGCTAGCTTGTCATTTGATTTACCTGTAGATCTAAAATGCTCTGAAATCTTCGTTGGGCATTATGTTGGCTATTAAAAGGTGTGTTTCTTTTTTTATATACAATATCTAATTATATAAAATAATATAAAATTATAATACAGTTGAATAGGATTATTTTACATTGTGTTAATTAAAAGTGGAATATAGCATATTACATTTGTGTGATTTTTGTTTTTGCATCACAGACTTTAAACCGGCACTAAGCAACATTCTGTTTTTCTCTCTCACGAGCAACCTCTAAAGCCCGCTGTATTGCATTGTATTGCACTGCATTCTATTGGAGGCGGTCCGCGCTGCTGAACATTGCAAGTGCTGTATCTACCGCTATTGGCCACGGTGGCGCATTCTACACCGTTCGTTCACCGTGTAATGACTAATTTTAGCATCCTAAACAGTATGAAACGGATTAATTAAATGAAAAATGTTGCATAGTGGGCCTTTAATGGAGTCTTCAATGCAGACTTTAATCCAGTCACACTCTTTCTTTGCTGTCTTTACAGAAGCTCAGAGGAATCCCAATTTTAAGGAATCCCTATTTTAAGGCAGTCTGGAGTTTTGTGTTCTGAATTTGATAGTAAACATCTCAATGTGTCTTGGTAATGAATAATTGTTGATCACTTATTTGTCATTATGAGAACGGCAATATCTTCTGGTATATTGCGTGACTTACGATAAACAAGCGGAGATGAAACAGAGTAGAAGTGCAGTGTGAGACCATTTCTCAGGAAAGGATGACAGTCCAATGCAATTAATGTGACGCTATATTTACCTAAACTAGCACAACGTCTCTTCTAATAGATCATTTAAGAAATGTACATCCGAACATAAATTCCGAAGAAGCCAGCACAAGCCAAAGGCTCCAGCAGCAAACTATTCAGGCTTAACATAAGAAAGTTCAAACCTAATTGTCAGATTGCCAAATCGCTGCCAGTGTCGAGAATCCTGAATTTTGGATGCTAGAAGTCCTTAGACAGTGTTTTTTCTCTCTTATTAACATCATTTCCTAATGTTATTATTCTTTATTATTCAAAGGTGTAGAGTGTAGCTATTTGCTTATTTGCCAAAGTTGTTCCTAGCCTGAGACAGTGATTCAATGAAACGGCTACCTCTGTTGGAAGCAATCATGCCTTGTAAAAACTAAATCTGACAACAAAATGGCTATTAACCTTAAAAGGCCACATTTGGAAAAATATCAGTCTTGTCGTGTGTTTAAGGCTTTAACATTCTATACTTAGCAAATAATTGATTAATGACGGCATGAATAGTTGAACATAAGAATTCCCAATCTCAATCAAATGTAGCTAGAATAAATGTGAAATTTAAAATGTAATGAGGCCGTGGTTGCCACGGTAGCCACTTGACCATATTCTCTCATCAACCTACTGCTTGCTTATAAGAACGGTTTAGTGACTACACATTAAACCATGTGGGTGGTCATCAGAGCTGACTTGTATATGAATACAGGCTGTTTTCATCTCTCTAGTCTCAGTTGCTTGTGAGCACTCCCATGCCAACCACCTCTGCATATTGACTGACTGCTAGGGTTGTGTTGTTTAATATGGCTGCCCAACACACCACAGTGCACAGAGCAGCCAGTCTTTGTGAGGTCCCCTGCTGTGCCAACAGCACCTGCTGAAGGTTTCTGGTGGCCTTTGATGCGGTGGAATGGCCGCTCCACCCACCCCCACCCCTTTTGCACTCTTAGTGAGCCTGCTCATCACTCCCCAGTGGTGACTCAAAGGAAAAGTGCAGCAAGTTGGACTGGTCACCATGCAGTGATATCAAATGGGGAGGAGGGCTTTAAGTGGTTGGACAGTTATAGACATTAAGAGATACAATGGTGGTCATGAAATGTGACAAACATGTTGGCTTTCACTTTATCAGCCCTTTGACAGCTCCTCAGTTTTTTTTCGTGTGCCATGCAATTTGGCTGACACCAGTAACTGGCAGCCGAAATAACCAAATTATTTAGTCATGGCTTTTTAACAGGCACAACGGCAAATGGATGTTAAGTAAATGATGCAATTTATTCCTTTTCTCCTCATCGCCAGGCTGCATGCCACGGGACTTGTGCCAGCTTTAAATAAGTGGTACCCAGATGGTATTCACATGACGCCCACTTGGTTACAAAACCATCCCCGGGAATAACTCCGCTACCACAACAAGCAATAGGTCAATTGAGCGGCGGCGCCTGTTGCTCGTTGTGTTTTGCATATGCAAATGGCAGCGATGTTGTGTCATTCCGGTAGATTCCGGGGGAAGAGGATCTCATGGGGGTCCCTAAATGAATTGGAAGGCAGCCCGGCTAATGAGCAAAGAAGCAGGAGAAGTACAACAACAACAAAAAAAAGACAAGGAAAAAAAAGGAAAAGTCGAAGGGAGACTTCCACTGCCGCCGCACGCTTCCTCTGCTCTTAAACGCGGTGCTTCCTGGATGCCTCTGCCTGGCCGTGTCGCCCCCACTGAGCGTGTGAGGAGAAGGAAGCTT
>JAGFZM010000003.1:924450-936275 GCA_017657215.1 Limnothrissa miodon | reverse complement strand
TTGGCCTCTCTTCTTTCGCACTCTTCTCCTGGCCTCTCTTTCCATCTGCCACACTTTTACACCCATCTTCATTTGCTACAGCTGTGCTTCTCTCTCTCCCCCCCCTTTCTGTGTCTCCTTGCCTCTCTTTCCCACTCCCCCTTTCTCTCTCTCTCTTTCTCTAGCCGTTTCGATTTCTCCTGGTGAAGTGAACTGTGGCGGCTGCTCTCTCTAACAGCCCACAGCTGCTGCTTGGGCAGGCAGCAGAGGACGTCCAATGTGGGAATGATTTTCTGCAGGAGAATGCATAAGTAAACAATGCGCAGCACCATGCATGAACCCAACACACGGCTTCTGCAAATGGACAAAAATGTGCCAAAATGAACTTGTATAGGTTTAAAACCTGCAAGACCACCTGCTTCCCCTTTCTGGATTGCATATCTTTTTAAGCACTCGCCTATAGGGAAATAGTGATGGATTTGTATGGGGTGTATTGACTCGTAAACCTATTGACTGTATCACCAAGTGCTCTTAGTATGAAGAGGAATGATAAAATTTGTTACAAGAAAGCTGGCATTTAGCTATTTGTTAATTGAAAAGGGCAAGGAAACGTAAGTTCTAATGTATCTGTAAGTTCCACTTACAGACTTAAAGATCCACTATGGTCTTAAAAAGGAACCTTTATTCTGTAAATAGCAGAGATTGCTCCCTGTTCTGTCTCCTACCTTCAGCACCTCAAAATGTTCCAAATGAGAAGGATAGTAGAGATCTTACAGATCCATCCTAGGGTTAGGTCACTTTCATAACTTTTGATCTGTTTCAGGGATGATGTAGCCACAACCCTAGGTTGAATGAGCCCTATTACCAGAAACGGGTTGACCCGTTTTGCTGAGCAACAAGCTAAGCAACACGGCATCTTTGGAGTCAAGGTTCGTAAATCTGTCTCAGATATTGGCTCGTTCGGAGCCTCAGTGAGTGATATAAGCAAGTCCCAACCTGGTGCCCTCAAAGTATGTTGACATTGCTGGCTTCAAGACCTCACCAATAAAAGGCATGTTTTCCAAAAGGTCTGTGGTCTGTGCCTCAATGAAAGGCTGAAATGGCTGACGCTTAAACTTTTATTGTACCGACTGCCTTGCCTTGGTCTAACTGAGAAGCTTAACACTTACGGAATAGGCCAAGCAGCTAGCTGAAGATTTTCCGGTTGGGATAATAACAGTCTCGTGTCCTGACATTGTTGAGTGTATCATTGCAATGCCATATTTGACAATCTGTATGTGATAGTAGGTCTCTGAGTGGGAAATGCCATGGCTAAAGCAGCAGCAGCAGTAGTGGGTGTAGAGTGCTTCCTAAAGACGCTGTTGAACTATATGGCGCTGTTGAATTGTTGAAGTAGGTATTTAACAGATGTTACTCAGACCCCTGAAAAGGAAGCTGCCATTAAAAGTATAGACTTGGCCAGCACCCCATCCCCCCCAGCCTTTGCTGTCCTCTCCTGCCCCTGGGCTGGGGACTCTGGGCTGATCTTTGGTCAGAGGCATGAAAGCAATGGTCTTATAGGGTGGAAAGGCTACAGACTAGTCAAATAAAAACATGGCTATGGCTTGCAACAGCACATCAGGCTCCTGCTAATTGTATTATTATCAATGTTCTAATCAAAGTTAAAATGGGGTAAAATTAACAGAAGTTTACCTGCAAAATGAAGAGAATAGGCTCTTTTCCAAGAAAAATACTATGTTTCTTCCTCCTGAAACTTCTGTCCTTAAACAAGAGGGCAATGGCTATTTTCATCAGACTAAACCCATAATATGACAACTGCTAAATGCTAAACACGTTTTAATGTGACGTTAAGTTGAATCAAATAAGGATTTTCTGATGTGTGGTTCTCACTTTGGTCACTTTGGTTACGAGAGATGAGTATGAAGAGGTAAAAAGTCATTAGTGTTCCAACTTTTTTGAGAATGAAAGGATGGCACCACCTCTGATTGCACTTAATCAGAAGGAACACGAGAACCACAAATCAGGAGTCGTCCTCAGAGACCTTGAGCACCCTTCGCTTGCAGAGTGCAAGTGCTGACTCACTTTGTGATCTCACATTCTGAGTTGGTTATGATTCCCATGCCGAGACATCTTGTTTTTTTTTCACAAAGCATGGGTTCATGGTTGCAATGTGGTGTGCATCACATACCACATTGCAACCATTAAAAATATGCTAAAGGTGCATAGTCATGAAACAAGTGGATACCATATTTCGCAAAAAGGTCATACTTGGTTGCAGAGTTTACCAGCAAACCCTGTTATGACTGTGATTACAATGTCTGTCTGTCTTATTTTCACTGCTGCTAAATTCATAAGTGTAGGATCAAGTTTCAGATAAAGAAGGGCACGCTGTGCATGCACACTCACACACACACACACACACATACACACACACACATTATGCCGACCTCTTGTCCTGCCTTTTTGCTGCTGTTTCAATTCATCCATATTCAGAGTTATTTACTAAAAGAGCAAAACCACAGCAGAACATGCAAGCTCACACCCAAAGTCTTGTGCTTTCGCCGTTCTGTTTCCCATCTCACCTTGCGATTGCTCGTGTGCATCGGATGGGTTGCACAGGAAAATGTTAATGCCTAGTCACATCCAAGCCTCGAGAATGGCTCTCGATCACACTCTCACATTCTTTCAAAATGGAAAAAGGAAGATGAATTTTGGCCATAAAGGCAGCATCACAAGGGCTTTTTATCCTAAATGACTCTGAGGATTGTTATCTGTGGGATGTGTGTCCTGCCTCCGTTGTGTTCAATCAAGTGTCCACTTAACTGTGACCGGGAGTAATTGTTCCCAAGTGGGCCACACACTGACCCATTAATGTCTGTGTTGACCCTGTAACCTTGTCAGCACGTCTTGGCTAGGGGTTTAAATCATGGTGCTCTCTCTTGCGCTCTCCCTCTCTTTCTCTTTCTCTCTCTCTCTCTCTTCTCCTTTTCGCTCTCTCTCTCCTATCTCTACTTCCTCGCCTGCCCTCTCTTTGCCTTGTGGTGGCGGGTCAAGCGAGCATCCGTGGCGAAAGACCACTCTCTTATAATTGTGCCGACCCGCTCGGGTCAGCCCAAGTGTCCCGCCGGCCTGACATCGCTTCAGATGAGGTGCGGGGGAGTGGCGCGACTAAAAAAACGGGTCAAGGCCGTTGATCGGCCGCCGTAGCCGCCTTCCACTTAGATGGAGGAAGGTCCAAGGCCTGGCGCAATTGAGCTAGCTTGGTTGGGGAGGGAGACAGAGAGCAGTTCATTTACGCCGTTGGTGATTTTCCTTGTGATATCATCTCTGTGGCTGTTATGAAGCTGTGTGTGTGTGCGTCTGTGTGTGAGTGTGTGTGTGAATGGCTGAGAAAGAGAGAGCTTACAAAGGGGCCTGTTGATTGGGAACGAAACTGCTCTTTTTTTCTGGCTTTTTATTATTCACTGTACTCTGCGTAGCTGTTTGCAGGGGAAAACCCCCACCCTGTTGACTTTTTTGTTTTGAGCTCAATGCTTTTTTAAAAAAAAAGAAAAAAAGAAACGAGGGTTCGACTTTATGCCATTTCCAACACTAGATCGCTATGAAAATCTCCCAGTTTTTTTTTTCCTCCTCCAGAGCGGCTGGAAACTTGACACACAAACAAGTGGCAATTAACAAACGGCTTTAAAGTGGCTGGTAACTGGTTTCTTTTGAAACTGACAAGGATTGCAATTTGTGTGAAAAGTAGGGATTAAAACCACATGTTGGGAGAAGTTGAAGGGTGTCGTGTTGAGCAGCTGGCATGCAAAAAAGGGCCCGCAGCCTCCTGAGCTCAATGCGAGGCTTGGGCCGTCCTATCAAAGCAGCTGGGCCCCAGTGGCTGTGCACGGACATACTGAGGTGTTCCTCTGTTAGCAAATGCGCACGACCCCCGTCAGTTGTCGTTGTGTCTCGTAGCGACGTTTGCCTTTTGTAAAAACTAATCTTGCCTCCCTGCCACACGGGAATTGAGTTCGGAGTTTGGAGTTCTGACTTGGGAGCGGTTGTCGCCGAAGCAGCGCTGGCTTGCGGGTGGGCGGGCGTTGGGGTTGGGTGTGTTGGGGGACAGAACGCTCCGTGGGGATCAACATATTTTTTTGAGTAATGACAGGCATGCAGGCAGCTAATCAGTGGGGTCTTATCTCAAGGGGGTAGGGGGTGAGGCGTGGGGGCTGATGCTGAAGAAAAGAATGTGGACAGGCCTCCTGCTTGCACTGAAAGGGGGGAGGGGCGGGGAGGCGTCAGGCGGGAGGGGTCGACTGTGCCCCAACCGAATTCCATACAGGCATGAATCATGACGAGCCTGGTTGTCAGCTCTGCGGTTTGTTGTGTCTGGTTTTAGGCCTTTGGTGCTGCAACCGCACAGTTGCTGTTCTGTTTGGTCATTTGGAGATGCACACACATGTGCACAGTACACACACACACACACACACACACACGCACACACACACAGAGCAGATCAGTTGGGTGCCAGCCTGGCGAGTTGCGGTTTAACACTGAGCAACATACAGCAACACACAGCAACTTCACTCATTACAGGAAAGTTTGCCGACCAGTGTCAGAGTTGGGGAAACATTCACTAATTCACAGCCACATCTTAAGGCTTTGCACTCACAATGGCCCATAATGGTTGCCATGTGCCTTACAGAGGCCGACAGACTGTTGACTAGTTCTCTGCCTCAGAGAAATCTGTGCTTGTATGAGTCCATTGTCCAGGCGAATGGCTTTAGTAGAATCAAGCGTAAAATGAACAAAAAATGTAAGTGCATAATGACCTTGGAAGCTGTGGCTCCCTTTCAAAGGAAATCAAAGGAGATCAAAACATTCACACCTAAACTTTGTAGACGTCTCTGTGACCGATATAGCTGGGTGACACAAACAGATTTTCTGAAATTTGGCCATTTGTTGTCATTTTTACTCTCAGATTTGGAGAACAGCGTGTCTCCAAGTCAGTTTCTAAATGAGCACATTTATGGACGTGGCCAAGGAGCATGACCTTTTTTTTCTTTCTTTTTTTAAACTGTCTCTTCTGCTCGTCATTACTATTAATTGGTAACAGATTCTGTGAGCTGTTACTAAATATCACAATCTCAGTTTTGTTTTTCAAAATGGGTACTATGTTACTAACCACTGGAATTTATGTGTCACCTCTCCAGTCTGTGGTGCCTGAAATCACGTTTGTGTGTGTGTGTGTGTGTGTGTGTGTTATTTTTTTTCCTCTTTCAGATTACTATTCCTGTTTACGTAGGATGTGAACTATTCTGAAGGTGCTTCCCCCACCTGTTGGCGGGATGTGGATTCCTGTATGTAGTAGTTTGATGGCTATCTGTTTGTTTCTGCAGGAGCATCAGAGCTGACACCTCCATTTCGCTGCCTCATGGTCCGGCCCGCAAAGAGCTGATTTCTCTTTGGCAGAATGGAGTGTCAATCTCACCAAACTAAGTGATATATACGGTAGGTATCAAGTTCTTGTGAATAGCATTTTAATTGTGTAAAAAATTAAACTTTGTCTTTTTTTGTAATTTAGAAAGGTATTTTTCCATCATTTGATATTACTGATTACTAACATTTTTTCATGTTCAGGTTTTTCATGTATGGTTACAGTATTTACATTATTTTGTATGGAAATACTGAAAAGAATATTATGTGATGCACACTCACACATACAACACATATAACAAATATAACCACTCTACTGTCAGTAGGTAGTCAATAGTTGTAAGTTCACTTCTAAAAAGCGTTCCAAAATTTGTGTGTAATTGTTTCAGTAAACCACGGTACCATATGCTCATGATCACTGGCCGCCTGTGAACAGTTTCCGTGGGTTTCACACGGGAGATGAGATTCGATTCTTATGCAGGTCACTTTGACCTCATTGTCTGTTTCACAACCTCCATGGCCCCGGTCTCTTTGCGCAGCCCAAGCCACTGCTTCGCATGTCATTTCTGCATCGTTGTCATTCAGCAACCTGCCACCTCCACTGCCACCGCCTCCTCAACTCTCCTCCCCTCTCTCCCTCCCTCTCTTGCTGCCCCTCCTTGTATGCAGTCAGCCGAGCACGTTGCGATTGGACGAGCGTTTTTCTGCACCCGGGCTTGGCACCTCGCCAGCCACCGTGGCAGCCCCTGCCTGGTCCCTGATCAGAAGCGAACGTGACATTTGTGCAGAGGTAATGGAATCTGCGCGCAATTAAATCTCCGACTGTGAAGAGGAGTCTATTGCACACCACCCATCCCCATCACCCATCACACGGCCGACCCTGACGCGACAGCAGGAGGGGGGCACCCGCGATGATGAAACCGTCCCAGCAGGCACCCCTCACACTCGCCCCTTCTCGCCGTGCCAGTCACTGTGTCAGGTTTCATTTTTTAACTTCCTGCCACAGAAAAAAAACAAACAAAAGACCTTGTGCTCGCTCGTCAATTAATTACTACTAACGTCAATTATAAATCTCTCCCCCCCCCCCAAATATTGTGGCGGAATTAAATTTCAATTATAAAAATTACATTAGGACAAGACAACATCAGCATTGGTTTAATGAATTCTGCTGAAGGAGACAGTTGTTATTTTGTGGCAATGTGTTGGGGGGGGCTCTTCAGTCTGTTTTGATAGAAATGTGAAGTGGAGGATGTAGCAAATGAAAGAGAGAGGGAGAGCATTGGAGGGAGATGTGGAAGGGAGGGAGAGAGTGAAAGAGAGAGAGAGAGGGAGAGAGAGAGAGAGATGGCACGTGATGCTGAAGGGGGGGTAGGCTGTTCTTTGTGGCACTGCACTTAACGCCCCATTTGTAGGCTCTGTGGGTAACGGCTTGAGTCATTGATCTGTGCCATAAAAAGTGGCATTAGTGTGTGTGTGTCACACCCCCCTCCCCCCCCACACCGCCTGTGTGCGTGCAGCGATGCGCCCATGCAACTGCTGATTGTGCATTTGCCCGCTGGTGATGCCACTGGCTTGCTTTGTGCCCCGGGTAAGATATTTAATGTCTGTGCATCTTCATGATCATTTTTCATCCACTGAAGAGTTAAGGAGGGTTGAGACAGGATGTATGTGTGTGTGTGTGTGTGTGTGTGTGTGTGTGTGGATGTGTGGGTGTGTGGTTGTGTGGAGGGGAGACCGAAGAACTCCTAATCCCTTGAAGCTCACTGGAGATATGGAGGAGAGAACCAGCAGATTCTTGTGTGTGTGTGTGTGTGTCTGGGCTACTTTCCCTTCCCTTCCCCAACCCCTCCCTTCTGCTCCTCTCTCCTCCTTCTGTTTTCAATGGGTGGAGATGGAGAGGCAGGATTTCCAGGTCAAGCGCCCACCCAGTAACCTCGTCCACCTCCTCCACCCTCCTCCTCCCCTAGAGCTGGCCCAGGACAGCCTCACACGTCTGGGCCATGAGGTCGTGGGGTCAGGGTGGAGACACCCCAGCCCACCGCCCAGTGTCTCCCTCCAGATACACAGCGTCCGTCTGAGCAGGCAAATAGGACACACATCGCCAGCCCGAAAGCTGGGAAAGCAAACACATATATGTTATTAAAAGGAGACAGGGTGGCTTTTTTATTTCCTGTCCTTTATTATTGATCTCACAATTCCTTTAAGGAATTCAAGCGTAAATAATGGAATATTAATATTGTTACTTATTGTTATTAGTATAATATTGTTATACTAGTATACTTATATAGTAATATAAGTATATTATTGATTACTTTATCTCCTTTGCAGTGTTGCTTGAATGCGGATCCTCTTTTCAAAGGTCACAAGCCATCTGGTAAATGTAAATGTTATATAAAGGAACACTTACAGACAGAATGGAATGGAAACGATAGACTGGAAACAAGTCTAGACGTTGTTGTTCTGGTTGCAGTAGTCATAAGCATTTACAGTTAAAGACTGAAAATATTTAAATGCTGGTGAAACAGAAAGTATTTGTATGTATTATATGTAACAAATGGAAAGTGAGATTGCTGAAGCGTGAAGAGTATCTGACGGGAGTCTTCTGAGTGAGGTCACCTCTTCTCAGGTGTGTGTGTGTGTGGGCGTATTTTGTTTCTGTGTGTGTGTGTGTGTGTGTGTGTGTGTGCGTGTGTTTGTGTGCGAGTGTTTGTCACCCCTTCCCCCCCAATTAAATGCCCTCTGCCATCATTATGCTGCATTGTTGACAGAGACGTATTTAGCCAAAGGGAGAGGTCAGGGCGGCCGTGCTCCCGCCGAGCGCCGGGTTAATTTGAAGCAACAATAAAAGCAAAAAAGCTCCTCCATTTCCTCCCTGCCACTCGCTCCACGAGGGCAAGAAGCACCCCTGCACCCCTCACCCAACCTGCCCGCCCTGCACGCTCGCTTGCCCGCCTGCCCCGCTCCGCTGGCGAAACCCAGCCCGCTAATGAAGAGCCGCCAGACCCCCTCCGCACGTCCACAAACATCCTCCTCCTTAACAAGTTGAACTTAGCCTCAGTCCCTTTCAATTATCATGTCCCCTGGTTGCATATGTTTGCGTTTTGTGGTGGTGGTGGTGGTGGTTGTGGTGCGAACGCGTGACTGTGACGCGCATGCTCCGGGGAGGAGGATAACCCGTGTGTCGGCCCCAGCGCAGCGTTCTCATGGCAAATTAGATGCTGACTGATAGACAAAGCAAATTGCTGTAATTGTTCAATTAGCCGCCATCAGTCAGCTGGGCAGAAAAGTGCAGCAGTGTGCTTGAGGAACAGGGTGGTGTTTGAGTGTCTGTGTGTGCGTGTGTGTGTGTGTGTGTGTGTGTGTGTGTGTGTGTGTGTGTGTGTGTGTGTGTGTGTCAGCCTTATTTGTGCTGCTTATTTGTGCCTTTGAACTGGAGGCGCTGTAACATTTAACAACAGCCAAGGGTCCTTAAGACTATTAGGCCCCCCCACCCCACTGTTCACAAGCCTCTACTCTTCTCACTCAAGTTCTCTCTGCCTTCATGCCTCACAAACACACACACACACACACACACACACACACACGCACGCATACATGCACAGATTGCTGAAGGCGTGGGTAGTGAGAGATTGGCCTTTAAATAGTCTCCGCTCCACACATTCTCATCTCCTCTGGAGCTGACGGCCTGACTACTGTTGGCTGTCACGGCTGCGGCCTTGCAACCCCTGCAGCCGCGCAGCTGCGCAACCCGGCAGCGTTGCTGTGTGTCCAATGTGCTATCGAGAACGCTGCGTGCGAGGCATCAAGAGGTCCGCGGCAGACGCTCGGCACGCTGAAGCCCCGGCGCTCGGCGTCTTCCGCCACGGCCCGCCATACGGCCGCCTCCGTGTCTTCCATCCTCCGCAGCCATTGTTGCTCCTCCCGCTGCTGCTGCTCCTGCACTCACATCTCCATCAGATCACTCAGTGAACCTAAAGGCCACCATTCTTTATTTTATTTATGAAACTAAAAACTGCCAACCTCTAAAAAGTTCTTCACTGAAGATCTTTTAGTCCTTCACTGAACATCTTCCTACAAATTATTTTGCAAACAAGGCCAATTTCTGATTCTGTAGAAGTGCATAAGGCTGGGTTATTTAGTGAAGTGTTTTGATGTCATTTTGGTGTTGCTTGCTCAACATATTTGAGGCAAGGTGTGCAAAGGTGTATGAAATCCTTTCCGATCAATCAGAGATCCACCCCCTCTTGTTAGTGTTATGCTCTCGAGTGCGGCATAGATTCAGCCAGCAAAGTCAGACAGTTCTGTGACGAGAGTGAGAACAGTCAAAAACAGTCAAACAATCACCCTTTTTTTCTACTTTCGTCAGTGATCATTGTCAAAACAAATCATGTCTTCTTTAGTCTGTTAATGTTCTTTGCGGCACCTTAGGCTAACATTTACTCATTGCTGTGTACTTCTCTCTCTCTCTGACTGACACACACACACACAGAGACGCACACACACACTGAAATGTCAGTAGTCAGCCCACACAACCTTTCTTAGCTAATCAGACCAAAAAAAATGACAATTTTTTTCCAAGCCCGGTAGGCAGCATGTTTGTCCAGGCAGAACCCTGATCGGCTAAAGTCCGTGGCTGTGTGTAATTATCAGCGCCACTCATTGAAGTGTAATAAAACAATGGAAGGAGGGCTTAAGGAACTGCACGCCTGAGCTCTGGCGCTCAAAGACAGGATGGGCAGGAAGGGGACAGCGACAGACGCTGGAGTGAATTTTATGGCTCTCCCTAGAATAAGCATGCAATCGCATGCCAAAGCATGCCATATCATTTATGACTAATCATTTTTGGGGACATTTTGGCTCAGTTTGTGTCCAGGTGATATATATAGTCTAAATTACAGTAGATATTACAAAAATGAGTTGTGCTTGGTCTATTACTGAATAATGTGTTTATTCAATTGAGTGTTATTCGGTGGGTGAGATTACCTTTTTGCTCAGAGTCTGCTTAGCTGTTGTCTAATATAACAACAGATCAGTTGGGGGTGGGGGGTGGGGTAAAACGTTTGATTTCATATCAAGTTTTTGTCTCGATTCCCATCTTTGTGCACGGTGCAGTGATATTTAACAGAAACAGCTTTGGTAGTGAAGTAGGCCCAGAATTGAGCGAGAATTGGTTTCCTCTCTGGTAGCTGCCGAGCGCCAGATACCAGCGCTGATAAAGAGATCACACATCGTAAGGATCAGGCCAATTTAGGCGACTGCCAGGTTGCCATGTCTCACTTGTTGCTCTGTCACGCTCGGCGGTCTCGCCTGCAACGCTCCGCACCATCTCCTCTGATAGTTGCCAGGGGGATTAGCAGCTAGCACTGGCTTTTCTTTCTCTCTTCCTCCCTCTCTCTTTTACTCGCTCTCTCCTGTGCTTTCTCTCACACTCTCTCTCTCCCTCTCTCTCTCTCTCTCTCTCCCCTGCTCTCTTTATGCAGTCTCGTTAGGGGAGCCGCAGCCCGTGTCGGGTGTCGATGCAGCCGTGTCTGTACCTAATGGTGACTTCCTGGCATTATCATGGAGCGGGAGTCCTGGCCAGCGCGGTGCTGTCGGGTGACAGGAAGGAGCAGGGGTGGGGGTGGGTGGTGGTGGAGGTGGAGGGTGTAGTGGGACTCGGAGCTCATTCCCTGCAGTCAGGCCGGCAGGAGAATAGGAAACACCACCACAGAGGTGGACAAAAGGGGAGAGGGAATAAAAAGCTGCAGCGAGAAGCAAATTAAAGCTCATATCTCCCATCTACTACCCCCCCCCTCCCTGTCAACACACACACACACACACACACACACACACACACTCCCCTTCCCCTCGCCGGCCCTCCTTGCCGCTATGTTTTCCTGTTTGGACTTGAAGGTGATTGGAGGCGAGGCCGTGACAGTTGACGGAAGCGCTGCGAGGAGAGAGTATTTATTTACAGTGCGGCGTGGTGATGCACGCTCAGGATGCGGTTTCGGGGAGGATGTGAACCTCCTCCTCCCACCAACCCTCCCTCTGTACGTATCCCCCTCCACCAACAACCTTTCATCCAAGTCTCCCGCCCCACACACACACACACACTCACACACACCACCACCTGCAGCACTGTAGGTTGGAAGTGAGGTGTAAGCAGGCGGTGTGGTGTGGTGCAGAGGCTTCAAAGCAGATGACGCGCATTGTGTAACAGGTCTTGGAAAAGGGCTGCCATAATCCAACACCCCCCCCACCCTGCCTTCTCAACACACACACACACACAGAAAGAGAGGGACTTGCTGGGCTTTTCCACCGGGCGTCCCAGTGACCTGTGCTGACCTTGAGTCCAAGTCCTGAGGCGGAGACAGGAAGGTGTGCTGAGTGAGTGCTTTAGGCTGTGTGTGTGTGTGTGTGTGTGTGTGTGTGTGTTTGGGGGGGGG
>JAGFZM010000003.1:906555-924350 GCA_017657215.1 Limnothrissa miodon | reverse complement strand
CCCCCCCCCAAACACACACACACACACACACACACACACACACAGCCTAAAGCACTCACTCAGCACACCTTCCTGTCTCCGCCTCAGGACTTGGACTCAAGGTCAGCACAGGTCACTGGGACGCCCGGTGGAAAAGCCCAGCAAGTCCCTCTCTTTCTGTGTGTGTGTGTGTGTTGAGAAGGCAGGGTGGGGGGCAAAAGAATGAATGACTAATAGAGAAGCGAAAAGTGAGTGAGTTTCGAGAAGAGTGAGTGAGTTTTTTTTCTCAGTGAGCCGGTGAGCGGAAAAGAAGGTGCCGCAGACCTTGAATGGTGGCTGTCTCCTGGGCCTTGTTGTTACAGTGTAATTACCTTTCCCTGCACCTCCTCTTAGCCTCCAGAAAGCACTGCGTATGTCAGGGTGTGCACATAACGCCTTTGTCGGCTTTCACAGTACAGCATAAAAGCTCACATCCACCCCAACACACATGTTCACATTTATATACTGCATATGTAGGCTGTAGGACACATAAAAAAAAAGAAATAAAATAAAGTACTGCAGGTGATGCTTCAGATCCTAAATCCATATCCATATACCCTGTCACATTTGCACATTAAAGCAGCTGCTTGGCAGATATCAGGTGGAGAAACAAAAACGCTGGGTTTAAGTCTTTCTCTGATTTGAGAGGGTGGGACTCTCTCTGACGTGTGCCCAGCCTTGGGAATGCCCCCTCCACAGTCCTGGTTCAAATATATATGTAAATAAATATCCCACCTCTTGCTTTGCTCAAAAACCATGTTGTTTGAGTATGCTGATCTCTCCAAAAAGCCTCACACATAGAGAGACCAGTGACTCCAAACAGTAAAGGAAACACAGCACCAAAAGGAATCTTGAAGCAAATCATAAGTCATTGCTTCTGTGTCTCTCTGCTTCTGCATTGTGAGCTCATTTTCCATTGCTAGAGCATCAGTAAAACTGTTTTTATTTTCGGTGCCAAATGCATTGAACTGAAAAGTTAGGCATAACTAAGTATTCTTGCCGCCAGGGCTCTTCGTGTCTGGCACATCAGAGAATATTCTTTTTTTTTTCTTTCGCAAAAAAAAAATCACAGAAAGGGTAAACGAAGGGTGGGGAGGGGGGGGGGGTCGGGGGAGAGGTTGGGAAGGAAAGTCATCAGAGCAAATGAGCGGATCGGCTCTTGTTAGATGACATTAAAAGTATATAAGGTTAATAGCCTTAATGAGGCTGAAAAACGCAGGG
This sequence comes from Limnothrissa miodon, assembly GCA_017657215.1. Classification (NCBI taxonomy): domain Eukaryota; kingdom Metazoa; phylum Chordata; class Actinopteri; order Clupeiformes; family Clupeidae; genus Limnothrissa; species Limnothrissa miodon. Next base: position 923,111 of record JAGFZM010000003.1, on the reverse strand, counting down.
AGACACTGGATCAGCTTTGCGTTCATGGATCACTTGTCTAAACGGTTCAAGTATTGTGCTGACCGCTCCGCTCCCGCCGCAAATGTGGAACTTAACTGGAGAGGCGGCCTTTTTGCCCTGATCAAAATGTGTGCTGACTGCAGTCTCTTCTGTTCAGGCGGATTTGGGGGGGAGGGTGGTTGAATTAGGTGGTGTGTGTGTGTGTGTGTGTGTGTGTGTGTGGTCTGCAGTAATTGTCTTACGGCGGTTTGGGTTGAGACGCATTAATTTTAGTGTGCTGCACTTGAAAGTTGCCACGATACAAGTTGCCCCCACAAGCTCGGAGGAGCATTGTTATCGTTGGACATGGCTGCTCTGCTCAGAGCAGTGAATGATTAACAGGGCATGTGAATGGAGTGAGTTTAGGCTATGTGGTTGTGCACAGGATATGCACAGACTCAACCTCATGACACATGTTCACCTATACGTCAAACCCACCCTTGAAGGTCGAGACAGCCAGCAACTCTTTCCCCTGGCTCTGTCAGCAATCTATTGAATACTTCTGGGATTTCACTGATCTCTTTTGATTCAAATTGATGAAGGAGGAAAGATACGCTCACACTTTTGTGTTTTTTTTTCTGTGTGTGTGGTCTCCACAGTTTTTTTTTTTTTTTTTTTTGGCGGCATGTACATTTACAGACTTGCCATGCTGAAGTGAGTCAGACAGGGAAGTTGGATAAAGATAAGCTGCCATTGTGCTGGTGGTGGTGGTGGTGGTGGTGTAAAGGAAGGGTGGAGGGATGGGGTGGCAGGACCTGTGCAGACCCTTGAGGAGACGGCGGGGATAACGAGGCATCTGTCTATCTTACTGTCTGCCTCTCCCTCCCCAGTCTCGCTTTCACTCTCCTAGTGTCTTCCTCAAGGGGACATGAAGACAGTGGAAAACCCTCTAAAATTGTCCAAAAAACAAAACGAAACAAAAAAACTAAACAAAATAAGTGGGCATTTGGAAAGTGAAATAAGGACAGGCAAACAAACAAACTATCTCGTAAACAACACAAAATAACCGCGGATGCACAAACAGGCTGTAGCTGCTGTGTGAAGGCCTTGGGCTTTCCACCTGGTTGGGTTTTCAGACGCTGCTCCTACACAGTGAGAGAAGATGCAGCTCCGCAAAAGCCCAACTGTCTAACTCTCAGCACTCAGTGTCTCAGTAGCAGTTTTCTGACAGGTTGTGCTACTCTAGTTTGTGTTGCCTGTTCTTTTGAGGTGAGTTAAACATCTAATCTGCTGTCAGCTAAATTAAAAAAAAAAAAAAAAAAAAAAAAAAAAAAAAAATTATGTAGGTTATTTTCATATCTTGTTTGATCACTATTGTTCTTGACTCATTGATAGATTATTTAGCAATTCTAATTTCTTTAGATTTAGAATGAGAAGATCATCCTTTGTGCCTATTCAATGAGGTTTTAATTGCTTTGAGTGTTTTTTGTTTTAGCAAAGGCACTAGCTTGGGTGAACTAAAAGAACCTTTTGTAGTACGTGAGAAGAAAGTTTATTGTTGTCGTTGTTTTTTTGTTTTGGTATTATCATTTACATTGCTGTTTGCTAAAGGGAATCTACTCATCTAGTTGTTTAAGAAGTGGAAAATGAGTGAGCCTGTGTTGAAGGAAGTGTGGGTCGCCCCATGGCTGGCCAAAAGGTAGATAATATATGTGTGGAATTGATCTGCACCCATAGACCCCATTATCTCCTCAGATGTTAATTGCACTGCGCTGGCTTGCATGTCAAAAGTCGGATAATTGAAGAAGGTAAAAGAAGTGCCACATTTTATTTATGTGCTCTCTCTCTCTCTCTCTCTCCCACCCTCCCTCTGTGCATGAGCTGGCATCAGATATTCTTCCTCTTGCTCACTCTTTCTCTCCTCACTCAATCTCAATCTGTCTTTCACTTCTACTCTCTCTCTCTCTCTCTCTCTCTCTCTCTCTCTCTCTCTCTCTCTCTCTGCTCCTATTTTAGAGCCCGTTTATCTATCGCTCTGTAATATCATATTGTCGATCTTGGACGATCTTCCTTTTTTTTTTTTTCCTCCTCACCTCCAAATGCTCCTCCTGTTTAAGCCTGGATCTACCCTCCCACCCTCATGACAACACACACACCTCCACACAGATTCACTGGTGTTCTCTCTTTAGTTTTTATTTTCAGTTAAGCGGTGGCTTCTCGCTTGTTTACAGTTCATCCGTCTGATTTATCTGTTCTACTGCAAGAGACTAAAATGCATGTAGCAGTCACCTTTTTTACTTTCACCACAGCCATATGACAGAGCAGGTAAACCTTAGCAGTCAAAAACAAAAAATAAACTTCCTGCAAAGGGCCTTTATTTAAATGAGAGAGGTAGATAGGAGGTAGATCATGCCCAGGCAACGCTAAGGATGCTAAAAGAGGTGTGTGTGTGTGTGTGTGTGTGTGTGTGTGTGTGTGTGTGTGTTTGTGTGTGTGTGTGTGTGTCTTTTTCTCTATTTGTTTAAAAACATCTTTGTTCTGAATCTGTGAGGAGGAAAAAAAAAACTGTGTGTGAATACAGAAAGTCCCCTAAAGATTTTGTTTTGAAGCCAATCACAAAGCCTGCTGCTGATACACTTAAGACCAAAACACTCTTTCCTGTGGCTTTGAATTGTGGTGTCTGTTTCTGCAGCGTTCTTCGTGCACACACACACACACACACACACACACACACACACACACAAACTCTCCTTCGACCCTTCACCTTCTCCTCGCCACATCCTCTACTGACCAGAACGAACATGTCTTATTTAATATTCTAACGTGGCATTTTGCAGTAACAAAGTACAGACAACTCCCAACTGCTTGCTACCCTGCACCCCAAACATCTGGCACCACCTTTAAGCTTTGCTTCGTGGCATCAGACACCATTGCCTAATGTTTGTTTTTCCTAAAATAGCCCTTCTTTTCTTGGGCTGCATTTCACTGGTATCTCCTGCGCACACTGGAATTCAGTATGACTAATAGCAAAGGCTACAAGCATCTATTTTGGGTGGGCACAGTGTGTGTGTGTGTGTGTGCGTGTGTGTTTGTGTGTTGGCATGCACAACCGTGTTTGTGCGTGCATGGCTGTGTGTGTGTGTGTGTGTGTGTGTGTGCGTGCGTGCATGGCTGAGTATGTGCATGCGTTTGTGCTTTTGTGCATGTGTGTGTGTGCGCGCGCATGCATACAACTGTCTCCTACACAGTGTGTGTGGGAGGAGCTGTGGCTTTACTTGATGGACAAATGCTTTTGCTTGGCGCTGTAGTGCAACACCTGGTGGACAGGCCCAGGAAGATGGGGCTACAATAAAGGTGAATAATAGTGTGTATATGTCTGTGGTGAGGGGTGGATGCAGCATGAAATGTGGCTTGTTATTGCAGGCTCTTAGGCACTATTTAGATGCTTTCTCCCATGTTTGTTTATGGAAAGAAATCACAGGGCTAGTGCATGAACTTAGACATCTGTGGGCCACCTAAACCATGTTTTGATTTTTTTCTCTCTCTTTCTTGCTTAGTTTTCCTTTTTCGATTGTTTTTTTATTTATTTTTAGGAGGCAGAGGTATCTAACGACAGGCAGGGTGGCTAAATCATTTATGTTGTTAAGTCGAAGGGAAGTGTTGAAGGGAGTGTGTGTTTGTGCTCAAAAGAGAGAGTGACAGCAAGAGAAAAGAAAAGAAAGAGGGGTAAAAAGGGAGAGGGTGAGATGCGGTCAGGGAAGGAGCAGGAGCAGCGGGGTGGAGAGCAGAGGGAGGGAGGGCTGGGCTGGGCTGCTCCCTGTTCCCGGCAGGAAGCCTTGGACGGAGACAGACAGAGGGAGAGAGCTCCGGCCGCGGGTCCGGCCTGACATCATCCTGGCCAAGGCACAGCACATTAACCCCTTAAACAGTCTCCACCTCCACCCTCACCCCCGTCTCCCTCCTCTTGCCTAGGCTTCCACCCCCCAACCACCACCCTCCACTGTACACTTTCCACCTCCACCCCTACTGCTCCTTCCTCCACACCCACCTTACCCCCCGCCATCGTCTTCAGCAGCTCCTGCTGTTGTGTCGTCCCGTGCGTCTGGGCTCCCAGTCTCAACGTGCTGTTTATTAACCTCCCCGACACCATTCAGCACAGCCGTCTCCGCCCTAACGCCATAGTTTATGATTAGACGTGATCGGGTAGATTATTTCATATACCCAAGGCCCGTATGCCTCTCCTCTGCCAAGCGGCATTATTTCAGCGCCAGAGATTATTAATTAATTTATATTTTCCCCCCGTCGAGGCCTGTACTTGTAATGGGCTTTATTGATCCGAACGGCATCTGGGGTTCCCATGATGTTATTAAGGGGGAGATAACATGAGTGTTATTCCACTCAAACAATGTATTAGAGTTTTATTGGTCAAAATAACTTTGCCGTTAAGACATTAATGCACTGGGTGAGTTAAAGCCCCTCCAGACTGTATGTCTCTGTGATCTTAATAAACCATTTCCTCCACATCCTGCTGGGATAGGGGTTGGGGCGGGGGGTGGTGTCAACAGGTTGAAAGGCATGCTGGGAACGTTTTGACGGCACGTGGAAGTGGAGATGCCCTTCGCTGAATGTCCCTGATGCACATCATGAAGGTGCAGAAGGTATGAGAGATGCAGTCTGTCAGGCCACATTAAAGTGAATAAAACGCATTAAGCATGGTTTACATGCATTTGTATTTCATCACAGAATTTACACTGACACTTTGGCTTTGACTGGATAACACCAATAATATTTGCAGTGAGAACCGCAGTAGTGTAGCTTCATTAACTCTTGACTTTAATCAGTGGTATTGATATTGTGTTTAACAGTTTCATGCCAGCTTTAAGCTTTAGGCTACTACACTGATATTGTTTAGGCTCTCAGTTACAATTCCTTTTAACTGCAAAATCATGACTGCATAAATAAGTTATATGCAGTGTGTAAATCGATTTCTTAATGTGCTGTATTTTAAGAATTGATTTAGCTGTCAAACAATGGAATCATTAAAGAATCATTGAAAGGGTACCCTACCAAAGTGCTCCTATGTGGCAGATCTCTGATAAGTTTCCTTGCTTTCATTTGCTGTAGTCTGACATTGCACAGACAATACACATCCTCAGATCAAAAAGATTAAAAGCCAGTACAACACGCTGCAGTACATTTTAAGATGCTTCTACTCAATATTCCACCTGCAGAAGAAGGTGCTAATTTGTCAAAATGAATGTTGCTATATAGCAACAGCTATTGCAATTGATCAACTGCTTTTCTTTTACAACTTTTAATGGACATTTCCCTCTTTTCCCTTTCAAGGACACAGTAAATCCAATATTTATATGAAATAACGATCCCATTTATCTAGAAGCATATTTTGTGGAGAAATTTAATTTGCAGCTATTTAAAGCCTAGGTTTTGGTAATGAATTATTTTGTCATCTTGCCTCTGATGAGATTCATCTTTAATAACTGCAACAATTATTTTATTAAAAAGAGGAGCCATGCATTATGGCTATCACGCTCAGGTCTAGAAACAGTGAAGGATTCTCATTAAAAGCCTCAATATTGCCTACCCCCACAGTGCTTTCATTAGGATACACCCGCCGAAAATTATATTTAAGTGTCAACAATACTTGTGTTTGAAGTAAGCAGACATATTTACCTTTTTTAATCGAGGAGGTCTCAAACTGACACCCGCGAGCGTCTCTGTATTAAAAAGAGATAACGGCACTATCTGATGGAAAAACAAATCTTAAATGCTGACTTTTTAATAAAAATGTAATTTTGTTGTCTGCCACCTCTGTTGTTAAGTCAAAAACTATGGACAGTTTTCATCCCCCCGTTTGGAAAGTTTTGGTGATGTGGACAGATCTCGGATCATTGCTTTCCTGTCGCAAATGAGGACCTGTCCTCATTAATCTACAATTAATCATGATCTGTCATTGAGGATGTAGTCTGGAGAGTTGTGTACAACAACAGCTGGTGTCACACGCTGTTCTTGTGCAGAGTCGCCGTTCAGAGTCTCAGAAGTGCTTCCACTGCTTGTCAGTTTTGTGAAGAGATAAATAAATAAGCAGTAAAGAAAAAAAATAAATAGTAGGTTGTTGCGTTTCCTCTTTGTGTGAAATAAGTTAACAGATAAGGTTTGCTTATTTGCTGATAAATCTTTGCCTACAATATGTGTCAGGCCTAATTGTTTATTTGTTGCCCAGTAACCGATTTATTTCCCATATACAAAATGCAAAGTGGTGATATGTATTTGGATGTTCTGGTGTTGCATAATAAGTCTGGCATAATAATACATTTATCATTTATTAAATATTGTTATTGTGGTGGTTGATTCCAGTTTCTCTGTACGACAGTGAAACTTCAAAACGGTACAGTATCATCTCTCACAGGAAGTGGGGATTTTTTTGTCAGCGCGACTGTGTGTGTTTATTATTTCAGCATATGATGGCATCAAAATAGCAGTAGTAAAGCTTGATTTGCTTTTCATTTAGCCTTCACTCATTTCATTTAACATGGCCCTTCCTTAAGAGATTGTTTTCTACAAATAATTTCAGATGGGTGAAATTGCGATCCCCCCTACCCCCTGATGTCTCTCTCATGTAATCAAAGGCAGAAGTGAAAATCGCGGGATGTTAAGTAATCATTTATTTTTGACTGTAAGAAATGCCTACTTCCCTAAACCTTCGCCATTGCTCAGACAGATCAAATGAAGATGTTTATATTGCTGCGCGTTCTGACTCACACCGGTGCTCTACCCCCTCACGGGGCCCACATGCGTTTGCCACAGCGCTTCGGGAGAAGCAGATTCACTAACGCATAGTTTGTAGTGCAACACGCCGCAACGGCTCCAAACGTTGCATTGCCTCTCAGTCTTCGCATCCCATGGGATCTCTGTGGGAGTTTATGAAACCCTAACCCCAACAGGACTCCCTGAGTTGGAGTTCATCTATCCCAGTTAGGCCTCTTCATTTAGCTACACTATCAGACACTACTTGCTTAAAGGTGCTCTGAGCGATGTGACACGTTTTTAGGACTAAAACATGTGTTGTTACATACAGCAAACATCTCCTCACAATCTGCTAGCTGCCTGTCCCCTGAACACACTGTAAAAAAACGCGGTCTCTGTAGACAGCCCAGGCTCCACAAACGGCAACATAACACAGTGGGCAAACCTAGCATAACAAACGAAAACGAAACATAACAGTGTTCCAGCCAATAAACGACAAGGTTCATGAGTCTTTCGGGAGGCATGGGAGGGAGGGGAAAGAGTAAGCTAACTTATAACGCTTGAACCCTCTCTGGAGCTATCGTCCGTTTTGTTTGACAATACTTCGAACGTCAACAAGAAGTGACGTGAAACAGCATCGCTTAGAGCGCCTTTAATACATCAATATTTTCTTTTGACTCTTTTTGTACACCTGCAACAGAGATGGCAGGGAAGCCGTCCCCTGGAGTTCCCACGGATTTCATTTTTTATCGCGTGTCTGCGTTATCTGCGCCTGGAACATCGGGACTAATCAACTAAGTGAATCTGCAGCTTTCCTATTATTACCTGGGCCTTTCAGTTTCCCCCCCCCCCCCGCCCCCTCTCCTCCCTTCCTGCCCGCTTGCTTTCCTCCCTCTTCCTTCAAGGACAAATGGGGTGGAGAGGGAAGGCCGATGCGGCGCGAAGCCCAGGAGCTCGGGGAGAGGGCCGCAGCACCAGCAGGCCGATCTCCTTCTCCGTGCCAGCTGTTCCCGCCGCCGCCACCCGCCACTCGGAAACTCTCTTAATATAATTCGACCCAGGCTCAGGAGAGCAGTGCAGAGAGAAAAAAAAAAAAAAAAGCGTGCCAGGAAGGGGGTGGTTGTGTGGGTGAGTGGGGTGTTGGGTTCTAAGCGGGGGTGGGGGGGGGGGGGTTGGGGTGAGCAAGGTGAGGGCGCGTTTGAATTTTTCATCAGCCGGGTCCTGGACGGGGCACTGAGTTGGGTGGGCAACGCGCTCATTCATGAGCAGATGTTCAGCGCTGCTACGCGCGGCGGTTAGCGTGAACCCTCCTGGCCTCTCCGCCACCGGCTGCAAGGACGTTGGCAGCGACCGGGCATCTGAGAATTGCGCCCCGGCAAAAAGGAAAAAGGGTGGGAGAGAGAGAGAGAGAGAGAAAGAGGAAAAGAGCTGAGGCCTGGAAGAGCCACTGCCCTCGGCCAGACCCCCTTTTTTTAGCTACCTCTAAAGCCCAGGCCTAACTTGGAGGAGGTGGAGGGGGGGTGGGTGGAGGAGGGGAAGAGATGCTGACAGGCCATCAGTCTTTAGGCAGACAGTGATGAAAGACCCCCCCCACCCCCACTCCCCCAAACACATGCGCTCCTGGGACCGCCGCTAAAATTCCTGAAGACAATTTCCACAACTTTTGTCATTAATTTCTTATGACATCCCTGCCCATAACGCAAGGCTCTTTGCCAGGCTAATTCTGTGAAGGAAAAAAAAGAACTCTACCCCATCCACACATGCTCCATCCCCTCGCCACACTTCACCACCACCACCACCCAAAAAAAAAAAAAACCTAACTGCATTTTTGTGGCCTTTGTTTAGAGTAAACCGTTTGCTTTCGGATGCCTCTTGTATCAGAAAGCCCGAAAGAGGAAACTCCAGATTCTGTGACTGGAAACCAGAGGCCAGCTGGGAGGAAGTGCTGGTTTGAAGCATCTGAGGATCCACCCCGTGCCCCAGCTGCCAGTGTGGTCAACCAGGTGGCCTGGCCGACTCGTGCTGACCCCGCTCCTCCCCACACACTCCTCCAGACACGTTTCATTCACTCCCAATCATCCATATCGGCAGACTTTAAGCACAGTCACAGTCTTCCAGCCATACTTATTGGTCCTCTAACTCTGCCTCTTGGAGCGCTTCACTTTCTGGGTTAGCGTGGTGTCGTCACCATGAAAAGCATCTGAATGACTTTGAGGGAGGTGATTGTGAGGCTGTAATTGAGGGAAGATAACATTTTTTTTCCTTTCTTTTTTTCCCATCTTCCCCTCTCGTCTCTCCCTTCTTCCAAGTGCTTGTTTCTTCAGCACGTTCCTACTTCGCAGTTTCTAATTGCCAGTTTTCAGGTTGGGTTTATGAGAGCAAAACTAATTAGTGTTTCTAAATTCAGCGCGAAGAAAATAGCAGTCGGATTGATTGTTCTGGTTTCCCCTCCCGTGTCAGGCGCTCAACAATAAAATAAGACTCTAATCGCTTTCAAAGCGTCTGTATTTTTAAACTGCCAGCTGAATGTCACTTCAAGTCTCCTGGCATTTTGTTTGGCAAGATGGCGGAAAAAGCGGGTTGCCCTCTCCTTTCCCTTTCTCTCCCTTTTCTCCTTGTGTTTTTCCCTCTTTGTGATTGTGTTTGTGTGAAGTTTTGGACGGGCACAGCACTGGAGGTGGGAAAGGTTGTGGGTGGTGATGTTGTGAGTGGGTGTTGGGAGGGAAAAAAAACTGCAACAATGCTGTTGTGTGTTTTTCTAGGCGGGTTTTCATCTCCTTTGATTTGGAACGTCCCGCTGTCATGGTAGGAGCTTTGTGTGTGTGTGTGTGTGTGTGTGTGTGGAGGGGGCTGCTGAGTTTACAGTAGCGCTGACAGGCCGCTTACCTTCTGGCCAGACCCTCTCCGGCTGCACAGAGCCCTCAGGAAGTCAGTCGTAGGCCCTGCTGCCTCTCCCTGCTGCCCAGAGAAGGGCCTGCTGTTTGGGTTGGCAAACGCTCCTCTCCCTCCCTGACCACCCCAACCCCCATCACCAACACTCAGACCCCTTCCTAAACTGCCACCCCACCTTTCGGGGAACTTTTGCTGCCTCAACGAGAAAGGGACCAGTGGCGGCATGAGCGTATATCTGTGTGTGTGTGTGTGTGTGTGTGTGTGTGTGTGGGTGTTGTAACCATGGAGGGGATCAGGTGGCAGGCTGGTGGCCGAGGGACGGATCGGCTGCGGCCCGGGCAGGATGGTGCCTCTTTTTTTTTTTTTCGCCCGCCTCGCCTTCTCTTCCACTAGAGCAGGAAACACATTTTGCCTTCCCTTCCCTTGTGCACGGAAAACGAGAGCGAGGGAATGAAAAGAGAGAGAGAGAGAGAGAGAGAGAGAAGCCTGAGCAGAAATCAGGGTGGAAAGGGGGGTGGAAAGTGTAGGGGATGGAGGGCGGGTGGGGGTGTGCTGGTGTTGAGTGTGGTGGCAGCAGTGGGAAGCAATGATGGTGGGGGTGGTGGCGGGTGCCGGTGAAAGAGGCTGAATGACAGCATCGGGCCGCTGGGGGTTGGTGTTAATCTTTGGCGTTTATGTGCGAGGGCCGCGCAATGCTCAGAACAAGCTATTTCTGTGATCCATGCTTGTTCTCCAGGCCTGCTCTTCAGGGGCTTTCAGTTCGGGCTGTATGAGAAAAAAAGAGTTTATAGGTCATTTTAACAGCGTGCCATAAAACTTACACTATTTTTATTTTCTCCACCCTGCTCCGAGGGGATTTGTCTTGCGAGGCCAGTAATTAAGAGGCGGTGAATCTGTGGCCAGGGACGAACAGTGTTTAAATGCAATTAGAACAGTCCTAGAATCAATTTGAACTCAATTACAGTTTTCTGGATGTGCCATTATTTGTGTAATCAAGGGAATTTTGCCTCCAAGATGCAAAATAACGTACTTCCAGATATTAAAAGTGTGCATGTGTGTCTGTGTGTGAAGGAGGGGGAGGGGGGGGGGTGTAAAAGCTCATCTGTACACATCCCTGTGATTTTGTAGTCTTTTTTTATGTGGAAGTGTTTCAAAGTGACCCTTTTCTCTTGTTTGGTTCAAACACCCCCCCCCCCTCATAAACACACACACACTCACTTTCTCTTTCTCTCTCTCTCTCTCTCTCTCACACACAGACACACACACACGCACACACACATACACACTAACTCCATTTCTTTTTTGATCCATTTGAAAAAAAGAAAAGTAGCTTTGATTGTTGCGATGAAGCGATCACAATGCTGGGGAGTGGAGGGTAATTAGCAGATTTGCTCCTCTGCGCTACTGTATGTGGAGCATGGAGCCGCAGATGACTGACTGCCTGGACCTGGTGGATTTCCTCATTTGAAAAAAAAGCGCTTGTCTAATTCTCCCTCTCTTCTCTTCTTCCCTTTCAATCTCTCTTCCTATCTCTCCCTCTCTCTCTCTCTGTCTCTCCCTCCCCTGCCTCTCTCTCTCTCTCTCTCTTTCTCTCTCTGTCACCTGCTGTGTCTTTCACTAGCCAGAGGACTCCAGTGGTCATATCCTGTGGAGCCAGAGATCACAGTACAGTACAGTAAGTGTCTCTTGTCATACTAGACAGTGTATTCATTCTGTTCGGCACATTCTGTCTCCTCTTCATTGCACAATGCTAACCTCTCTCTCACTCTCACATGCAATGTGGTGTGATACATTGTCATTAGATAGGTCACAGTCTTGTGTTGCTGCATTGCCATTAGATATCAAGGCAAACTGTAGAGTCAGCATATATGCCTAGTATTATTTGCATTGTCTTATCAGTTTATGGACATTGTAAAACCATGTTTGTTTCGCTTTTGGACAATTTTTTTATTTGCTTTTAGTCAAATGAGTTTTTGGTTAACCTTTTGCTCAATGTTTGGGGATATATTTGCAATAGCCGCACACACTTGTAGCGAACTTAATTGCTATTTGCATTGCAGAGTTGCTTGGCTCCTTAATTCTGGAAGCAAACAGCCTTCTATTGCATTTGTAAAGTTTATTTCTATTGTTGGTGTATTATTGGTTGCTGCAAACACTCAAGGTTGCCTTGAGCGCAGAGTGACACGTGTTTGTGTGTGTGCGTGTGTGTGTGTGTGTGTTTGTGTGTGTGTGTGTCTGTCCGTCTGTCTCTGGACCTTGATGTCTTAAGCCATTTACGCCCTATGTGTTGTGTAAGCACGCCATAAACAAACAGTGACTATCAGCAGACACAACTCCACCAAACTATTTCAAAACTTTTTGTGTACTGTAAACAGACGTTGACCTTGAGTGATAAAACCAGGGCCTTCACATGGAACAGAGATGTGCTAGGGTTCAGTCAGGGCACGTCTTTTTTTTTTTTAACCGAAGGGCTATAGGCTAGTTGGTTGCATACAGTATCTTGCATTGGGGACTGTAAACTACAGTACTGTGTCATCTCAAGAGCATCGTCTCAGTAGCATGCATGCTTAACCTTTGAGATCTCACAGGGATCGTTTTGTCATTTACTGATTCTCTCTCTGCCAAATCTTCTTGTATCTGCCCATTAAAGACAAATTCACCTTTTGCCCAGCTGAGTTCACTTGGTTTTGGAAGAAGTCCAGGCGGGAGGGGTGAGGGGCTTGGTGGGCTGGCTTCTCCCAACCTTGAGTTGCACTTTGTTGTCGCAACTAAAACTCTCACAGCTGTGGGATTTAGACTCTGGATGATGGCGAAGGAACAGGAGATGCATTGAGAGCCCCCCTGTTAAAAAGTAGACAGCGTCGTCAAAGCTAACATAAGCTGGTGGAGCCGTAAGACGGCAAACAGACCAGGAGGTCAGTCTTAGCCTGACCAGCACATAATTCCAGGCAAAAGATCTGTTAGCCAAGGCATAAAATCCATTTCAGAGACTTCAGTGTGCATGCCTGAGGGCTTAGGTTAAAAATGGGAGAACAATGTTCCACTTAATAGATAGAGGGAAAAGGCCCTCTCAGTGTGTTAACCTTCAAGGTTTTTCAAGGAACAAACTTTATGTTGTGGTGAACAGTGTGTGTTTTGTCATTGCATGTCATTACAATCGGTTTAAAAATCCAGGTGTTTACCCTGACAAGAAGCAGCAAGTGTAGAGAAAGATTCACTTTCTGTTGCTGTAGGAGTTCCTATGAAAGGACAATAGCAGCCGTATATTTATAGCGGGGATCAGTTTTTGTTCAGCAAGTCGTTGGTTGTTTGGTGTCGTCTTGTGGTGAACTAACACAAGATGCACACGGAGTGCACCTGACCGTGTCGATTTCACTTTTGGGGGGAAAAAGAAAGCTGCTTCAAGAACCATACCCTTAGAATGGTTCTATCTGCTGTCTCCCTTGGCCAGAGAGCCTATGTGAGATTCCTTCTCACACGAGAGCTGACCCAGTGAATATTCTCGCGGATATCCTAGTGAATCCATACAGGTTTGGGAAACCGAATGAGTTCAGTGTTCACCTGCTCTGACAGAAGACGTGAACGGTGGAGGGAAAAGTGATGACATAATTTCCATTGGGCCCTTAATGGCTGCTTAGTGCCAGTAAACAAAACCACAAACCTGTGTGAGCCTGAACAAATAAGGCAAAAATAAGGTTGAAAGAACAGCCTAAACTGGGGATGCATATAGTCTAGGTTGTAGGTGGGTATAAGGTGCACAAACAGGACACCTGAGGAGGTGTCATCATTTTACTCACACCTCTTGGTACGACGTATTTGCGAAGCTCTGCTTGTGAGGACTTGGATTGATAGTAAGTGGAAAAGATGAATGTGAACGCTGTCATTTGATCATGTAAATGAGCAGTCAAGCTCCATTTCCCCCACCCCCATAAAGAAATAAAGCATTTACATAGACAGTTGTGCTTGTGATGCTTATGGAAATAGATCTCGGATATTTTTTTTCCCCAACAACATTTTACAGAATGCAAATCGGATATTTGCTTGCCATTATGATGCTTAAAATGCATGACGGTTAGATGTAACAAACAGGAGGGGGAGGGGGTTGACAGTGGTGTTTTGTTTCTAAAAACACCTCCAACACTGCTCCTTCAACAAACAGGGCATGTTAAACAGCACCCTAATCCGTCCCCATTACAAATGGATGAGCGGTAACGTAAGCAATTATTTGTAACTCGCCTTAATTGGAAGGATGATCAGAAATCGCAAAAACAAGAGGATTAATTAGGACTGTGCCCCACTTCTAAAAGCTTTCCCATCTGATTTACGTGTGCGGTAATTAACACAATTAAAAACCTGTCTTCCCCATTTCACCGGCTTCCTCCTTTGCCTGGTGAGGTGAAGTCAACACCATGGGCTGAATGGTACAGAATTACCGACTGACTGACTGACTGACAGGTCATCGGAATCTGCTGTTTGTTGCAGGGTTGCGTGTGTAGCCGTGTAGTGCAAGGGTTTTGCTGCGGGGATTGGGTGTAAATTGGTCGTTAATTGCCCACGTTCTCGCAGGGCCTTATTGTGAAACGCACCGCCTAATTCTGAGAGCACTCAATGGGCAGGCAGAAGAGGGGTTCAGTGCTCAAGTCCTGGAGGACACTAATTACTGTACATTAGAGTGGTGTGGAGGTAAGCTGGGCGGTCGCCCTTGGGTTGTCTGTTAGGGTGCCTCTGTAGAACGCTGTCAGTCCTCCGTAAGGGCCCCCCACTCGTGCGTAAAATGGACAGTGTGGCGGTGTGTGAAACTAGCTTATCTATTCACTCTCTCTCTCTCACTCACACACACACACACACACACACACACACTCAAAGGTGCAGACGCTCCAAATTCACAGCAGATTTTTTCTGTCTTTCTTTTACTATGGTCCAATTCCTGTGTGTGTGTGTATGTTGTGTGTGTGTGTGTGTATGTGTGTGAGTTTGTGTGTGTGTGTGAGAGAGAGAGAGTGTGTCTGAGTGTTTGTGGTCAATAGTAAAACAGTGAATGAAGATCAGTGAAGTCGGAGTGAAGGTCAACCCTGGCTCTGTTCCATTTTGTGAAATGAGTAAACAAACACGCACAACCTACATGTAAGTGTAGAGGACAGCATCACGTGTTGACCTGAGGTGACCTTTCCTCACACACATACACACACACACACGCTCACACACATACACACACACACACACACACACACACTGTACTTGGGTTACCAAACCTTTAAAGAGCCTTGAAGTGGCACCTTTGATGGGCACCCTGACCCAGGCAGAATGAGGACCTCATGGACCTCAGGCCCAACACGCAGACAGAGAAAGAGAACCACATGACTCTCTGGAATGGGGATTTCAAAGCCTCACTGGCCTCCATTCCTCCTCTTCGCAGTCTTGTGTGTGCAACAGTGTGTGAGCACAGGCGAGAGGTGAGACGCCGCCGCTTGTACAGGTCAGGGCTTTTGTCAGCCGCGGCCGTTGTAGTCTAATCTGCGGATCTTTTTGTGCTGCTAGGCAAATGGTGTGGCCGATAGGCCGTAACCGAACGGCACAAGGTCGGGCAAGGCGCTGGCACAGCCGCACGAGGCATGCGCGAGGAAGGACAGAGGGAGGACGGCGCAGGAGCGCACAGGGGAGAAAAAATGGAAGGCTCATTGTATGCACGCTTGATATCTGATTGTATGTCCACTACTGGGCTTGTGTGTGTGCAGGTGTGTGTGTAGGTGTATCTGTGTGTCTGTAGTGGCTCATTCAGCTACACTTCAGCTACTTGGCCTTGTTGACTATTACTTACGTTTCTGTTACTTATGTTTCTGTTCTTTCTTTCTTCCTTCCTTTCTTCTGTTTAAGTATATTTGATCATTTTTTTGTCTTTCATAATATAATTGGGAAGCCAATACAGACCAAACTAAATGGGAGAAGTAGATGGACTAGGATCAGACCGCCTCGACCAGGCGCCCTTGCTTGTTCTATGCCAGGTTGGATCTGGTGGTACTGCTCCTGTGGTTGTTGTATGGAAATGGACGCTCCTAAATGGAACCTGATTCTGTCAGCTTGTGTTGTGTTGCGCCTGTAACTTGTGTGCTCGTGAACTTGTCTGCTCTTCCTGCATACCCACCTATGTAAATGGCCTCCAAATATCTTGATTTAAAGTGACTCATTTCAATATTCAAATAATAATCAAAAACAATTTGATGGCTGCTTAGCTTGCGGGATTTGCATACAGGCTTATTTGTTGCCCTGGATAACCTGGAGCTGGGAGGGTGCCGGGGCCGGTCGGAAAATTGACGGGTGACACTTGTGAAAAAGCCCTTTGTTCTCTGTTGTTCCAAAGCGGGCGGATTTTCCTCCTTGTGGTCTTCTGGCAATTGCTGCAAAGTTTAAATCTGCCAAAATGTGTCTAATAATTTACATGGGTGTGTGTATGCGTGCGTGTGTGTGTGTCTATGTGTGTAGGTATGCATGGTGTCTGTGTGTGTGTGTCTCTATGCCTTTTCAGTTTGTGCGTGGTTTTGAGCACTATACTGTTTCATTCAGAGGTACGTATTTTGCAAGAATTGTTGCAAGTGCAAGTGCAAGTGCTGAGCTTCAAACACACACAAGACACACACACACACATACGGTTTCCTCAGGATAGGCCTCACTGAAGATGTGTGAGGAGCTAAGAACCCCCTCCCCCCTTTTCTTCCCTATCAGGAGCTTGTGTGTGTGTGTGTGTGTGTGTGTGTGTGTGTGTGTGTGTGTAAGTCTGTGTGTGGGAATGGATGAGTCAAAGTCAACTTTACTTGCATCAGTTTGAGCGTGTTGCTTCCCAAGCGCTCTCTCTTTGTCTTTCTCTCTCTGGCTCTCCTCTCTCTCTCTCTCTCTCTCTCTCTCTCTCTCTCTCTCTCTCTCTC
>JAGFZM010000003.1:887506-897041 GCA_017657215.1 Limnothrissa miodon | reverse complement strand
GTTAGTTAGAGCAGTTCTAGCACAGCAGGGATAGCAGTTAGTTAGTTAGAGCAGTTCTAGCACAGCAGGGATAGCAGAGATTTTTAAAAATGTTTCATGTATTCCGTTAAATTTTTTTTATCACTTTTCTGGAATCTGAATGAAAGGCAAGTTGAAGCTATGGTCTCTCTCTTTCTCTCTCTCTCTCTCTCTCTCTTTCTCTCTCTCTCTCTGTGCGTCTGTCTGTGCATTGCCCCAGGCTGAGAGAGCACTGTAGCCTGTTCCCATTTAAATAGTGTAAAGAAATGCACTGCCTTGTTTGTTTTGGGTTAGGAGTGAAATCCCACTTCCTTGGTATTACGGCGGCAAAGCTCCCTGTGAGTACTCTAGTGGACGTTGTTCTTAGCTCAGCAGAAAGTGAGGGCAGGTCCCAAAAAATCTCCAGGATCAGACCAGCTGACATTCAGCAGACTGCCTGATTTCCCGTACATTCCCGTTTTTCCCCTTCAGACGTGCAGATCTCCACTGCAAATCAAGGGTGGAGAGAAGTTGCCTTTAATTGGTGTGTTGTTTTATCCCTTTGTTTTTCCTTTTTTCCCTTTTTTTCCTTAAACATGCTATTGTTTACTGGGTGTATGGGTATAATGCATAATGTCAGCCGCCTGCCAGTCATTTTTTATGAGGAAAGAGCTAGGGTGTTGCTCTCTCTCTCTCTCTCTCTCTCTCTCTCTCTCTCTCTCTCTCTCTCTTTCTTTTTCTTTTCTTTGTTGTTGTTTTGTTTTTGTTTTGTTTTTTAGGCAGTGTTATGAGATGTCGTTTGAATTCTCATTTAAACTGGGCTGTGTTAATAAAGCAAGGCACCAACAACTTTTTTGGAGTTGGCCCCTTTGTGGAGCTGTCCGTAAACAGCTGGGGTTTGTGCTGGGGTGAGTCATGCATTCGATTTTCCTGTATTTCAGGACGCAGACAGTAAGTTGGAAAATCTCTCTTGCACACACCCCAAACACAAACACAAATGGACTGAATATAGATATGAATGTGTGATCCCAGCCAGTCCTCTGTACCCACGCCCATGTGTTCAAGGCCTTTTTAAAATGTTCACTTCCTAATACTTTTCTAGTAAAACAAATAAAAGAAATAATACAAATCAGTTGCCTTGATGTGTGTGTGTGTGTGTTTGTGTGTGTGTGTTTTGTCTCTTTGTGTCTCTGTTTCTCTCTGTGTGTGTGTGTGTGTGTGTGTGTGTGTGTGTTACGTGTGTGTGTGTTATGTATGTGTGTGTTCTGTATTCTGAGTGACCATACACATAAACACATACTGTACTGTACATGCCACTCCCATACAGTCGACTACAGTAGTTTGCACAGAATGCACAGTGCTTCTGTGTACATGTACTGCAGCTCTAAAGACATGGGGGGGGGGGGAATAAAAGAGGCATGTCCTATTGATGGCCGTTGACAACACTAATTAATATGGTAATGACGTGTGAAAGTTCATTAGCAGGGCCGCCGCAGAAGTAGCCACCAGTATGTCAGGAAGCGCGCTGGCGGCTAATTAATGGAATAACTTTACTCTGTGTTAAATATTCATGGGGCTCCTTCCTGTTCTCCCCGCCTCTCCATTCTTGCGCGCTGGAGCAGCGTGTGGAGTGAGTGAAGAGCTCGTCCATTAGACGCGCTGAAGAGGCGCTCCGAGTGGACGTGGGCCTTTTGTTGGGATTGGGGGGCCTTTCAGTTGAGGATTAATTCATATTTTTGCATGTTTAATCTCCCCCCAGAGAAAAACACACACATATACACATACACACACAGAAGAGGGAGTCCGACTTTACAGAGAGCTGACCTCCTCTAGTTGATGTGTTGGTGCTGGTTGAACAAGCCTTTCAACATAGTATTTTTTTTTTCTTTTTGCTGAGGTTAAAATGAGACACTTATTGGTTTGCAGGCACCTGCACGTCCACGGACTAAAGTAGGAGGAGAAAATAAAAGGAATGTGTTGGCTGAGCATTTTTATGGGCTTGGTGTTGCCGTTTTCCCCCTTAACTGCCCCGCTGGTTTGATTCCTTGTTAGCCTTCAAGGACTTATCACATTGGATAGTCTTACTTGAAACTGTGAAGTTTGACAAGTAACAAATAACACATGTCGAAACCGTTTCTTCCCTGTAATTAATATCATGGCAAGGTTTGAATCTCATATAATGAGCTGATGTCGGAGCAGAAAGCATTCCGGTATGTTCCGCTGTGGATATATTACCTGTGATCTGGTTTTGCTCTGTGCTTGAAGGTGAGTTGGCACAGAAAATGGTAGCACTTTCATCCCCCTATTCCTTTGGAGGGAAAAGAAGATGGCTCAAATCTTGGCATATTTTCCTCCCCACAGCGGGCAGCAGTGTGGCAAAGGCAACTGGCACTAAAACCCACCTAGTTTTACCCCCCCCCCCCACTGCCTCACATCCTTTTTTTCCCCCCAAGTGTCGCGTTTTGACACGCTCTGTCCCGCAGGTAATCACGGCAGCTAGGCCTCATTCTGGCTCTTTGAGAGTGGCGTCGGCGACGGGAGTGCATTGCCTCCCAGCAGGAGGGGTCAGCGGGACATTATTTACCCACTGGGCACGCTCCCTGTGCCTCACACGTCGCATCCCGCTCATGCACCCCACACCCCTCTCACCGCACTCATGTGCAGCTCTGGTATGGAGGCAATTATCTATCTAGGTATTACAACACATGCATTACAAACTGTGAGAAAAAGAGAAAAGAAGAAAGTGTGTGGGAGAGAGGAATAGAGAGATATATACAGGTATTCCGTCCCAGTTCTTCGCCTTGTTCTCCACTTTCTCCATTACCTTTTCCACCTTCTCTCCATCCCGCCTGATGCAAACGCTTCCCCTCATTAGCGACGCCGAGCGTTTATCTAAATGGATGTGCTGCATTTTTTGGTAAACTCATTTAGCTCCCAAGGCGCTTTGCAGGTGATTTGAATTAATGATGTTTAGTTGTTTAAAATGAAAATATTTGTCATTTGTCACCAGTCACTATTGATTTATGGTGCCATTGATGATATGTTAATTGAAGGCTAATGAACTTGGATAATAGGAAAACCGACCGAATTTCTCCACTTCCTTTGTGTGTGTTTCTGTGTGTGTGTGTGTGTGTGTGTGTGTGTGTGTGTCTGTGGGGTAGGGCTCTCTGTCCAGAAAAAAGATAATACTGGCCACCATTCACAGGATGTTTAATACACAATTAATGCCGAGGAGGACACACACAGGCTTCCCTCTGTGGCCCGTGTGATATTGAGCTGTGCTTAAATGTTTGCCATCTGCCCAGGAGCTTGGCCACAATTTTGACTGTCAAAATGGGAAATCTTAGAGAAACAGAGTGAGAATACTTGTGTGTGTGCGTATATTTCACCACCCTGTAATTCTTTTATTCAAATGTAGGCAAGATATTACTCTGTTGACACTCATCTGTTTACCATAAAAACAAGGTTTAGGGACTTTTTTTAACTATTTCAGTGTGTGTTGTGTGTGTGTGTGTGTCCGTGCGCATCCTTGCGCGTGTGTGCACGGACATGAGACGGTTGTTATGATTTTCCAATAGTGTGTACCGTGGTTTAAATTGGACTAATGGAGTTCTTGACCCTTCCCAACAATGCTGATGGCACCACAACCGACTCTTCTTCAAACAGGCCCCGCCATTCGTTCATTCATTCGTTCATTAATTCGTTCATTCCTTCATTTATTCATTCAAGCATTCTTCCATTCATTCATTCATTCATTCATTCATTCATTCATTTGTGAGTGATTGAGTGAGTGAGTGAGGGAGTCTGAGAGGGCCAGTAATACTGAGGGCATCCCTTTTTTCTAACGTGGGGCTCTAACTCTAGCTTTGCTAGCCTAGCGCTCAGAGCCATTGCCTCCTGGGCTCTGTGTGCGCGCCTGTGGTTTGGGCATTGTGGGCATTCGCTGGTCAAGGTTTCTCCTGGCTGCTCCTCATGCGCTTCTGCGTCATCCCCAGTGCCGAACTCTGTTCAGATGCTAGATGCATGACCGTCCGCTCGGCCGATTTCGTCATCAGAGGGTGGACGCGTGGCTTTCTGCAGACATAGCAACCTCTCATTTCACGCTGACCGCACCCACTTGCCACTACACTACAATGGGATCAAATGAGCCTGGCTGGTCTCGAAGCGCACCGCTGCAGTAACCTAGTGTAATGATAACTTTGCCTTCTGCGGTGACTTCAGCTGTCCATGTGTGGGGCCTCAAGACGCTGGAATGAAAGGCATAGCCCAAAGATCACTGAAAAGTGCCCAAGATAGAGCAACATAATGTGTTGCAATGGGTGCGAGCGTGAATAATTCTGATTTGCGTAAGTGAGACAGTTGGGTTACGTCACACTATACACTTTTCAGTGATCTTTTGTATCAGTGTATGAGAGCTCAGCTGGTCTACAGAAAAAGGGAAAAGAGGGAAACACTCCTTTGCTTTTTCCCCAAGTGGAAAGGCATGGAGTATGGATATACATGGAGGTTAACTAGCTTTTATTTTAACGTCTGGACAATTTTCGAATATCTTTATGTGTGAAGTACCCTGAAGCTTGTTTTTGGTGGTGTTATTGTCTGGAGAAAACATATCAGTGCATATCGGGTTCCATTATTTCATCTGTCATGTTATTGCCTTGTAAAAAACTTTTAGGTGGCTGTGATGCTAAGAGTGACGTCACAAATTGAGTGTGGCACAGGAGTGAATATACCGTACTATCTTGACTGTTCCATCAGACTTTGTGAGTCCAGTTAATATTAGTTATTCCATCATGTGTATGAAGCTTGACATTTTAAAGTAAACATAATACTCAGGAGCACTTAAGGATGGTCGAAGATGGCAGATTTTTTTTCTGTGTTATCTGTCAGAATTCCTGCTGCATCTACCGGCCATATAGTAACTTTTCTCCTCTGTCTCTAAACACTCTTGCTTTTAACCTGAAAAAAAAAAACACTTTTCTCTTGATCTTTTTTTGCAGCACCTTGAGGTTCTAAAGGTTTCCATTTTTGTTTTTCTTTTCTCTTACACATTTGTGCTCTGAGGTCCGCTTCGTTGCAAATGACTGCTCAGGAAGAACACCTGCTTGCGTTGCTCACTGGTTATGCAGAATCAGTCTTTGTTTGAGTTCATCAGTAAAGGATGACGTAAAGGAGAATGCCAGTGTGAATCAGTCAATAGGAGCAGTTGTTTAAGGCCAGTGAATGCTACCTGTAGAAAAGAACCAGGAAATAGTGAAATATAGCTTAAAGTGACTGGGCACTTTACTTAGTGTTACTTAGTGTTACTTAGTGTTGACCGGTTTCATTATTCAAATAAAATTTTCTTGATATTTCTTCTACTGAAGGCACCTGGCAACCTCGAACAACAGGGCTGTGAATTGATTCACACCAAATTTCTCTGTTAATGGTCGGCTGGCACACTTGTTTGAGTTTGTCTCTTCCCCCAACAACCTAATGGAAGTATAGCTGTGTCACATATTTAGAAGAGAGTGTTGCAGACAGTTCCCATGATTATTTAATTACATCCACTAATTTCTCTGCTGTTTGCAGGGCGAGGAGGCTGAACTTGCGAAGCTGGAACTGAAGATTGCTCTAAACAAGGCAGTCCTTGGAGAAGGTAAACACAGTCATCCATTAGAGAGACATTTTGTTGGTGTGATGCGCCTGTTGCATTAGTAACTGAATTTTGTTCAGATTTTTTTTTTATTTGCCTCCTTCCTTCGTCTTGTTTGTGAATGTCTACCCAGCTGAGAATATAATCACTCACTCAAGGTTTGCTGCCCCTGAAGCGGCTAAATGCTTCTCCCGAGTTGACATTGTAATTGTATGTTAATTATTGTGACGGCTAAGTGCCATATCTCGGCACACCAACAATAGTGCAAACCCCAACAGCAGGTCTTAATACAGGGCGCCCCTGGTCTGAGCAGTGTATTAAGTTCAACACTTTACAGATTTAATAACAGTTTGCTGCGAAGAAGGAAAACATCGCTGCTGAATTTCAATGCAGCCATGAGACTCATTCTCAGCGAGAGAGAGAGAGAGAGAGAGAGAACACCTGTTTCTGAAGGGTCAATGATCAGACAGACAGGCAAACGTGGATACAGACACACACACACACCTGGTCACACACTTATTCTGTTATCTCAATACATAGGGGGTAGAGTAAATGGGTTGTCTTCATATTATTGCTGGGATATCAATTCAATCATATGTCCAAGGACCTCCATATTTTCAGACAAGCTGGCCTTCGGACAACAGCCGTGTCTACATAGTGTTGACCCCTTTGTGCATTTGTGGATGCTGGAAAGCTTTGGTCTGTGCCAGGCCTTGTGTGCATGATGCTGCTAATGCTAACTAGGCCATGAACCCTGAGTGACCCTGCTAACCCTACTGCAGCTAAACTGCAGCAGTGTATAGTACACTGAGTGTGTATATACTGTGTGTGTGTGTAGAATATAGGAACAGTAATTTAAGCTCTTTTGATCCCATGAGGAAATTTGATTTATGCATTTTTCCCATTTTATTAGTGAATCACGCAGTACAACACACAGTGAGGTGAAGCCCACAGAAGAGTGAGCAGCAGTAGTTGGCTGCCTACTACAGCGGCGCCCAGGGAGCAGTGAGGGGTTACAGCAGGCGCCTTGCTCAGGTGCAACTTCACAACCTCACAGCAAGTCAGGCTCAGCCTATTACACATGCAGCCACTGTCTCAAGGGTAGTTTATGAATGAAGTGCTTTAGCATACAGGTGTATCAGCACACACACACACACACACACACACACACACACACACACACACTCACACACAAACATGCACTTTTTTTTTGTGCCCACGCTTGCTGCATCAGTGAGGTCCTTATAATTGTGAGCTCCACCATAGCTGACAGGGAGTGGAATTTCCATACGCGGGCCTTTTGTGCTCCTTCCCAATGTGCCGGCGGACAATGAGGCTCTGCCGAGGGCCGTCGGGGGGCCGGTGACAGCAGGGGAAGGGACTCCTTTTGTCGAGCCAAGACACAGCGTCATAAATCACCACATGCACTCCGTGGCTGCTGAGATTTTCTCTCTCTCTCACACCCGCCTTTAGTCTATGCTCCTCTTTCTGTATTTCTCTCTCTCTCTCTTTCTCTCTGTCTATCCTTGGCAGAGGAAGTTAGCGTCATGCTTGCTCCCGGTCACCGTTGCATTCCGACACGCTCCGCTCGCGCTTCTGTGGAATTTCTCGCTAGTCGCCGTGGAAGAGGTGTGTGTGTGTGTGTGTGTGTTTTTTTTTTTTATCACACACAAAAACAAAAGAAATGGAGACTGGCGAAGAACAAGAGTTCGGAAGGAAGAAAAGCAAGTACGAGTGGAACAGAGGACGGTGGCGAAACAACGAATTTTTATTTATCCTCGGACGCATTCTCGCCGTGCCCTTGTCAGGAGATCGCACCCACACTTGCCTCTTGCCTCCAGATGCAGGCCCGAGAGCGCTTGAGTGGTCGTGTAATTAATGTTAATGTGCCCAAATCAGCCTAATCATTGACACAACTTTCCAATGCGATTTTGATTGCATCTCTAATGCAGAAATCCCCGCGGCAGCTTATGGGATTAGCACGTTTCCCTCGTGCAAAGGCAGCCTGAAGTGTAATGCACTTTAAATGTGAGAGTATGCAGGCCTGGTGGCAGCGCACTCTCTGCATCGTTGTGTGTGTGTGTGTGTGTGAGGAAGGGGGCGGGGAGGGGGGTTGCGCGTGCAGGCATGCACATGTACACTATGTGCATATGTTCTCCTTTGCTTTATTTGTTTTGGGATTAGGAGGAAAATAAGCCTAAAAGAGGGTTTGATTGCGTTTAGGGTGGCGCTTAGCCAGATAACGTAGCTGCACTCCAGACAAACTGTTAGTGTTGAGTGCAGTGGATGGGGGGTGGGTGGTGTGTGTGTGTGTGTGTGTGTGTTGGAGCCGGGTAGGCCTGCCTGGTTTTTACTCTCTCTGCCTCCCTTAACTCTGCAGTGCAACATTTGATGGGCTTTCACTCGACCCTGTGATGCCTCAACTTTCTCTCTCTCTGTCTCTGCTCCTCGATGACATCCTCAGTCTTATCCCTTGACCATTTTTCTCAACGCCACTCTCTCATCCACAGTTATTTTTTATTTTATATATTTTTAAACATTTACATTTTCTTCAAGCTGCATAACAGTGACAAAATAAACACACTATCACAAGAACAGTCGGTCGCTGACTCGAATCAGCATGATGTGAATTAGAACGCCTCAGAAGATCACAGCCGAGATGATTTTCTTCCCCCCACCCAAACCCCAAGCTGTTTAAATGACTTCTGTTGATGTGCATTTTTACAGTGGTATTAGATACAAACAAGCAAATTCAGGCGTTTCAAGAGCAAAAAGGATGGTTGTGTATAGCTGTACGTTCAGGGCCCCTCTCATCCCCCAACCTCCGTGAAATATTTTGTCTGAGGGCATTTATTGCTTACTTTAAAAAAAAAAAGTAAAAAAAGTAATTTCTTTATATCAGCATCAGGCTGAAAATTGCTATGTATTAGTATTAGGGATTGGTAAGCTTCTAATTCCATGGCATTTACAGCTGGCTGTGTTTCCATGCATTTGTAACACTTTGATTCTTGAGAGTTGCCTTAATCGCTTTTGCCCAGTTCAGAACATAATAAACAACTTGCTGCTGTCGCCTAAGTGCCGCGCGGGGGAGATTGCTAACAAGAAAGTTAAACGTTTCTGCCAACAGAATTTTTGTGTCACTGGCATTTTCATGCACTGTAACACCCATAGTGTGCCTGCTCTTTTTCTCTCTCTCTCTCCCTCCTTCTCTCTCACACACACTCTCCTCTCCATCTCCATCTCTCCTCTCTTTTTGTCTTACTCTCTTTTTCTCTCTCTCTTTCTCATTCTCTCCTTCTCTCCAGACTTTTGCTTCCACTCTTAGCTTCTCTCTTGAAGTTCATGGAGTGGGACGGCTGCTGAGGGCTTCCGTTGCCCTCTTGATTTATGTACACAACCCCCCCCCCCCCATAAAAAAACAACAAAATCTGTGTTTAGTTTATGATGCCATCGGCTAAAACAAGCCGCCCAGGCGTGCGCCACCCAGGCTGCTATCTGCCAGGGAGATCTTGATCGGAGGTTATGCTCAGAGCTCCCACACTAAGCCCTCTCACCTGGACCTGCCCCCCCCCCCCCCCCCCCCAAAACACACTCACACACACCCTGGCTTATCTGATGGCGGAAGCAGGCACACACGCACACACCCACACACACACAAACACACCAACACGAACAAAGGGCAAGCGTACCATCTCATCAGCATTTTGATGTCGTCTCAACAACATGCCCCTGAAGTCTTCCATCAGATTTGATTTTCGGATTGATTCACATGACTATAATATTCATTCTCATCTTCAGCGCATAACTGAAATAGTTCTGTCAGCCAATAAGGGACTAAGCTTTCTAGCCTTTACCACCCTCCTTTTATATGTAATCCTTTTGTCTGTGATGCATGTGTGGGTGCGT
>JAGFZM010000003.1:882506-885006 GCA_017657215.1 Limnothrissa miodon | reverse complement strand
GTGTGCTATTCAGACAGACGTTTATTTCGCCTTAGTTCTATTTGTTATATTTGCCTTTTATTCTTTCTTTTTCTTCTTCTTTCCTTTTCTTTACTGTATGTCTGTCTCCATATATGCTACTCTTGCTGGCTGTGTGTGTGTGTATGTGTGTGTGTGTACTGTTCTCTGGTGTGTGACATGTAAAACAGAGGGCTTAAAAGCGCTCTCGGTTCTGTGTCTGGAGTACAGTTGATGTGCATTGGTTTCATGCGTGGTGTGTCTGTGGCCACACACTCCGTCACTCTCCGTGTTTGTCAGGGTTTCACTGTCTCTCTCTATATATCTCGCTCTCTCTTTTGCTCTGTCTCTTCTGTCTTGTTTCTTCCTCTTTTTTTTCTCTTGTGTATATCTCATAGGCTCCTTCCTGTTGTCTCCTGTTGTGCCACACAAGCTCTCTCCTTTTAGTCTCTATCAGTCTGTGTGTGTGTGTGTGTGTGTATGTGTGTCTGTGTACTTGTATAACTGTGAGAGTGTGTGTACAGGGGGGTGGGTCTGTGTGCTTGTGTGTTTATGTGTATGTGTGTGGGATGGCGGGTATGTGTGGGTAAGGAGGTCTAGGTGGAGAGGGTTGTTTGGTGCACTGTCTAAACTGTCTGTCAGACTTGTGTGGTGCTATGTGACATTAGATGGGGCCTGTGTATGTGGGTTTGGAGGGGTGGTGGTGGAGGGTGGGGTTGGTGGAGGGCAGAGACTGTTTTATGAGAAATAACCTGCTGGGCACAAGCTTCAACTGCTTCAAGTAGAGCAATCTGTTAACCATGGGGTGAGGACGCTTTTACTTTTTTGTTGGGTGCATCAAATTCTTTCTATTTTGAAAAATTAGGATGCTTTTATTTTTGCCTCTCTCATATCTGAGCTGCGTTGGCTTTCTGGATGCTGATGAGGAGGTGTGGACAGGACTAGCCTCACCCCCTTCCTAAAATCCTCATGTGCGTGCTGAGTGCCCTGGCCTGATCTTCTTGCGAATGACCTTTGAACCTCAGGAATGCGGGAGGTCATCTCTCGTGTGTTTGTGCCTGAGCTAGGATAGCAGAAAAAAACATAGGACAAGCCTAATACACACTGTAATAGCCATATAGCCATATATTTTATGAATTTTGTTTATGGGTATTAGATTATTAAATATGAGTTGAATGGGATGATAAAATGTTGTGTTTTATGGTACTTCTCGTTGCCTTAGCTCATGTAAAAGGTGAGAGGTGTTCCTGGGATGGGTCAGTTAGCAGGGTCAGTGGGTTGTCTAATACGTCTAATATACAGGTTTTTGCACTCGTGTCAGTTCGTCAGCCAGTTTTCTATCTGCCAGGTTGGTAGGTATTTTTTATTTTTTTTTAAAATGGCGATGAAGTCTAAACAGGCCTAATGTCAATGAATGAGAGGCTTGTCTCAGATTGATCTGTAGACTACACACATAGAGAATCAATCTGGGCCTTTTTCTATAGCAGTGAAACAATGTTATTCCTGCGTGTAAACCTCATACACCTGCCCGCAATCATTCAGTTCACTTGTTAATGATGTTTAAGCGTTCTCGTGTTACATGTAAATAGCAGTGCCTTTCTCTCTCTCCTCCCCTTGTCACCATGGCCAGAGCTTGATTGCAGTGCATCTGTGTGATTGTGATAACAAGGCTGTGTGTGTGTGTCTGTGTGTGCGTGCAAGTGTGTGTTTATGTGTATTTGTGTGCCTGTGTCAATGTGTGTGTGCCTGCGTTTGTGTGTGCGTGTGTATGTGTGTGTGCGTGTGTATGCGCGTGTGTAAAAAATACAGTGGGTTATTGTCATAGAACTTTGCTGAACTTTGCGGGGAGGTTGTATGCTGACTTCAAGGTCAATTTCTGCGAATGACAGCAGCACGTTGTGGTTGTAAACATATTTACTGCCAGGCGTGTGTAAACACTGTAAATGTGTACAGGTGGAAAAGGCCATAGAGGTTCAGCCTCTATTCTTTTTGTTTTGGCCCATGTTCCATTGTGGTACATGGTACACTGTTCCCCAGTGTGCGCTGTGCGTGTTTGTGTTTGTGTTTGTGTGTGCGTGTGCGTGTGTGTGTGTGTGTGTGTGTATAAATATGTGTGTGGCTGTGTCAGTGAGTGCATGTGTCTGTGTCAGAGAGAGAGAGGGACTGTGTGTGTGTGTGTGTGTGTGTGTGTGTGTGTGTGTGAAAAGATCCGACAGCAAGGGAATCAGTGAAGGACCCAGTGAAATCAGAGGCAGCAGAAGCACTCCAGTAGGAATGCATGGCAAGCAAGCACCGGTGGCATTAAATATGAATTAATGGAATGTTGCTCGGCCTCATCACAGGGTGTAGTGTACTGTTCAAAGAGGGGGGAAAAAAGGAGAAGAAGAAGAAGAATGAAAAGAAATGTATGTTGCTGGCTACCGGCCGTGACGGTGCATTTGGACTTGGTATCCCTTTAATTAGAAGTGAGATATTAGCATTTCATAGGGATTTGTGCCGGGGG
>JAGFZM010000003.1:861129-863886 GCA_017657215.1 Limnothrissa miodon | reverse complement strand
GGGGGGGGGGGGGGGGGGGGGGGGGGGGGGGGGGGGGGTGTATGTGGTTATTGTCAGGGATGCTTTGGGAGGGATGCTTATTGTCAAGGATGGTTTAGGGGGCACAGATCATATGGATGTGTTTGTGTGTGTGTGTGTGTGTGTGTGTGTGTGTGTGTCTCAGTGCGTTTCTCACTGTGTTGCTGTCTGTTGTTTTCCACTGTTCTGTGTTTGATGGAGTGTGAGTGGCTAGTGAAAAGCCTTGGGGCCTGGCCTGCTCCATGGCATTTTATTCAGTGCACTGATAAAAAAAAAAATGGTTACACTGTACATATTAGGAACGGGAGGAAAAAATAGTAGCGCCACTGTGGAAAAAAAAAACGATTCCACCGCTACGTGAGCTACCAGTGTGTTATGGAAACCATGTCTCCCGCCGTTCCACGGAAATGATTTAGTCTCTGATGAAATGCATGAAATAATTTTTTTTATTTGAGACCCTGTTTATAGTTTGGGGAGAGACAGAGAGGGAGGGGAAGAAAGGAGAACAGACAGTGGCGGCAGTGTTGTTTTGGTGTTGGCTCTCCTTGGCCTCCTGAACAATAAATGTTGTGGTGCGAACCAGAGGTTAGTTCACCGCAAATGGGCCCCGGACAAACATGGGCATCAGCCAGCTTCCTCAGATGGCTTCACAAAAGGGGCTCACTTCTCTGTCTGTCTCTCTCTCTCTCTCTCTCTCTCTCTCTCTCTCTCCCTCTCTTTCTCTCTCTCTCTCGCTTTTAATGGAACATCTCAAGGTAAGAGCACCCATGCACCAACCGCCTCGGTGTCCCTGCCACGCCGCACCAATAGGGGCCAAATCCTCCACCTCCTCCACCACTCCACCCCTTCTACGCCCTACTCCACCACAGTCCCACCCCTGTCCATCACAGCCTGGCCTCCGCCAGTGCCTCAGTCAGCTCGAAATGAACATGTCGTCAGTGAGAAAATCACGGCCATACTGAATTCATTACCGCACTAGTCACACAAAACCGTGGATAAAATTTCAATAACTGCGGGCCACAGTTGAGTAAACAGTTGCACTGAAACTTAATTCCTGTTGACTTTCCCTTCATTCTTTGCCAGGGGCACATTCTGATTCGCTGTGCAAAGACAACAGGGGTTACAACTTTGATGAATGTGAGGCAGAGGAGAGAGACAGGGAAAGAGAGAGAGAGGAGAGAGAGACTGAAAAAAAAGAGGGAAGGAGGGAGGCAAAGAGAGACAAAGGGAGAGCGAGATTTACAGATAGATTGAGAGACAGAGAGAGCGAAAGCGTTCGATCACATTACGGATGGTCACTCGACACCAGCGAGAGGGGGGGTGGGGGTGGGGGGGTGAAGAGAAGATTTCTGAATTTTTCTGGGCTGCACTGGAGCACACATAACATTTTCAAAAAGACACCAGTTGACAATTCTTAACCCCTTCCCTGCCACAAGTTCCTGTTAGCTTTCCTTCCGGAAGCCTCCACACAGTTTCCCCATTCCCCCTCTTCCATCCGAGGGTGTGTTGTGTCTTTGAAATGGCATTGGTGGCAGCCTAAATAGGAGGATCCATTTCCCTTTATGGTAAATGATCCCCATCATGGGAGTGATGGGGGAGAGTTGGGCTGTAAAACATGCACACTGCTCCTATTGACCCAGTGCTCCTGACATTATGAGGCAACCTCAGAAAACACTCCACCGTCCTGTTTCATGCAGTCTGCGCACACACACACACACACAGGACACACTAAACACACACAGGACACACTGAACAGACATATACACACACATACAGACATATATACACACATACGTATGCACGCACCCACACAGACACACACACGCGTCAGCAATTTGCCGACTCGCTCATCATCGACTTCCATTAGCCCCGGTGTTTTTTTCCCCCCACTAATAGATGTCCTTCACTTGCTAAACCAGTGCATCTATAGGAGTTCAAAGAATCATTTATTTTTCTGTTTCTCTTTTTTTACCCTTCTTTTTTTTTCTCTCCCCTCTTTTTTTCTTAAAGCTCAAAAGCCATTTTTCCTCCTGCACAGCTCAATTTACTCTTTGCTCTACCCCCAATTTAGAGATGCATGAGGGGCCCTTTGAATCAGTGAAAACAACAAACCTTGCTCTGGCATATCATCCATTCTTATTAGGGGACATAACTATGAAAGACAGTGCTCATTAATAAGGACGCCGGCTAAAATAATTGTAATCTGTTTGATCATCTCGATACTGACAGGGGAATTCATCTTCGGGAACTAGTCAGATTTGGGGGAAGTAGACCATAAGCTTGATTTAAACATCTCAATTAGCAAGTCAAATATCGCACTCCGTTACCTAGACGGGGGGACGGCGACAAACCCAGCGGTTAGGAGACAAGAGTCAACTCCTAACCCAATTACTAGCTTTTGAAGTCACAAATAACGGTGTTTTTTTTTGGTTGTTATTTTTGAAGGCTCATTTGTTGAGCTTTGAGATTTGCTTTGAAAGCCGAGTTCACCAGTGCAGCCTGGTGTTTCCGTAGCAGTCGACTACCCCACAGCTGTCCTTCAGAAAAGTGCCTATGACCATTTGATAAAGTACATGTGACACACACAGTGCCCCAGTTTCACTGACGTGGTCCTAGTCACTTTTATGTGAGTGTGTGTTTGTGTGTTTAGGGGCAGAACTCGAAAGAAGGGGTTTCCCCCACCATCGTTGACATGTGATACATCAGCGCCATCATTTCGCAGTTGTGACGTGCATGAAG
>JAGFZM010000003.1:853629-856129 GCA_017657215.1 Limnothrissa miodon | reverse complement strand
TCTAATGGCAATTGTCAAAACATTTAAACAGATTAAAAAATAGGCGCTCCACACTAGGTTCGGAATGTTTACATATTGTTGAATAATAATCGTGCCTTTTTAGGAGATGCGGCAGCGGTTCTCAGATTGGCCAATTTGACCCAATTTATTAGGAATGAAGTTAAGGATGCACGGCCCCTCCTGGGACCACGGGGAAAGCACGGGGGCTTATACATTTTTAATGAGAGTTCTACTTTAAAAACTTCATAGAATTAATATGTATCAGGAAAAGTATTTTTCCTCCACACAAAACTTCTGGGTAATTAATATTCATAGACTGCGCTTGTTAACACCCCCCCATTGCAAGCTCTATGTAGATCCAATTAACATAGAACGGGCCCCAAGGAATTGGGCAGATAAGGGTTAAACGAGCCAGTGAAATTGAAACTGGGACTCTCTCCCATTAAAACACTTATTTGTTTCAATAAAGCCCTAATCCGTGTAGCGGGGAGCGGCGCTCAGATTAAGGCGTGTGTGCAGAGGGGCCTCCAGAGGCCTGGTCCGGAGGTGTGGATGCTAACAGAGAGAGCATGCACTCTCCTTGTGTGTGTGTGTGTTTGTGTGTGTGTGTGTGTGTGTGTGTGTGTGTGTGTGTTTGTGTGTGTGTGAGTGTATGTGTTTGGGGGGTGTGAGGAGTGTGTGTGTGTGTGTGTGTGTGTGTGTGTGTGTGTGTGAGTGTATGTATTTGGGGGGGGGAGAGATGTGTGTGTGTGTGTGTGTGTGTGTGTGTGTGTGTGTGTGCAGCAGTGGCTAATGCAGGAATGCTGTAGCGGGGCCTCCGTGTTATTTCTTATTCATGACGGGCACGCTGGCCCAGAGAGCCCCAGACGCCACTGTTCATTCAGCAGTGCCAGTCATCAGGGCTCACCACGGACAACGGACAACACGGGCGCAGGGATCCGGAGACTAAACACCCATTTACCAGCACCACCACTGGGGGGGGTGATGGGGGTGTGGAAGGGTGTAGGGGAGTGGGGTGGGGTGGGGCGCAGTAGGTGGAGGCAATGCAGATCGGATGCAAACACAACAACAGCACTCGGACACCCACCCTATCTCCTCCAGCAGGTTATCACAGGTTTGTTAGCATGCTGTGTGTGTGTGTGTGTGTGTGTGTGTGTGTGTGTGTGTGTGTGTGTGTGGTGTGTGTGTGTGTGTGCTGTGCCTCCCATGCATGCCTTGACCAGGCTCGGAGCGCAGCGCGTTATCTGAACGACACTGCTCCCCTCTCCTGCTGGGAGGAGCAGGGCAAACATTTGACTGCAGGTGATCGTATCCTGGCAACTATTATCCCCATGGCCTGTTTCTGCTTCTCAGTATGGCTGTTCCAACGCATTGTGTTTAACGGTGCCACAACGCATCCTCTGAAGTTTTTGTCAACACAACCCAGGTGATGTTGACATCCAACTGTCAGCAGACGGGACTGCAGGTCCATTTTATGACCACTTTTAGCGAAGTTGGAGTGCATCGGAGTAAATATCATTATGAACAGCAATGCAAGCTATTGGTGTAAAAATGTGAGGGGGGGAGGGGGTGAGACCTGTTTGATAAGTACCTCAGTCATTTGACTTGGTTTTCCATCACGGCAGGTCGTGATTAATAATGACCACTGCTGTGAAAAGACGCACACTAGGGTCTATTTTAAAGAGAGATGTGTGAGTATGTGTGTGTGCACGCACGTGTGAGTGAGTGTGTGTGTGTGTGTAAGAGGCCCCAGCGGTGGCCATTGAATTGTTGTGTGCCATTTAGAGAATGATGCTCGACAGCAGCGGTGGTGGCCATGACAGGCGAGATGTGCGGCCATAAATAAAGGCAACGCGGCGACCGTGACTTCCCTGACTGACGGCTGCCATAAATACCGGGGGCCAACAGCCTCCCTGCCTGCCTGCAACACATCCCCATCCACCGTTTGTCATTCTTCCCACATATAAATAAATAAGCAAAACAAAATATGAAGGAAAAGAGAAGAGAGAGCGGGGGGGGGGGGGGGGGGGGGAGGAGATGTGATATATTATTTACACGGACAATGCAAAAACAAATGTTTTGTGTTGTGAAGGGAGGCAGGGGAACAGCCAGCCTCCGCCACTGATACAACAACAACCCCCCCACCCTCACACACAGACACACACACACACACACACACACACACACAGAGACACACATAATACAAACACCAAACACAGACACACACACACACACATCTCCATTGCCTGGGAACACAAGGCTGCGTGTTGCCGCCTCGCTGTGGGCTTCAGTGCTGTGTTGTTATTTGGTTGTTTACAATCTCTGACATGATGTAATAGGATGGCTGTGGAAGCACTAGCCAGCAAATGACACAGAAAATAAGACAGGCCTTTATGCCTTTTCTACCCCCAACCCCCCAACCCTCTGCTCTTCTCTCTTTCCCCTGCTGCCACCTCTCTCTCTCTCTCTCTCTCTCTCTCTCTCTCTCTCTCTCTCTCTC
>JAGFZM010000003.1:808757-819365 GCA_017657215.1 Limnothrissa miodon | reverse complement strand
TGTGTGTGTGTGTGTGTGTGTGTGTGTGTGTGTGTGTGTGTGTGCATAGTGCATTGGGGTTCCATGGGTACCGGACAGGAAGCGGCAACTCCTGCTGCTGCTAAATCAAGCGCTAAATGACTTTATCGGGAAACAGATGAGTTTAGTCGGCGGCCATAATGGAGCAGCGCCTCAGGCTCCCCTACTCGTCACATCTCCCCATCAGTGCCTGAGTCCCACCAATGCCTCGTCATGGACTCCTGTGTTGGCATATGTGTGGCCTGCACACTGTAGTTCTTTTATGAGGCATCAAAAATATATTTGTTTTCTGCATATGAAAACAGGAAGTCTGTTTTCAGCTGAACCAGCTGTTTTAAAAAATAATATAAAAAAAAATAGTTATTTACTCAATTGACAGTTCCGGTTTCTGGTCATTTCCGAAGTCGAAATGTTGTGATGAGGCATTTTGGTAGCGACGCCCATTCAGAGTAAGCCATTATGAGTAAATCAGAATAATACATAATGAAAACAACGTTCCCCCACCCACCTAATTTGTACAGTGCACCCAGTGAAAAAGTTCATGTTTTGACTAACTGAAAACCACAGCTCCGACAGCGAACACAAAGAAAACCCAAGCTCCAGTTCACGCTGGCGAGCCAGCACAGGAAATATTTAGTCAATTATAAAACACGGTGTGCTCCTCCTCTGGTTGAAATGTACAAGTAGTCCCATGCATGCGCTAGAACACACACATTCTCTCTCTCGCACACACACACACACACACTCGCACAAACACGCACGCAAATACACACATGCAAAATGACGGGCAGAAGCATGTGTTGTTTCTTTGTTAAATTAAATACATGCTTAATAGTTAAACAAGAGCATATTGCATCAGCAGATGTCAGTTTGTAGCTGCTCATCCGCGTGCGCTAATGAGCCTGGTCCTCTCCTCTGGTGGAGAGATGCCGAACGCACACGGCGCGCACAGACACCGGGGGAGCGCGCAAACGCGTCAACGAGCAAGCGAAGAAGTGAGAAAATGAGCTAAAGAGAGAAGACACAAGCGGAGAGAGAGAGAGAAAGAGTGAGGGAGAGAGCAAACGAGCGAGTAAAAGAGAGGCGGAGGTTAAAGATCCTCTCACACCCTGAGCATTAATGAAATGAGTGACATTCAGAGGGCTGGAGCCCGCGGATGAAGGTTATATTCAGAGCACCAGCTGTTGGCTGTTATGTTTCACACCTGCTCTGGGCGCCCTGTTCCAGTAAACAATAGCATTAGTTTAGACGGAGGCGTGAGAGATGTATGTTTTTGATGATAGATGAGGCCCTCGACGTCATACCTGCCATACCTCCCGCACATGACACCACACACACACACACACACACACACACACACACACACACACACACAAAAGCAGGACGAGAAATCCCTGTGCTGCCTACAGAATCTCACTCCACTGGCTTGCACTAAACTACAGTAGAGACACTTGAAGGTAAATAGCATGTCTGTGTGTGTGTGTGTGTGCGCAGTCATTGTTTTAATCCTTGCTATCAGTAAGATCAGCTCAGAAATGCATTCAGATGAGACATGAACATGAACTGCTCTTTCTCTCTCTGTTTCTCTCTCCCTTTCTGTCTCACGCTCACCACAGAGATTAGTAACGCTTTACCGTGCTGTCTAATGGCTCTCATACGTGCAGTAATTCACTCGCTCTTCCTGTGATTCTACAAACCAAGGTATTGATGATTAGAGCATGGATGACAGAGAGGAAAAGAGAGAGAGAGAGGGAGAGAGAGAGAGAGAGAGAGAGAGAGAGAGAGAGGAAAAATACATACAGTTTTGTTTCAACACATCAATGGCTGTGTGTAATTACTCCATGTGCGGGAGGCAGAGGATCAGGACGCCAGTGTACAGGGGGGGGGGGGGGGGGGTGGTTGGGGGGATGGGGGGTGAACGCGCAAGGCTTGAACTGTGCGTCTGCTAAATTTATCATGAGGCCGTTGGGAGCATTGAAATGAGAACAGTGGCCTATTACTGCTAAGAAGGTGTTTTATTGAGAATATGCCGACATGCCACCCCAGGGAGACAGCTGGGGAGAAGAAGTGTGTCCAGAAGAGAGGCCACTCTCTTTGTGTGTGTGTGTGTGTGTGTGTGTGTGTGTGTGGAGAGAGAGGTGGGCGTTCCAGTGGGCCCAGAGGAGGAGTAGCGTCACGAGTCTGTCAAAGAGACAATAAAGAGTCTTTTCTTCCATTTAATTATTCACTACAATATGTATTGGAATTGTCACTTTTGACGCATGAGGTCTTTAAGTCAATAATTTATATAGGTCACCTGACAGGGAATACTGCTTGTTGGTTATTAGTGCATTAGGACAATGTCTGTAATATTTATTTGCCATTCAGTGCAATTCAATGCTCCTGCCACATTTAGATCTGCACATTTGCACTTTCTGTTTCTGGTTTTAGTTTTGTTTTTTTTTTTTTTTTTTTTAAATATAAATACGGAAGATGCATAAAAAATGATAAAAAATTTTCCCTCTCTCTTAAAAAAAATTTTCACATTTTCACTTTTTTTTTCTGTTTTTATTTTTTTTTTTTTTTTTTTTTTTTTCAAATATAAATACGCAGAATGCATAAATAATGATAAAAAATCTCCCATCTCTCTCAAAAATACATCTAACATCTAACATTTTCCTGGTGCTAATATCTTTCTTAACATTGGTACATTTAAATTTCCTGCTTGTTTGTTGGTTTGTTTGTTTGTTTGTTTGTTTGTTTGTTTATTATTGAGTTCCAGTCTTTTCATAAGAGAAAAAATAAGAAGTTTCAGGTTTGGTTAAAGCGATTGATATGCCAGAGGGGGGAGAAAGCCCCTCATGGCCGCTTGCCTTGCCCGTCCTCATGTGTAGTTCCGGTCTGTCCAGGAGGGGGCAGAGCTCTATGGAGTTTACTGTACAGTTTAAAACATATTCATATCATTTCAAACAAATGAGGAGGTTTTGTGTGGATTTTTGTTTGTGTGTGTTTGTGTATTTATTTGATTAAGTAATAGGATGATAAAAGGAATTAACTCAGCTATAGTTAAATGACGACACAATCAAAAAAATATATAATCCAGAGTAAGGTTTTAGTGTAGTGCAGTGGTTCTGCAGTGCTACAAATGCCGTCCTCAACTTTGCCATAAAAAGGCATAATTTCACATGAGAACATTAATAAATAAAAACAAAAATTGTATTCAGCATGTAAGTGCAGCGCTACTACAGTAATTTAGCATCTGGGAGATGTTACAGTAGATGTATTTTTTATCATTATTTATGCATTCTGCGTATTTATATTTGAATTAAATGTGCTGTCTAATATTCACTGTGTGTAAGAGAAAGTACTTAAGGAAGTGTGTGTGTCTGTGTGTGTGTGTGTGTGTGAAAAAGCACTTAATAAATTGAAATGGAGACTTCCCTAATTACAAGCTGAAGATTTAATTAGAACACTTATTCAGTTAATTTTTCACCGTGTTTGTGAGCATGATAACGGTTAATCAGCATCAAAATTGTTTATTTGCTTATATCAAAATTAAACAATTCCATGGTAATTTACTTATTGTTTTTATTATTTTGTCAGTGTTTAATAAACATTTACATGGAACATAATTATTGCATTAATCATTAAACTTTAACCATATATTTATTTTTTCTGGTTGAAATGTGGGTCAGAGCTTTGTCTTTGCCCTGTAAACAATTCTGCATAAGAGAACAATAAAGAGCTGATAAAGAGTTAGTTCTCCTTTTTGTTTTCCTCCTCCCTTTCTTCTCTCTGCCTTTTTTTCTTTTTTTCTTCTTCTGCCCCGCAGATAGCTTGTGTTTACTTATCTGTTGTTTAATTAGAGGGCTTCTCTTTCTCTGGGCTCCATTGTTTCAATGGCATGGCCAGGGGTCAAGGGGTTAACAGCCGTCAACTGTGTATTTTTTTTTTTCTTCCTCTCTTTTTTTTTAAAGGGGCCCACTCACAAAGGCATGTCTTCACCTGCAAGCGGGGGGCCCGCTCAGCCTCATTGTGCGGCCCATTTGAATTGATTATGTTTAGGGACTGGTTGTGATTGGTGGAGAAGGGCGTGGTTGATTGGGTAGTTTAGTATCTTGTCAGCCAGGGAGCAACCTCAGCGCGTGCAATCTGTCTGTATCCCGAGGAAATAGCTGGAGACGCCACAGCTCAGCAGTGCTTAGCCTGCCCTGCCTGTTTCTCTCTCCTGCTCGCTCACTCTCTCACTCCCCCTTTCTCTCGTGCTGCCTCTCCCTCTCTCTCTTTCTCCCTCGCTCTCTCTCTCCCTCCCTCGGTCTCACGCACGCTTCTCGCAGCTCCGATCAGCTCCGTACGGCCCAGCGCGCTGTTTACCCTGCCAGCTAAATGGGGTTTGTCAGGTTTGTCAATATGATTGATTCTACAATTTTACTTGCTTACTTCTGTAAAATGTGACAATTTAATTGGCACTGGGGAAAGGGAACTGCTGCTGTTTTTTTGTTGTTGTTGTTTTTTTTTCTTTTGCTTGGTCTTCTTGTTGCTCTTGCCTTGTAGCTGGTAATTGGTGGATTTTCTCATGCAGTTTGTTTGATAAAAGAGAGCATGACACTCGTATGGTGAGAGATTAGGATTATGAGACTAGACACTGGTAGTTTTTCACTTGTTTGGTTGTGCATTTAGGAGTAAAAGTGTTTATGTAGACGTTTAACTGTTTGCATCCAAGTAATCAATGTTGGTAAGTGTGTTGATGTTTGTGGTAACCTGTTTGTTTGTTTGTTTGTAAAGGTGTGTTTTATGGGCAGTATAATACTCTTTCTAAGTGACAATTTTGTGTGTAAATCTATGACTGTTCTGTAAATATAGTTTGATGATTTTAGTTATTTTCTGTTGAAATAGATATTTTTTGCTGTGTGAAGGTGAAGCATATGTTTGGAATGTTTGGAATGTTAATTACTTCAGATTATTGTATTTTTTCAGATTATTTTTAAATGTATTTGAAATGTGCTTTTTCATTTTAGTAGCACCATTACATTATATGCAATTTTAAAAATCTATGTTAAAATTATGTTGCATTATGTGAAACTCTCTGCTATGATCATGGAATTGAAGATATATATATATTGGAATTGCTTGATGTTTGGAGACTTGTGGGGCTAAGTGAAACCTGTGTGTGTGTGTGTGTGTGTGTGTGTGTGTGTGTGTGTCAGGGCTAAGCACATGTGTGCTGTGATCAGACTTACACGCCGGCCAGTTAGATCCAGCCAGGGAGGGGGAAGTGTGTGTGTGTGTGTGTGTGGTGGGGTGGTTGCTGTAGCTGTTGATAGGGGTTGCGCTGGTGATGTTGAGGGTGGGGGTGGTGGAGGTTTATTCTCTTCTGCTGTAAAATGAAGAGCGACTGGAGAAGCCAGGCTCTACATTTCACACTTCCTCCACCATTACCAGCATCTAAAGCCAGTCATCTGAGACGTCAACAAGGGATATCTTCCCGTAAAGGGCTGTGTGTGTGTGTGTGTTTGTGTGTGTGTTTCTATTTGTTCTACTGGATGGAGGGAAAGGATAGTCTGACAAACATAAGTGGTGATGTTGGAAAGGAACTTAAACATGTCTTAGCCTGGGTAGTATTTTTTTTAAGCATTTACTTTCTCTGGGCTTCTTTTTCTATCTTTCTTACACACACACACACACACCCCTAAGGTATTAGTCTGAGGACCGTTATTGTCTTTGTAGTGCTTTAAGTTTTAATGGCACCAAAGCCCCTAGAGTTTTCCCTCCAAACTAGAATCACTTGAATTCATATTATAAATGTTAAAAGGATCTATATTTTTTTCTCTTTTTTTAATTCTCACAATTATTCCGCTTTTTTCACATATCTTTTACAAAGTTGTGCAAACCAAACCAAACAGAAGTGTTGCCTTGATTGCAGGTCTCATTCAATCTGTAAGACAACAAGGCGGGTGTCCCTGAGCGCTTTAGACTTTCAGCGCCGATGGTGATTTTATTGGCTGTCGGGGGAAATAGAAGTTCTAATAATTTTTTGTGTGTTTGCGTCTGGCGTTGGCTCCCATCCTCCCCTCATGTTCTCTCTCAGAGGTACTGATCAGATGCCAACAAAAAAAAAAGCCTAAACCTACAAGCATGTTACCGTAATGCCACGCAGCTGTGTGCGTGTCTGTGTCTCTCTCTGTGTGTGTGTGTGTCTGTATGTGTGTGCGCGTGTGTGTGGCATTGGAGCTCTGCGGTCCGGGAGGGAACTGGAGTGCGGGTTGATTGGCTTGACAGTTTGTAATCAAAGTTGATTTATTGTTCATTAGTGGTGCATTAGGCCGCCCAGGCCCAGGACGGTATTTGTGCAGTGGCCTGTCAAAGCACAGGGCTGCCAGCACCTGCCATTTCTAAAGCGTGACACGGGCGCCCCCGTCCTAAGCCTCCACCAGCCCCGCCAGTCGTTGCCGTCACGGCCACCGCAGCAGCTCCATCTGAGGGGGCATCCAGGCAATCGTTCGGCCGCACTGGGAGAGCATTTACAAGCCCGGTCTGGTCTTTGTAGTGAGATTGTAACTGAGAGAGGAGGGAGGTGGATGGGGGAGGGTTGGGGGCAGAGATTGGGGGTAAAGGGAGTTGTGTGTGTATGTGTGTGTGTTTTGGGGAAGGGGGGTGGGGTCGTTCAGTCCCAGCTGCTGTGTCTCTTCCTCATGCTGTTGAGGGAAAGTTTGTTTTGTATTGTTTTGCTTGGTTTTGTTTGGTTTGCTCCCCAGCAACGTTTAGTTTTGATTGACCTAATGTTAAAAGTGAACTTTTATTTTTGAGTCAAGAACTGTGTGCTGCACAGTAAAGACACAGTCTGTTGTGCCCTGTCGAAGTAAAGAAAAAAAAATACACACACACACAACATTTTAGTTGCCCC
Organism: Limnothrissa miodon; assembly: GCA_017657215.1. NCBI lineage: Eukaryota > Metazoa > Chordata > Actinopteri > Clupeiformes > Clupeidae > Limnothrissa > Limnothrissa miodon. Next base: position 812,464 of record JAGFZM010000003.1, on the reverse strand, counting down.
TGTTGCTCATGGGTGCTTCGAAACTGAAACTACTGTGAAGTCCTATTGTAAAAGGCTCTGTTTCAATACAAGTGAATTGAATTGTTTGACATCTTCAAAAAAATAGTGATTGTCAAAAAGCTCTGCACTTCTTGGAAGGGGGAGCAGGGTTAGATTGAAGCATTTATCAGCCTTGTGTCTGTCAAACTGTGGCCCATTGGCCGTGACTTTACTGTAATTTTCCCTCATGTGTGTCTGACGCCCTGAAAGCAACACAGGGACCTGGTTAGAGTCCATCCTAAAAGCATTTAGGGACTGCCTCAGCGGATTAGTTCTGACGGAGGGGGAAAGTTTGAGCTGATATGGAGTAAATCGGCGTGTTGCATCCAGATAAATACAGCCGTGTGGGTGTGTGAGATCCTGTTCTATCCCTGCCAGTGCATCTTGGCAGTTAAAGACTAAATCTCTCTCTCTCTCTCTCATTATTCACTTTCTCATTCTCTCTGTTGTTATTAATTGACAGCATAGTTTTCCAACTCACAAAAGACAACAACACACACACACGGGATAAAACAGCAACACAGTTTGTTGGACCCCCTTGTCTGCCGCCATGGAAACGAGGATTAGGCGCGTGTTGTCGGTGCGCGGCGAGAATGGAAACAATCTGCATGAGGATGTGTCGGCCATTGTCTTTGGGCAAATTCTCATTTGAAGGGGGGATTTTGGAGGCTGTGTGATCTTAATTAAATCTCAGCCGGCTTGCAATAACGGCATCTGAAGACACGCGCCATTGCGTAACCTTGCTGAGTTGGTTAATCACGAAGCAGTGGCGCACGTCGTCGGGCCTGACAGCATGGGTGGGGGGGGGGGGGGGGGGGGGGGGGTATGCTGGCGGTTGGGGGGGATTGGGGCAGTTGGTTAGGGTGGGGGCTGGAATGACGACGGGAAGGTGACAGAGTGCGGTGATTGTGATTGGTCTGCCTGAGTTTAAGACACAATGGCTGGCAGAGGTGGGGGGTGGGGGCGGGCCAGCGATCGGCACAAAGGGGGTGTGGCTCTGGGGGTCACCCAGAGTGTCTTGGTGCCTTCAAGGGTCATTAAGGTTTGAGGGGGTTTGCAAGAGACGTTCCGGGTGGAAAATGCGTGTGTGTGTATGTATGTGTGTTTTAATGGGCCTAATTGCCTGGTTTCACCCAGCCACAGTAGTGGCAGTTAAAAGGCTCAAATGTATGGATGTGTGTGTATGTATGTATGTAAGTGGTAGCGTTTGACAGTAACAGCAGTTTGGACCGTAACCATGCGCATGACTTGCGCTGCTGAGTCAGATATGCGAGGTGTGAGGTTTCGTCGGGTGTTGCACGAGGTGAATCACCAACTATCGGGCCGCTGCTCTTTGCTGTCTGCTGTTGGCCCTGCCCAGCTCGCTAGGCCTCGGCTCGTGTGGTTAGCGTGTGATGTGGTCTGAGCCAGCTGAGGTAAGACCCTGTCTGATCTGAGCTGATCTAAGCTGATCTCTCGGCCAAGCTGGTCTCGGCTACCTCAGTCATACACGTGCCAGTCTGACCCCCCTGTCAAAGGATGCCAGGCTTGGGCAGCGCCAACCCCAACCCACCACCTCCAATACCCACCCCCACCTCACCATCACGTGCCCCCGCTCTCCTCTCCTCTGGCCTGGCACTGTCCGAGCCCTGGGGTCCTGTGTGGGCATCCTGCGGGCTGTGGGAAAGGCAGCGGCGCTGCTGATTGGGATGGGCTGTTATTGTTAGGGGGGGGGGAAAGGGCCGTCGCAGGGGCCCGCTTGTTTGTTTTACAGCATGCCGGGCCGGGGGCCCTTGCTGAAAACTTGTTTGTGTGCGCTTTTAAAAAGTTAATTAAAACGCAATTGGGGATTTTGTTTTTACAGTTGCCGCGTATTGGCATTGAGCAGAACAGCCCGCACACACAACCCAACCCTCCATACACCCCACCCCACCCCTGCGACGCTGTGCACGTCCACACGGGCTCCCCTGCACGGAGCGAAACGGGGGGAGCAAATGTGACTTTGATTATCCTGTTTATCTCTAGTGTAAATGTTTTAAAAGTGAAGACATGACAGGAATGATGGGGAGGGGGTCGGGGGGCGTCTTTGGCAAATCAGCCTGCTCATCTATCGTTCCTCTCACACATTTGTACACACACACACACTGACTCACAAACACATACATACACACACACATTCACACACACACACACACATAAAGTATACAAAAATCCTGTCATGTATGTCCTGATTACATAGTACAATAATTGTAAGCTGTAATTTATTATTATTACGATTATTATTATTATTATTATTGTTATTATTATATCATGCAGATTTTTAGGCAATTTCATGTAGAATTTATTTTAAAGAAGTCAAATTTTCTGGTGGTGATTAGTAGTGTGTTAGCCCCTCAGCTTTGGGCATTTCCATAGCCCTGCATGCAGAATGAGACAGAGAGAAGGCTAATGTCAATACTGCTGAGGACTAATTATGTTCATGCTTCACCTGGGTACAAAAGCTAGCCATGAAATTCTCATTTGCAAAGACATTTCCACGGGCACGTCTCTCTGCCATTTAAGGGCCGCCATCATTTGCTATTCCAATATCTCTGGACAAGGTAAACCCGGGCAGCATCAAACAAGGCTGGCCCCTGTGATTTCTCAAGGGCTTGTTATTTTGTACTTCTCAATTCTATTTGATGTCTCGACAAAACAAGATGACACCAGGGAGTGGGGCATTAAAATTTGATTTTTTTTTCTTCTTCTTCCCTTTCTCTCTCCCTTTTCGTCTTTTATTTCCTCTCCATTCCACCTGTTCGTCTGAACAGCCGGTTTAATTTTCAGCGATGGTCTCATTGAAGTTGGCCCTGTGTTTTTTCTTTTTTTTTTTCTTTTTTTTTCTTCCTCCGTGTGCCCTCTCCACTAGCGCTCCTAATTGCCCTGGCTCCAAGACCGAGGCTCCTGCTTCACTCTGGCTCTGCTAGACTGGGCCGACTCCCTCTCTCTCTCCCCGCGCTGCGACCTTTGCCTCGCGCCGGAGAATGTTCCTCTTCATTAAAGCACAAATCAGTGGATCTTGGGCTCATTCTCAGATGTGAGGCCCATGTTTCCTCATTAGAATATCACTCTCCCTATCTCTCTCTCTGTCTCTCTCTCTCTCTCTCTCTCTCTCTCTCTCTCTCTCTCTCTCCTCTGCACATTTAAAGCCGCCATGTGCGAAAAGAGGAGACGCTGGGCTGCCTTTTCATCCCACCGCTGCATCTCATGCAGACATTCGAGTTTTACCTTAAAACGCACACTGTGTCTCTTTCCTCAAACACACAGAAACTCTCATTTTCCCAAACACATCCTTTGAAGTGTGCTCTTTTTTTTCTAACTCTATGCACAGACAATAGCTTTTCACATTCATCACATCGTCTGTGTCTCTCGAATTTAATGACTTTTTAGAAAATTAAAGAAAATATATATTTATTTTGTTGCATAATGTGGAAATTATTGCGTGTGATACATATTAGTGTCTTTATTAGTCTTATGTTAATATACACTAATGTCACGTTGCGATGAAAAGTGATGGGGTTCAATTTGTTTGTTATAGAGAAATATCTTTCATAGCCTTAAATGGCTCTCATAAAAATCCCAGTTCTCCACAAGGTTAAATTGTGATTTTGTGATTCAGAAAATTAGAAATGGCTACAACACAGTGTTTT
>JAGFZM010000003.1:771085-804159 GCA_017657215.1 Limnothrissa miodon | reverse complement strand
ACTCACACAGACAAACATAAGGTAGGTAAGCCCAAACCACCCTGTCAGGGTTGCGAGTGGTTCAGACAAAGAGATGAAAAATGTGCAGTCAGTGGAGGAGAGAGCAGCCCTGGCAGCGGCACACCTACCTGGCAACACATGAAAGTTCCCTTCAGGTTGACACTGAATGTTTTGTCCCACTCCTCTAGGCTGGTCTCCTCGCTGGCCGAGTTCATGTTGATGCCAGCGTTATTGCATGCTATGTGGATCGTCGCCCACTTCCGTACAATGGCATCCACCATTTTCTCAATATCATCTGCTTTGCTGATGTCTGCAGTCAAAGCCATACTTAGGATCCCTTTACAGTGTTGAGGAGAAGTCCATTTTAGGAAAGGTAACACAATAAAAAAAATTACTAAAAATAACAGAAATAAAAATGATTTTTACTAATGACTGTTTACACTCACAGGAAACCTTTTCCATAGCTGTATTGTTAATTTAATAATATAAACATTTCTGTAAGTTCGGCAGTATGGCATCCTTTTACCTACTGGCAAATATGTTAGCTGATGCTAGATCTCCCTCTGGTGGTAGCAGTTCACAAGCACACTCATCACTTTTCACAACTGTTTTAAAACAAACACTATTGCATTTTTTGTTCCTTGTGCTTGTTCTGAAAAACATGCCCTCAGCTTAACATTTTTTAATTAAAAGGATGTTGAATAGCCCACACTGTTCATTCAAAAGGTCTAACAGTAAACAAATATGACAGTCGCATCACAACTGATACAGAAGTTGGTGTCTATACAGAGACAAGTGTGTATAATTGGCTGTAATAATTAAGTAGCCTTTGAAGAATCATTGTCCTTCTGTGCACAGACAAGTGGGACATCCTGCCAACCTAGTTGTTATTCACTAATATTTCTTCCTGCAGTACTATCGATGCCTGATGGACTTTGGGTACTGGCTAGTTCTGTATAATAATGTAGTATCGTTGTTTTACGCAAAGAAAATATGTCAAAAAATGTCAATTGATTTGTTAAACAATTTATTTAGCTAAATGTCTAATGACACACTACTGAAGCAAAACTCACCATATGCTGTAGATGTAAACACAGAACACATACTGTAACTTAATTCAAACAGGCTGGTCCCATAGAATCACCAACAGCAATTGCCATGGCTCCATAAAAGATAGTCATTTCAATCAGCATTGGTGTGATCCAATACATATACTGCATATTTTTCATTAGTGGTTTGGTTAGTTCACCACAATCTCATTATGTATGCCACCACATTGTCTGTAGGTCTTCACTGATCAGTCTTTGCAACGTCTTTGGCACATGTGTACAGTTGTGAACATTGTAGTGCAGTTTAGATCATCTGTAACTATTCCAACTATGGGGCTACAGTGGAATAGTAGGAATTTGTGCAATTTGTGTACGTTTTTTGTAAATTGATGATTGTGTGATACTGACTCGTGAAGCAGTGTTTCATGTATTTCCAGAATTATCACTGCAAAGTGGGTAAGCAAGAACAGATTTTGCTCCCTCTGGTGGTTGGAGACTCAAATGTCTAATGAGCAGAGATCTGGGAAAGCAGATTCTGACATCATGGCTGACTCTCACTATTAAATACAGCAGGTGTGTGTGACCTGTACCTTTCACAGTAAGCTCTTCGGCCACAGCCTCGGCCTTTCCTTGGTCCATGTCCACCACAGCCACTTTGGCCCCAGCCTCCCCAAGGGCATGAGCGAAGGCTCTGCCAATGCCCTGGCCCGCGCCCGTCACATACGCCACCTTCCCGTCCAAGCGGAGCCGCTCCAGGATGGGTTTCCCTTTTAAGCCTTTGAACACCACGTCATTGGTCAACTTGCTCTGAAACAAACAAACCTCACAGTGGTTTGGTCTGCTGTTGTCAAGTGCATAATTGCTAGTGTAATTGGTGTAGTCCTAATGACTACTGATTAATACTGTGCAGTACAAAGTCCTAATCTTACCGTTGTGCATGCAGCTTGTGATGGGGGAAGTCTGCGTACAATGGTTATGCCATCTCTTATAGGAATAATCACCTATAACAAAACCACAGGACACCTCAATGATCACAACATGAGAACTCAAAAACAGGTTGATATTAAAAGTAACAGTATATAAATGGTACTGTATAGTACAGTATATCTGTATACTGTGACCTTATGGCTATGGGCCATGCCATATGGCAACTTATTATATTGGCAAAAGTTACAAGCAATGCAGCCTATCAATACAAAAACTGATAACATTTAAGAATATATATGTTAGTCATTACAAATCCTTTATTAATAACTTATTCAATTTGACCTCCTTCTACAATAGATACTTTACTAAGATTTTTTTATATTTACTCCTAATTACTGCTTATTCACAGATTAAATGACTAACAGTAGTTAAATACTTTAAATAGCTAAGTGGCGAATATGTATAAGTGTTACTATATAGACTATAGTTATAAAAGTGGTGAAATTATACACACCCTTAGCAAAATATTACATTGGCCTTTTAATTTGCACATTTGATTTATGCAGCTACTTTGGTGCATTCAGAGGTGTAGAAAGGATTTAAATGGTGAAGAATTCTGTTCAATTAGGGAATCTTCAAATCCAATTAGGAAAGAAAGGTGATTTAAGTGACAAAGTGTGGCATGGCTGCTGATGCCACGTGGGCCGTTTAGAATTTTTCAGAAGTAGTGGAATTTTCCCACACTACCACTTTTAGTGTTTACATTGAATTGTCCCAGTAAGGCTAATCATTCAGGTATGATTGACATTTCCCTAGGCAAAAATACCTTGACTAGAGGTCAGAGATGAATGCCCTACTACGGCATTAAGAGAAGCGTTTCTAAGTAACACCCTGATCTACAGCAGTAGTACAGATAGACTACAGCAGTAGAAAAAAAACAGGAAACATAAGTTACAGTTAATTTTGCATGGGCTCCACAAAATTAGAAAGATACAAAAATGTTGTCTGGTCTGTTGAGTCTAAATGTCTTAATTAGTCCTGCCTAAAACACATACAATTTAGAAAAAAATACTTTCAATACTTGATCAGGGTTGATTGGAGTTCAAGTGTATTTCCTTGTTTTATGTATGCGTCAGCTTATGTGCAAAATACTGAAAGTTTTCCTCAGGTTTAAGTAAGTAACTGTTAAAAAACTAGTCCACCTGTTCAACACGTGGATCTCTGCAGACAAACTCATTGAATTCTCGCAATGCCAGACCATTGACGTCTTTGGAATCTTGCAGGTAAACTCTTCCTTTGAACAGACAGTTATCCACACATATCACACCATCTACACGGAGAAGGTTGTTGTCCAGGAGAAAGTTGTAATAATTGATATAGTTTGTTTTGTCAGCATCTATGAACACCATGTCAAACTGTTCACCAGTTTCTGACAACTCCTGTGATATTAAAAAGGGAAAAGAAAACTTTAACACAAACATTCCAAACATAAATAAATAAATAAATAATAAATAGAAGTTATGAAAGGAAGCTTACAAAAGTACTTTATATAGGCTGTGTTATGTGACTCCTTCTGTATGTCAAAAAAAGCTCATTATAATTTACCTTGAGGGTATCCATGGCAGAGCCAATTTTTACACTAATCTTCTTGCCATGTGGGGACTTGTCAAAAACAGGCTGGACAAATTCCTTCAGGTATGATTCCAATTCACAGGCAATTAATCTTCCATCTTCTGGCAGGGCCTCCGCCATGGACAGTGCTCCATAGCCAGTGAACATTCCTATCTCCAGAATTCTCCTCGCTTTGCACATGTGTACAAGCATCTTCAATACCTGGCCTGACATTACAACACAGAACCAATACTGAGAGTCTTCCGGCCAGTTGTCAGGTCATGTCTTTACTATGTTTGCTGTATATGACTAAATAACTTAAAAGCCCTATACAGTAACATCATTTTCCACTGATGAAAAACTATTTTCAGAAATATGCAAAGATTAAGTTGTTTCAATTTAAATAATATTATCAAGAAAAAACAAATCAAGACAAAACAATGCAATTGGAGGTGAACTGACAATATCTTATATTAAAATTATATAAATATATTTCTGTAAATTCATCATAAATGGGCTTGGCTGCATCTAAACGCTTTAGCCTTATTTTCGCACATGACTAACCTTCCACGTGTCCTGTGATGCATTCCTTTGGAAGACGAAACATGGTTTTCCCATCCTCGTATGTTTTATCCCAATCGTGAGCCACTGTCTTCCTGTGTACAACAATAAAACCCCATCATGAACTGCAAATTGACCTCAAGTGACCTTAAACCTGCATGCCCTTCTTATCAACCTTTGGGTCATCTGTATAGGAACATTCAACAGCCAAGATGCACATGGCAACTTATACTAAGTTCACAGAGCTCATTGAGTAGCACATGAGAGTTTTTCCAGCATTATGGCAGTGATAAAGTCAAAGTCAGTTTTATTTGTCAATTTCTTCACATGCACTTGACATACAAAGGAATCAAAATTACATTTCACACTTGTCCCATGCGTAGACGTTGACAACAATAAAGTGCAGATGCACAACAAAAACAGTTCTAAACAATAAGGTAATGTTAAGTAAAAAAAAAAGTGCAAGTAGGCTTAGGGCATTATACTTAGGTAACATACAGGATATAACAAGACAAGACATAACATATAGTAAGTGTTCCAACAGTGTACACTGGGAAGTAGTATACTCGTCTACTTGAGGTAGTCCCAGGTTGTGGTTGGTAAGGGTTTTTTTTGTTGTTTGTAGCAGCAGTAGTAGTAATATAAATAGAGGTAAAAAAAGAATACTAAAATATATAGCAGCAGGTGTGTGCAATTTGCAATGCAGAGGTTGTTGTTTGCAGTGAAGAGTGTTGTTTTTAGTTCTTAGTTCAGAGAATATTTACAACATTCAAATTCTGACAGGGATCATGCAGATATTTGGGATTATGTGATCAATATAATAATTATATTTTTTTCAGAATAGACAGACAAGGTTCTGTATATACTGCATACACAGACTTGGGTGGAGCTAAGAACGAATCGATCCAACGTGCTGTTGTTCAAGATCACCAAGTGTGAAACGTGTGATACAGCACAGAATAATACTGACCTGGCAGTTAACACTGAATGGGGCACAGAAACTCACTTTCAATTTCACTGTGCTATGCCTGCTAGCATGTTTACTTTACTGAGTATCACATTTTCCCATTCTTTTTCCTCCAGACCGCACTCAGTGATCTCAAACTAGGGCTATGGACTGAATTACAGCAGATTCCTCCTTTAAGTCCCAATAACCAGTTTGTTCAGCAACAATGCTGATGTGGTGGCTGTTGTGAGCAAAGAGATAAAGTGCACAATGAAGTAAACACCACTGACGTGCCCAAAAGAAAAAAAACACTCACTGGTAGAGCTCAGCTAGAGGCTCACTTTCCTGGCTGGTCATCCTCTCAAGGTAGGGATCCAAGCCACTGGCAATGTCAAGGGCCTTCTGAAGATTTCTCCTCAACTCTTCTGGCACATTGCCATTCAGGTCTGCAATGTCCTTGGCTTTAGAAAGATACTCCACAATGAATTCCAAGGGAGTGTCAGAAACTGGAGGAGGACAAAAACAAATCAAAGTTTACGAATAAATTGATCAGTTATTTGGTAAATCTATAATATAATTTTAAAATGAAGTTGATAGACCATGGTCTGTTTTAGTTATGAATATTAGTTTTTACTGAATTTTATTTTATTATTTCTGGATAAATATACTACAACCTACATATCAAAAAGTTCCCTATTTTGTCATATCTATTTTCGTGGTTTGTGTGTGTCGTAAGAGGGCGTGTTGAGTTCAATGAAGAGCCAACCCCTTTGCATCTGTTTCTTTGGAGAAACTAGCTTAAGCCTGCTAAAGCTGGATTTATACTTCTGCGTCGCGTCGTCGCAGACACCTTTGCCGACGTTTTTGATTTATACTTCCGTGGTCGATTTATATCTCTGCGTCCGCGTAATTGCTACGCATGGTAGTTCACTGCCACAACGCTAGGGGGTTATTGAGTTTAGAAAGGGTCCTTTGCGTGTGTGTTTTTCCCAGTCGTTGCGTTGTGAGTATTGGCTTCTGGTGCAAATCAACAGGCTGTAGCTAGCGGTAAGCTACAAGCTGGCCTCATCCACAGTGTCATCTATTGTGTCAGATGTTTGCAAAGCGTTGTGGACAACACTGCAGCCCGAGTTTTTGCCCTGTCCGTCCGTCTTTAAGCTGGATTTATACTTCTGCGTTGCGTCGTCGCAGACCTTCGCCGACACTACGCATACACCTTTCATGCGCATGAAAAAAATCCTGACTACGCGTCAAAGTGTCGCCCACACGGTACGCAGACCGACGCATACGTCGTGGATTGTGATTGGTCCGCTTTACATCAATTCCAGTTCTCCGCCTTTCCAGTGCGTTGTGTGTACAAGACCGGCATTTTTGAACTTACATAAATGGCCTTATAACTACCCATTCACCTGACAAAGACAGTTGACCATAGAAAGTAATGACCTGATAACTATGCTTATTAACCAGACAAAGCTTCCCATTAACGCATCCGACAGTTTGGGAAGTTCCACAGTCTCTAGAAATCTCTGGCTATCGTTTCCCACTGGTTAGTTGACGGACAGGGCAAAAACTCGGGCTGCAGTGTTGTCCACAACGCTTGCAAACCTCTGACACAATAGATGACACTGAGGACAGCATGTAGCTTGCCGCTAGCTACAGCCTGTTGATTTGCACCAGAAGCCAATACTCGCAACGCAACGACCGGAAAACACACACGCAAAGGACCCTTTCTAAACTCAATAACCCCCTAGCGTTGTGGCTTTAAGCTGGATTTATACTTCTGCGTCGCGTCGTCGCAGACACCGTCGCAGACACCTTCGCCGACATTTTTGATTTATACTTCCGTGGTCGATTTATACCTCTGTATCCGCGTAATTGCTACGCGTGGCAGTTTACTGCCACAACACAAGGGGGTTAAGCTGGATTTATACTTCTGCATCGCGTCGTCGCAGACACCGTCGCAGATGTTTTTGATTTATACTTCCGTGGTCGATTTATACCTCTGCGTCCGCGTAATTGCTACGCGTGGCAGTTCACTGCCACAACGCTAGAGGGTTATTGAGTTCAGAAAGGGTCCTTTTCGTGTGCGTTTTCCGGTCGTTGCGTTGCTACAAGCTACAAGCTGGCCTTATCCACAGTGTCATCTATTGTGTCAGAGGTTTGCAAAGCGTTGTGAACAACACTGCCCGAGTTTTTGCCCTGTCCGTCAACTAACCTGTGCGAAACGATAGCCGGAGATTTCTGGAGACTGTGGAACTTCCCAAACTGTGTCGGATGCGTTGATGGGAAGCTTTGTCTGGTTAATAAGCATAGTTAGTAAGTCATTACTTTCTATGGTCAACTGTCTTTGTCAGGTGAATGGGTAGTAGGCCATTTATGTAAGTTCAAAAATGCCGGTCTTGTACACAACGCACTGGAAAGGCGGAGAACTGGAATTGATGTAAAGCGGACCAATCACAATCCAGTGAAGTGTCGGCGAAGGTCTGCGACGACGCAACGCAGAAGTATAAATCCAGCTTTAGCCTTCCTAAATTACGTACTAGAGGGTCATATATGGCTACAATTTACCATCATTAGTAAGAAAATATGGCATATTGTCTAGGAAAGAGAACTATCGCCGGGGCTTAACGTCTTGCTGCGATTGTCATTCATCTCAATCTTAATCTTAATGGCACGTTCTGCGACCTTCTGTCATCTCGAACAACTAGCCTACTATTGGCATTTTTAAAGTTAACGCTACTACCGTCCACCCCTTGTCATCTTAACTTTCGAAGCCAAACAAGATACAAACAGGTCTTAAAATAAAAACAGAAACTCTCAAACATTCAGAACTCCCAATTAGTTAATAAAGTAACATTTTGAATCTTTGCTTTGGAACATTGTCCAAGTTAAGGTTCTATTAATAGACGGAAAGAGATTTTACCGATGGGAGGCGAAATAACCGCAGAATATAATCACATTAGCTAAGTGTCGGCCTACCTTTTGCCGTCTGCATACTGTAGTGTCCCAGAACCAAGTTGAAACCTACTGCTTCAAGTAGATAGCTTGCACAATTTTGTTGCAGCGCCGCTCCAGCGCAGCCTATGCTAAGTTGACATGCGTCGTAAGTAGCCTATGTACTTTAAGCACGTGACGGTCAACTTTGCGTAAAAGTCTTATCCAAAAAAACTTGCAAAATGTTAGGTGCATAGTTCATGCACTCGCGACTCGCGTTTGGCAAAGTAACTTGTCACCAACCGTGTAAACATAAGGTGATACCATTAACCGACATTTGTAGCAACAATTTTAATATGTTATTTTAATTAGGCTATAAAAAAAACAAATGAGGTTGATTAGGCCTAACGCAGTGGTGTATATTGATCCCTGATGCTTTGATTTTGATTCTTGATGGTTTGATTGCGGACATTTTGGCTGACTTGTTGGTCTTATCAGCTGGTTTCATCTTGATAGGTCCACACGGCAGAAATACATCTTGTCAATAATATAATTCTTAGGGCCAATGCCTTTTTTACAGCAGATAATTTCTTGTTACTCGGACTTCAGAAAATTGTAGTAATTTTTTTGCAGTAACTTTTTAGGTGTGTGTGTATGTATGTATGTGTGTGCACGCGCTGTTACATAACTGAACCCAAAGACACCTTGTGTAACAAACACTATTGATGATTTTTAGAACACGTGAGAATGTTTTGGCATCGTTTTGTAAGATAGTCTTGCCTGACCTGTTCTCACTGGCCCCTCCCTTGGTGGATTTGCCATAAATATACGCCGAAATAGAACAGCATAAGTTCCAAAATATTCTCATTTATGACTTTCCAGAAGCTTTGCTATACTGATTCCGTTTCATCATGTCTGTAATCTCATCCAACGGCGAGCTTCAGGACCATCGTAGTCAGTGTAGGACCACTGAGTATAATCTCGTTCGAATTAAGAGTACGTGGACCAGAATAAAACGAGCACCGTTGAAGAAGAACAAAAATGAACCAGTGTCGCCTGCCAGAATGTGAGTAAGGTGCAAATCAAATGAGCGAATCCATTGCATAAATGTGCAAGAGAATCAAGAGAATCTCTTATAGACTTAAGTCACATACGACTATACATACAGTATAAAGGACAACACATAAAGCCTAGTCTTGTTCGTAGGCTTCAGTAATATATGATTTGTTGATTATTGCATCTAACTAAAGAAGCACCTTACAGCAATATGCCACCTATGCTACAAAAACCAATAGTGGTAGCCTACATTTTTCAGACTGTATATTACCATATAGCGTGTTTAGTCCGCACCACTCATTATGCAGTAGTTATATGTTTAAAAGCATATGCAATCGTTATGTTTAAAATTAAAGCCCAACGCAAAGAAGGTATCACTATATTAGCGCGCTTTTGGCATTAAGCCAGTTGTGCTGGCAATGCATGTAAAGTGTAGCTTGTTCATTTAATAGCCTATACCATGAATTTACAATGAGCATGCAGTTAATTTCACAACACTCATTATAATAAGCTACCCTGCATGCATAGTCCATGGTTGTGTATCAGGAAAATGTGTCTTATTTTAGTAAATTGTGCTCTCATTTTCTTTCCCTAAAAAGTGCATGATTTAATAGACTGCACTATTGTAAAAGTCTAAAAAAAAGCAGCATTGAATAAATTGTGCACAAATATTGCACTAGAACTAAAATATTTTTTTTAATTTTGTTCTGCTCTTATAAAAGATGACCTGATGGGAAAAACTTTTTGCTATTGTAATTTGTAATTCTGATTTGCACAGAAATGAGGTTCATGAAGAGAGGGGAACTACCTGGACAATTATCAGTCCCATTACCTTCACCTACCATGTAATTGAGACCCCAAACCTATTAGACCCCAGCAATGATGCCCTCCTGACTGGCCACGTCAGGGACCCTCAACAACTTGAGATACTAAGGAGCAACCTCAGGCCTCTCAAGCGTTTTGTGGTCATGGACGAGACGGTGTTCAAGCTGTACGGCTGCCAAGTCACAGACTACTTTGAGAGCCGCAATGTTCTGCACAGAATACTTCCACTGCCTACCACAGAAGAGAACAAGTCCATGGAGATGGTGATGATGATCCTCAGCGAAGTCCACAAGTTTGGCATCGACAGGCGCACAGAGCCAATCATTGCCATTGGTGGTGGCGTGTGCTTGGACATAGTCGGTCTTGCTGCTTCACTGTATAGAAGGCGCACTCCTTACATCCGAGTCCCAACCACACTCCTCTCTTATGTTGATGCCAGTGTCGGGGCCAAGACTGGGGTCAACTTTGCCAACTGTAAGAACAAGCTTGGTTCATATGTACCACCTGCTGCAGCACTATTGGACAGATCCTTCATTCAGACATTACCACGGCGACAAATCTCAAATGGCCTGGCTGAAATGCTTAAGGTAAAAGCATTTTGGTTAACAAAATCTAAGATTATACTTTCATGCAGCTGGTAAAACAGTTCTATATAGATGTTTTATTTATTTACATTTATTTCAATATTATCATATATATTATATAAAAATGGAAAAGTAAACATTTACTGAAGAGTCAATTTTTCTGTCATCTTTTGTTCAACCAAATCCATCTGCGCAGAATCCGATTTGTGATTGCAATGTGTTCAAGCCAAGTGCTCTGATCTCTCTGGCCTGTAGATGGCGCTAATGAAGCACAGGGGGCTGTTTGAGCTGCTGGAAAAGCATGGCCAATACCTCCTCGATTCCAAGTTTCAGTCTTGCAACACAGACCTGACTCCTGTTGCTGCGGTCGCTACCAAGGTTGCCATAGAAACCATGCTTGAGGAGCTGGCCCCCAACCTCTGGGAGGACGACCTGGACAGACTGGTGGATTTCGGACATTTAATAAGTCCTCAACTTGAGATGGTAAGAATTAATGGACAACATGCTTTCTTTGATTACAACACAGTTGACACCCTACAAGCACTAGGTACACTGCCCGTGGCATAATTAACTCCAAGAATAACACAAAAAAATCTTGGCAGAGAAAGACCTTTTGACTTCTTTTGATGTATGCAGCGCTTGAGTAAAACAACATATTTACAGTAATTTTCACACCGTTGGCAGGTGAGGCAGTCAAGTGGTTTTGCAAGTAATACAAGTGCTTGCATGCCACTGTATAAGAAACCTTTCCCTTTTTTTCCCACCACTCTATAGAAAGTGCTTCCAGCACTTTTGCACGGTGAGGCTGTGAATATTGACATGGCTTTCATGGTGTACGTGGCCCATGAGCGAGGCCTGGTGTCCGAGAACGAGAAGCTGCGGATTATTAACTGCATGTTGGCGCTGGAGCTGCCTGTGTGGCACCAGGACTGCACATTTTCCCTGGTACAGCGGGCACTGGATGAGCGCCTCAAGCATTCAGGAGGAATGGCAAGGATGCCTCTACCCATCGGCCTTGGCTGCGCAGGTAACAAAAGCACAGAATTGCACCTGCCTGTCATGTACTGAGGTTGAGTGAGTTGAGCAATGTAGTTTACGTAATGAGTTACAGTAGGGAGTCATCTCACTTGGGAACACTTCATGCCGTTGAACTGAAGGGGAGAAACTTTCCGTTTACCGTTTTGATTTTTCTCAACAGAAATCTTCAATGACACGGATGATGAAATCCTGTGCCATGCCTTTGAGAGGTGGTGTGACGAGCTGGAGGAAGTACCTTGATTCTGAGTTCATGTTGACCTACATGTCAGTGTCACTTTTGTTTAAATAATGCAAGTTAAATATTGGATAAATAACTTTAAAATTACTTTGTTGTTTTGACATGTTTGTATGTTTCACTGAGTTCCCATTGGACTGTTGTTGACTTAACATTGTAACTTTTCTTTAAATAATAGGAGTTGGGTATTTGTTATATAACTTATATAACTTGATAATTAGTTTGTTGTATTGACATATTTTGATGTTTTATTTGTAAATGCAGTGCATAAAAAAAGATCACTCAGTTCTTGCAAGACCATACATGAAATGTATTATAAAATCCTCTTTTGTTATCTTACTCATATGCATTGTCACGTAAATCTTCAAAATAAATAAATTTTTGAACAAAACGCAGGCATGTTAATGGGTAAGGGGTCAAAAAGGTGAGAAGCGGGGGCGGCGGGGGGGTGTACAATGCCAGACGCGGTGTGTGTGTGTGTGTGTGTGTGTGTGTGTGTGTGTGTGTGTATGGGTTGGGGGGGGGTCAATGTTGGACGGACGGAATATATTGAGCTCACACTGCTGTTTAATTTAGAGCCCAAACTGTAAACCGTTCACATAGGGGGGGGGGGGGGGGGGGGGGGGGGTGTACAGAAGTGTACAATGCGAGACGCGTTGTGTGTGGACGTGTGTGTGTTGGTTGTTGAGTTGAGGGTGGGATGAATGTTGGACGGACGGAATATATTGAGCTCTGTAAACCCACACTGAGTAGATATTAATATTACTAACCAAACACGAAATAGTTATAGTTTCTTTTCTACCAGCTACACTACACTGACATTTGGCCAGTGTTAAAGAGTCACCCAGATGCCAGAATAAACAGTGATTTAATTTAGATTAGTTTTGTGGTGTCATGGAAGTGACCAACACTACAGTTTTGACCAATCACCGTTTCTCACATTTGGGTAACCACTGGTATCACATATCATTTCACACTGCTGTTTAATTTAGAGCCCAAACTGTAAACCACTCTCTTTACTGTGTTCACATCAGAAGTTAAACCTGTGAAACAGCCAGAAGTACATTTACTTTTAAATGGTGACAAGCAACAAAGGCAAGAGCAGAGAATAAAAACGCTATTAACAAAGCAACTTTACACTACAGCTTAGTTGCTTATGGTCTAAAGACAAGGCAAGGCTTTCCTGCCACCACCGTGGTCTCTCACGCTGAAAAAAACTTGCACCAGTCAATGGATGAAGGCAGAAGTGAGAGACGCGTTCGCCATTTTTTAAATGTCTCGAAATCATTATATTTTATGAATCAATTAATAACAATACTGCCGACTAGTGTTTCTGTTACGTAGGCCTATCGTTAAAAACAAGCTAACATTATTAACAATATCGAGCAAGGAGCTAATCATTCTCACCGGACCTATGGTGTTCAAGGCAAGTTGTAGCGAACCGTTCTAACCCATGTCAAGATAGGTCATCAGAAAAAAAACACAACGTAGGCTTTCTAACTCTCAAAAAAAAAAACGCCCAAATCGAGTGTGTTCTATTTTTGAAAACCATCCGACGTGAACAAGGATTTTCTCTTTACAGCGCCATAGAGTTCATCTTGCAATCAGTTAACGGCGTGTTCAAATCCAGTGGGGAGATGAGGTTGCCAGGTCAATCGATACAGGTGACTTTGCGGCCCGAATCAAACAGTCTATGGGTCCAATGGAGCTGTTCAGTGACGTCATCTGCTCGCTCGCCCCCCCCCCCCCCCAAAAAAAATTGATTACACTCCCTTGTAGAGGATACCTAGATACTTCTACCATTGTTCAGTGTTTCATTTTGTTTGTATTAAAAAAACAAGCAGAGATAAGTCAATTAGTGGAAAATGTGTAGCCAATAGTATGTGTGTAGCTTAAGTTATTTCTACATTCTAAACTGAATAGGGTGCATGTAGGTAATTATGTCAGGTCTTTGCTGAATAATGCTGGGAGAGGGAGACCATGTTTAGGGGTACCTGTGTACATGTCAACATACAGTACATGACAAGTTTGTAAATGCTAATGTAGCACCACTACCCTGTAATGGGCTACAAGAACTTCTCAATATTTTTATGCTTAGGTTCCCAGATAGCAAAGATTTTGGCTGTTCTTTGGCAAACATCTGGCGTTTTTGGGTTTATTTTGGCAAACAAATAAGTATGGAACTACTATCTGGTTTATCTATGGCAGAGTTGTGGTTGACCAGAGGTAAAGAATAAGGTATGGCATAACTTTGGCAAACGTATGGTAAACCATAATAAATTCCAAAGGCGGGTAATAGCAGATAACTTTTTGGCCCAGTTTTGGCGTAATCTAACTTCGCCAAACGATTGCCACAGACTGTAAAAGGGTGGGACCATAGACTGTATATAATAACTGGACAAAGCATCTGTGACGTCACCCATAGAATTCCTTAACAGTGAAAATGAAGCCAAAATCGGGGGTTATGGGCGCTGCCATCTTGGACGGTTAAGTCAACGTTCTAAACCCGCCTACGCCGGGTCCGTCCAATTAAGGATAAACAGGTGGAGCCGGTGCTACCCTGAGAACGCTGAGGCATCGTTTCGGAACTGGAGCTCTTTTTCCTAAGTGAAGTGAATCCATGCTGAATGAAAAAAAACTGCTGGTGAGTGAAAATTGTTTAGTAAAATTGCTTAGCTTCTTTATACATGTTGTACGTTACTGTTCATATAAGTCCGGTATGAATCAATGATAAGTAGGCTTTAAGAACAGACTTCTTCAGGCACAGCCGTGAATTGTTTTGGTAATGCTAAACTGACGTGCGCTAGCGCAAGTTAGCTATAGACACCAACTCATCTCTCCTCCTACACCAGCCCCCCTAATCTTTGATGTGTGAAGCTGAAATGGACGTTATCGACTGTAATGTAATCTCGTTTGGTAGGCATACATTGAGGACTAAATGAAAGTGTACGTTCTCATTTTTGGTTGGGCTATGCATGCTATCTTGTGAAGCTTAGATACCTGAAATATCACAGGTGCAAGGACGAAAATGTGACATAACACCGGTCAACATTACGAGGTGGTTGTAAAAGGCTTAACATAAGCAAAACATTTTAATTTCAGTCGAATATTATTCTTTACTGTTCTTCACGCACCTTACTTGTAACATGCTGAATGTTGTAGCTACTGAGCTTGCTAAGTGTTGTACGACAGAACACAATTAGATTATACTGTATAATATATCAAAACATTTTTTACAGTTCCCATTGGATGAAGATGGTCGCTGTTGGATGAAACGCTTGTCAATGTTCTGGGTTGGAGCAGAAAATGAAGACCAAGAGACAGCCTACTTTTCTTTCATCACAAACTTCATGTTATGGATGCAACTTTTTACACTGGTGTTTACTTTTTGTGTAGCAGCTATGCACAGTAGGCTAGACCCACTTGCCCTAGAACAAGGCACAGGAATTACTTTAATCAAACCAAAAGACTTGATGAGATAAGCACTGAGGCAATTCCATCTTAAGGTTAAGAGATCTTTGATGCATGTAACTCTGTTAAATTAAGATTTGAAACCTGAAGAGTGCACATGTAACTTTACATCTGGAACTGTCACAAGACCTTTAACAAGTTTCCTAATTAAGTAAGTTGAAACATAAGTTGGAATTGTTTACTCAACACACACCTGAAATATATGGAAATTACATTTTTATTGTGGAATTTTTTTTTTATTAACTACAAACTTAATGAACCGGAAATTCCATATATTTTTAGCTTGAATTACAGAACATGCCATCCACAATTAAAAACCATATGAGTAAGACACTTTAAAGAAATATGATAAATAAGTATGAAGTCAACAAAATGTTGTGCGTTTTGTTTTTTGCTGTTTGAGAGGCCATCTTGGTGTCTCTGGGTAATGTCAGACAGGGCGTTGGGTCAACTGGTTCAATTTCATTTCAGCACTCTCTCATCTGGCCTGCGGATGCTCTGCAGTTTCCACTAGTTAGACCAGAAATATATACAGTATAAGGGGGAAAGCATGTTTTTAGAACAGGCAGTTAGATCATTAAATGGTTTCTTTGGAGGAAACAAAGATCAGTACCTTCCAAAATGCTGCCTGCACAGCTGTAGTGTCTTGTCCATGGGGTCCAGCCTGTTTGGGTCAGGAAAAGATAAGTAATGTTTGTTTAAAATGTTGGAACAATCTGTCTAACAATCCAACAAGAAATTACATGTTGGAGAAAAAAAAATGTAATTACATTAGACAACCAGCTGTTTAATATCCAAGCGTGTTTGGCCAAGCTGTCAATTACCAGGCAAATGTTTTATTGACAAGTGTGTGTGTAACACTTCGTACCCTTTCATAGAGTTACACTATTAAGTGTAATTCTGACCAATAACTACAACACCAAACAAGGGCACTTTTCCAGTTCATCTTAGCTTACAAGAAAAATAGACCAGTGTCTGATATCTCCACAAGTCACGTCAATTTCATTTCAGTGCACAGCTGTCCCATCAAACTAACTATGCAATTCAGCAACTCAATGCTATTTCTTCACTGCAGATATGACATTTTAATCCATGGTAATTACCTTCCAACTAATCGAAAGGTAAATAAAGCCTATGCCTTCATGATCAATGAATGTCAATGACCGACGGCTCAGCTATGGGTTTCTTATAACGTTAATTTCTGACAAATTTAGCAAGGCAGAGTTATGACCCAACTGATGGCGTGGATTTCACAACCATCAATTCCACATAACGTTAAAGATGGAACGGAATTTGGTCAATCAATTCCGTCTTATTTTAAAATAAGTGTCAGATAAACCGTAGACTGCAATCTTTGGTTTTAACGTTACATGAGAGCGTTTGTTAACGTTTTATTAACACATTACACTCTCCATTAGGAAAGTTATAGCTAACGTTAGCTTTACTGTTGTTAGTCAAAGGGATGCTACGCCTCCTATTAAAACGTCTCCGGGTATTTAACGTCAAGTCCGCAAAGGTAATACCACCTTACTCTTCCTAAAGTTATCGAAATAAACAACTGTGAGGCAGATATCAACGTGCTGGGTTCACTTCAGGTGCTGTATGATTTTAAGACCTGGGCATAGCATGCTAACTAACGTTACATGCTACATTATGCAGCGATGCTACATATTTTTTAACAGTGACAGGTAAGACTGAAATGACACTTACCGGATAAAATGTGAAGCCTTCTTGGATGGTCGGTTACCAACAGGAGATGACACGTACAAAATTAACTGAAATATTAACGTAGTGGTGATCTTGAAGTTCAGGTTTGAATAGGCGACGATGATGGCCCCGTTACCAACTTCAAACTTTAGAACCCGGCTCTGATTGGCCATTGACAGCTGTCAATCATCCCTCAATTTGCTAAAAATAAAACTAATCTGTGCACTAAGCTGATGAATTTAAAAATAATTCACCCCCCTCACAGTTGTCATGGACTCAAAAATGATCGAAATGCACTAAAACCGTTTTTTGAACCAGGCTGTAAATATGTTTATTTTCACTGTGAAAATTGACTTTTTAACATGGGGGTCTATGGGAATTGACTCCCTTTTGCAGCCAGCCCCCAGCGGATGACTGTGGTATTGCAACTTTAGAACGTTCATTTTTGGCTTCATTGTCTGACATGGAATGTTGCCGCCTGGGTGGGACTCTGTCCCGCACAATTCTGGGTGCATTTTGGCAACTGTCTGGTAAGCCGCAAGGTTTAAAGTAAAACCGGGAAATTTTAGCATTCAACTCAGAGAAGATCCCCGTCCTCCATTTACTCTGCTGTGACCTCTGATGGTAAGTCTTTTCTTCCTTGGAAATATAATTTTAAGTCTTTTAATGGCTATAGGTTAGCATTTTGATTTTGTTCAGATTTATTAAATTGACACACATACCGTATGTTGATAGATTACCGGTATACATTTTAGAAATGTCCTTCAAAGTTTAAGCCTGCACGATTTCACCATAGATTGGTTAGGCTGAGACTAGCCTAAAGTGTGTGGTGTAAGACTAGCCTGAATTACAACGTGATATCTGAACCTCGAAATTGTTTGAACTGATTTTGTGTCGTAGTCTGTTTTAATATCCGTTGTGTCTGAGTTGAATTGGCTGTAGAAAGCAAGTTAGCAAAACCATAGCACCCTATGTCGCTTAGCCAATGGATTATTTTCTAACAGCAATAAAGGTTGAATCAAATCAAATCAGATATTACTCACTGTCTCTATGATTTAACAGATTTAGTTTTTAAATGTCTTAGATTAGGCCTAATTTAAAGGTGACAGAGTCACATGCTCACATATACTGTAGGGATGACTAAAATAATTCACATTGATTATATAATTAACCATTGTTCTATAATATTGTGTTGTCAGATGCCGTCAGAAGAAATCCTAACGTAAGGTGTTGGAGCTGGAGCAAAGGTGAGAGCATTTTTTTAGCAATGTTTTTATTCAGTATGAAGACATGCAGTACCTAACCGTATACATTCTGTTCCCACAGACACAACAAAGTTATCTGTGTGCAGCTTCAGGAACTCCAGATCTCGGCCTTCATTTAATTACAAAGACACCTTGTGGTAGGCTGTTATACTTTCTCTTAACATCACCTTGCAGTTAACGTGCATAAATACTTTTTGGAGACCGACTGTCTGATTTAACCGAACTGATCTAATCCCCGTTGTTGATTAAAGGGTAATCTATCTAAAGTTAGGCTACCATACCGGTGAGAAATATTACGCTACAGCTTTTGCCGTAGGCTATTATATCTACCCCATCTGTAGACCAGAATATCCGTTGGCCCAGCTAACCGATGCCATGGGTGACAGGTAGCAGAATTTCTAATCGGAAATGCAGGCAGTTTCTGATCGTCGGGGTATCCGAAATTTTATTATCACCATATTGTTAAACACAGACGCTACCCAGACAATGATATGCATGTGGCCACTGATAGAGATATTGGGTATTGGGTATTTTGCATAGAGAAGAAGATTGTAGCATGCATTATTTACCTCTGTCAAAGAGGTTTTTGCTTGGGTTTGTATGTTTGTCTGTTATGATAACAGTATGGTATGGTATGGTGCATGTGAATTCACATCATAATTAATGGGATTGTGTTGGTGAGTGGTGTGTTATTATGCTAATATATTGTATTTTAAAATTTCCAGATGCACTCCAGAGATTTTTGCAGAGACCCTCACCTGAAGAAAGCTCAGCAGAATCCTCAGGTTCACCTCTCTCTGAATCTTGTAAGTTGTTTATTTATTATAGTTTTTGGTAGTAATAGCATTAGTTTTAGGAGTAGTGGGCTATACATGCATACAATATTAATAAAGCTATAATCATCTGTTGTAGGAGTAGGCTATGTTAATTGTTAGTTGTCTGTCATGATTGGACTTTGATAAGATTTTCAGGAAGTGTTAAATCTATATCTGTTAAAATTACTGACACAGACTTTCTTGTGCATGTCTTCAATTTCAGATGCTGTTAGGCGCAATCCGGTCTGCTTGGCAGCAACGTACCATGAAATTACAGAGGCCAACCAAACACAGCCAGTACCCTACCATCTACCGAGACCCACACAGCCAACACAATAAATAAATAAATAATAAATGCAAATCTGTTTTTATGTTTTGTGTATAATAGGCTATTTAACCACACATAACACTTTGGGCCAGTTATGGCATTACTTTGGGCGAGTTATGGCTTCTTTTTGGCAAGGTTTTGGGGAGTTGGCCAAGCATAAATAACACTTTGGGCCAGTTATGGCATCACTTTGGACAAGTTATGGCTTCTTTTTGGCAAAGTTTTGGGGGGTTTGGCCTTTCTTTGGTATACTTCTGGCAACAATTTGGTATGCCAAACTTAGTTTTGGCTAGGCTTTGGCTGGGTTTTGGCCTCCTTTGGTTTTCTTTTGGCATGCCTAATTTGGCCCAAATTTGGGCCGTACATCAACCCAAAGCTTTCCCAAAATGGCATGCCATATTTGGGCCAAATTTGGGCCATAATAATTTTGCTATCTGGGTTGGAATTACGGCATGGAGTTAAGGGGGAGAAGAAAAGGGAATGGAAATATCCTTGGGCCTTAGGAAGCTAGGTTCGCTACTGGAGAAACAGTAATTTGACAGATAACAGAGTCAGTGTATATAAACAAAAACACTAATTTATTAAATAATAATGAAGTTCAGGTTAGATACTCATTAGATACTAACCTCTGATTAAGTGGGTATATATATATATAAAGAAAGAAAGAAAAAAAAAGAAAAAGCAGAGCTCTGAAAAAAATAGACAATGTCCAAAAAAAAAAAAACGTGCAAAAAAGAAAGGAATAGTCCAAGGGAGTGTCGAGTGTTATTATCAGTGTAAGTGACGGCTTGTCTGGGGAAAGGCAGTAGGTCCGGTCTTCAAGGGATGCTCCAAGTTCAAGGGGATCAAGTCAGGATCGGGTGGGTAGGCTCGCCATCAAGGGTTCAGTCGGATTCATACGATAACAAAAAAAAAAACAATCGGAGTTTCACACAGGGAAGAATTATGCAGACTTCAATTAAAAAAAGATCGTCAAGAAAAAGTTGATACAGTAGAGATGATTTAGGAAGGTGAAAGAAAGGTGAAAAGGTGAAAGATGAGTGAATAATTAAGAAGTTCACAGAGAATTCAAAAAAGAGTGGAGGTCAAAGCCAGGAATAAAAAAAAAAACAGAAAGTCAATAGGGTTCGGGCACACACCTTGCATTCTAAGAATTTTGCCGCCATGTTGGCAGCGCACCGAACGTAATATCCATTCATTCAAATGCAGAAGACAAGAAGCAGAAATATAACATTAGCGATTATTTTCCTCTTGCGATCGTGGGTTGCGCTGTTACACACCACTATACAGCAACATACGACCAAGACGGCAAAAACTAAGTAACAACAACACACTAATAGGCGGGAATAAATCCATAGCAATCCAAAGTAAACTAAGGAGTTAGGCTGCCAATATGGCGGTGCCCGCAAAGGTTTTTACGTCATGATCCCGAGAACGGTCGCCTAGCAACCAGCACGCCACCAGCTGCAACAGCTGGAGCAGTGCAACAGAAACGAATGGTATGTGTATTGTGTACTGTATGTGTGTTGTATAACACATAAATATTTTTGAAAATTGACTTTTGGTTTTGCATCTCAACTCTTCAAATGCTTTATGCAGCACTAACACTAACATTTCTTGAATTTCAAGAAGAATACTTTTATTTTAAAATCGCTCAGTGAACCACTGTTGTGATGTCTGATAGACCGTTAAAGGACTGTGAAATGGCACTTATAAAGTTAAGATACCACCTCAGTTAATATCTGTTGGCCATTCGTAGCTCAAGAAATCAAAAATGTAATGAAACTGTGATGTCGTCTGCACAGGCTTGTCTTCAACAACATTAAGACATTGTAAGTAAACGTAAGCCACTGAAAAAGGTTTTCTATATACCAGTTTGCATAACAGTCCAGCCACAGGGATACTTTTTATTTCTGAATGATTGGTTGGGGTTTTTGAATTATGTCATAAGCCTTCCTGAAACAAATTAATCAATGATAGTAAATATATATGTGATTAAATAAGGTGTTAATTACACACAATATGCTATAAGTTAAAAAAAAAAAAAAAAACGCACTCATGTTTCTCAGTACAGTGACACTGTAAACATGTAGCACAGGTTTGAATTGGCATTTATCTTTCCTGAACATTTATACACAAAACATTTCTATATGATTCAGTAACTTACAATATAAACTCAGTGGAAAATTAACAACTTTATGATCTCGAAATATAAATTTTTACTGTAGCCTTTAACATATAATTTTACAAAATAATAAAAATATAAAAAAATCTATTTAGACTACGAGAGCCTTCCAGTGCATGTATTTTCGGTAAACTAGTCTTATAGCACAGTTTCTCACACCTATAATCTGTGAATGGAGACTTTAACAGAAATGTGTTCAGAATCTTCAAACAGAGGCAAACCTTTATGGTAAATGGATTCTTTGAACTGTTGAAAGCTTGTGTTCATGTTTATGTTCATATTTCATTCACTCACTGTCCATGCACTGTGCATGGATATTTATGGAAAGCTCTCTCATTAAATTGTTCACTCAGTCTGCAGACTAAATGTTTACAGCCTTAAAATCAAAGGAAGAGAAAGACTGCTTGTAAATGTCCATGTGTGGCTCTGTTTGTGAATACAAACACACCTCCGCATAGAGTCACCTCTGGGCGGCTGCTCTGGCGGTCAAGGCGGTAGGGGTGGGGGGCAGGGGTGATGGGTGGGGAGAGGAGATTGGAGATGTCCGACTAACACCCGTGGCCGTTCTCGTTCTCCTCCATGCTGGTGCTACTGCGGCGGCTGCCACTGCTGTTGGACTCCCCCGGGGAGACGGAGGAGAGCAGCGGGTCGCTGGAGGTCACCGACGACAGTGCATTGTCCATGAGAATGTCCTCCAGCTTGCCCGCAGCCCTGGGCGGACTGCCATAGGCCTCCGGGCTGTCGTCCACGTCACAGTGGCTGTCGCTGTAGCTGATGGTGCCGTTGTTGAGGTTCAGGGTGGTGGGCCGGGAGAGGTCTGGAGGCGAGGAGGAGTGGGGCTGGCTGGCGTAGAGGTTGGCGGCGGCGCAGTCGTCCAGGCCCGGCTCCTGCTTGATGGCCCGCGCAACCAGCTCAGACGGGCAGAGGGTGGAAGACGCCACCACGGCCAGACCGTGGGCACGAGCTTGCATCTCCAGCTCCTTTTGGGAAAGGGGCACGCACAGACAACGTCTCAGGCACAGAGAGTATGCTGGTTTACACAATTAGAGAGCACACACACATACACGCACACACACACCCACACACACAAAACATAAGCATACACAGACACCTCGACACACATACACACACAAACACATACAAACATACACACATGGACAAACACTAACATTTACTGTAACAGGCTCCAGAGAGCCAGCCGAGAGCAGTGAGTGAGCAGTTTGTACCTGGATGCGCAGCATCAGGTGGCGGTTGGCGTGCTCCAGCCTCTTCTGTCTGTTCTCCAGCTCCTTGGCCCTGTGCTGCTCCCGCTGCAGCTTCCTGATGTAGTCCACAGAGGCCTTCAAAATGGTGCCTTTGTTCCATCTCATGTCACTGTCAGCAGCAGCAGCAAAACAACAACAACAACAATGATCTCTGTGTCCAGATCAATATGGAAAAAGGCAAGCTAGGAAGTAGTTAAACAGTTACAGAACATTGTTAAAATAGATTTTTTTACATGGGTTTTCATGCCTTTTTCATACAACATGAATGCAAGTCTAAGAACTTTGTTGTCCGTAATTATTCAGTTCCAGTACTTACGGATCATTCGACTTGGGGATTAAAGTTCCCAGCTCTTTGATGCGATCATTGATGTTAAACCTTCTCCTTCTTTCAACTACAGGGCAAAGACAATTCATCAGTGTTTGAGTCACATTTGAGTAATGTGTATGCATTTTATTGAGCAGACATGCTTAAAGGAGTGGTTACTGTATACAGTAGATGTACATACTTAAATTGTGGTTATCCTTCTTCTGTCTCTCTTTGGCAAGAGCTCTGACTTCGGCTTCTGGAAAGAGCAAAACAACCGCTCAGTCAGTTAGTGACTAAGCAAAATGAAGAGCAATGATGAAAAATCCAGAGTTAAAAACAAATAGGCAGTGTGTTTTAGAGGTTACTGTGTGTACGCAGCAGTCGGAGACAATCCTATAAATCCTGGAGAATAGACTCAATTGTTTAGCCACTTTCTGCGGCACAAGGCCAATAAAAAAAATCATGTGAAACTTTCATCTTATGAACTTGAATGCCAAGCCAGACAATTTGACTTTTGTTGCAATAACCTCTAAATTTGGGACAATACTGTCTCCATATCCGCATTATGTGCAATTTAAATATGCCAGATCCTGCTACATTAAAAGTGCAGAATGTGAATGATATTTTTAAGGGTCCTTCTTTTAAAACAGTCACAAGATCTCAGAGTTACTTGCGTTGGTTAATGGGTTTTCTGCAGGAGTTTCATCCTTGTTTATGTGTTTGTGTGCGTCAAGAAAGGGACTGTGCAGTGAATAAACATCCACTTTAAAAGACACTAATACTGTAATGGACTCTACCGCCCATGGGTCTTTGGGTCTGCACAAGAAAGCCAAGCCCCAATCCAGACCTGTAAATTTGCAGTTTTGAGCTCATGCAGACATATGAGGAGCTGAACTGTGCACACAACCTAATGCAGATTAGACTAATGGTAGCCAGCATTTGAAGTAGCTGTGCAGTACAACCCTTTTTATAGTTTATGAGACGGCCTAGCAATGTACACTAACAACCATGGCTATAAGCTTCCTTGCTTGAATGCCCGCCTACTGCTTCAAGGGAGCACAAGATCCCAGGTTGAAAACCTTTGTGGGCAAGTCAAAATAGTTTTACTGTCATTTCTTCCATGCACACTGTATGTAGTCAGACGAAACAATGTTTCACAATGGATCACGTGGTGTTACATTTACAATATATTAAAAAAGACATTTGAGATATCTTACATTTAGACATCCTCAACATGATGTGTCAGCACGTGTAAGTGAGTATGTGTACATGTCTTTTAAATCAATTTAATGGAGTGGACTAGGAGGGTAAAACCGATGGATTAAAACATGACATACCTACTGGAAAGCCCTCCTGCCTTTGAAAGTTTTCGAACTTGCCACATGGTCCAGGTTTGTCCAGGATGTGCATCATTCCTGGAGCAGGTGCCACTATTTGGTACAATATTGTTTTTCAGTTCATACGTGACCTATGTTCATATTCAATTGCACACAATATGGATGACATAAAAATGCACAGAAGACAGACAATGCATCCTCGTGATATCCTTTTCCCTATTCAAGAACGTAAGAACGTTTGGCCACCCACAACACATTTCAAAGAAGTAGTGACCTTACGAGGGTCATCAGAACCTGAAGCACTACTTGCCTTAATCTCTTTATCTGGATTGTGCAGACTGTGGACATATCCTTAAATGTGTCAACATGGCTCTTTAACAGCTTTACAAGAAAATCTGCTCTTGGCAGTGAGAAGAAAAGCATCCTATTCATCAACCAACTCAATAGTATATTCTCAGATACCAAAGCAGCATTCCTGAGAGGCTTCAGAGAAGTAAGCAGATGGATTTACCTGAGAATTCCCTTTTGACATTAGACAGGCTGGCTGGGCATGTGTTGCTGATGGTCACCCCAAGTGGAGGGATGGTGTGGTTGTTGTACATGTCTAGAAGGTTGGCAGAGACTGGAATCTGGTGAAAGACAAGCCAAGTCAGGCTTCAGTCGAATAAATAATCTAAACATAAATGATAAATAAATGGATATAAATCTGTTCTCTCTGCCAAGGATGGTTACCGTATTGGTCATCTGAAGACCTGCATCCATAAGGCCAAGGATGTCATCGTTATAGCTTGACTCCAGGCTAATAATGTCTTCAATTACATCGTCCATCTGTCAAAGCAACACACTGCTAAAATCTTTTTTTGGATACAAACCCTTTAAAAAAAGGTCACGTTATGTGGCTGAGACATTAAGGCCATTTACATGCCCCTAAGGCAATCTTCCAGACTACACACAGAGAGTTTGTAGGCTTAATGTAGCTATTAATGACACAAAACTCTAACACTGTTGGGCAGTGAGTGAATCTGAAGATTTGAGATGGCATTTCGCTTATACAGGCATTCTGGATGAATCTTTTTATATGTTTCACATGTGTTATGCAGTTTAACCATAACTTAACCGTGTTTAATCATTGCTTAACAGCAAGTTTCTGCAGTGGTAAATACTGATATGGAACAATTAAGATTTGGTGGCATTTTTTTTTTCATTCAGCATAACCAAAAACTGAGGAAATTCATTAAACAAAACAAAAACTTCCATCAAATTGCAATTTTAGCTGAGTAGGCTGCTAATTACCTAAATACAATGATTTAACATAGGAAATACAAACAAGACATGAACTAAAAAACAAAGTCTGTCAGTTCCTGCACAACTTATAGTCAGACACAACAACTCCTAAAAAACAGTAAATATTTTGTGACTTTGTTTGTGTCTTATACCTGCATGTACACCCTACCTCTTCCTCACTGTTGGAAACAGACGCTGTAATGAAATCAGATAGATAAAAAAAAAAACAAGTAACTTTTTCCTTACCTCCTTCTCACAATTAGAGTTTAAGGTCAGAAGGGCCATGGGACTGTTAGGAGCACTGGTGCCTGGGCCCGCGGGCATCCCGTGCTCCGGGGTCTGGCTGCCGCAAGCTGCTCCGCTGCTGCTTGAGCCACCGAGCTTGGAACCCAGAGTCGAGCTGAGGTACTGCTTCACCTGCTGCCGCTGGGACTGCTGGAGGTGATACTTGTTCGGGTTCTCAAGGTGGTTTTGGACCTGGACGGGAAACACAACCGACATGCCAGATTTCAGCAGAGATGGTTGATAAAACCTCACATCTTTGGTTCTAGTAACATGACAGAAACACAACACACATAAGAGCTGCTATACACACACACAGTTACATTGAAAAGAACATTGAGTATGTTTTCTGCATTTGTCAAAGTCTTCAAAAGCAACACAGCACCTTTGATCAAGAGCAAACCATTGTCATTGCAATCTTAATAGAAAAAGAAAGGGAAACTGCTATCTGTAGTAATAACTGTAGAACTCAGAGCTGCTCAAATACCAGCAAAGGAGAGTGCCATAAAGGCTCACCTGGTAATGACTGTATTCAAGCATTTCCAGCATTCTGTTCGAGAGATGTGACTATTGTCTCAGAGCATTAAGTGTTCAGCAGATATTCCCTTTATGAGGTCTTCTACTAGCTCGATTCCTGGTCGACTGCAGATTATCAAGAAGGAGGCAGAGGCCAGTTGAACTTTTAAGGCTCCGGTGTGGAGAACAGGCTAATTAGTTATGCATATTAGCGACCAGGATGAATCATTCTCCACATGTTGTGTTGTTCTTCCCAAACGATGAATTTATGTCTTTATGGAGTGCATTTGACGTCAGCTCCTTCGTAGCACAATGGAAGCTTTCAATGATGGGCAAGAAGTCCGCACACAGCAACTGGCTTAGGGCTACCTAACGTTTCATCTTTAGTTCCGCTCATCCAGCATAAAACATTATTTGTTCTGAGTGTCCAACGCATAATAACTGCGACTGTTGGTCTAAAAACAAGAGCGTGTATGATAGAGTAATCTCAGAAATGAGAGGGAGTTCACAAAAGAACCTAACAAATGTCAATGTTAATATAACTAAACCCAAGTGAAGAAAAACGATGACTTAACAATGATTATTTTCAGTGACATTTTTGTTGGACTACCGGTATTTGAATTTGGGTTTGTTTGCTGGCTTTGCTGTTTGCTGGCTCACACAACATTGGGCACACACAGCTCCAACACACCTTTGGCAGAACTCAAACCTTGTCTGGCTGGTTTTGAGGCAGACACCTTATCTAAAATCAACACATTAAACATTAAGGGCTCCATTTGCAATTCTCTTTGGGGGCGGTTTTAGCATAAAATGCTATATTGCCTGCAGAAAAAGTGAACTTTGCGCATAGTTCAAAGAGGCTGTCTTAAATGAGTGAATTAGTCATGGGTGTGTTTGGGGCATAGCATGTAACAAACCAATAAGAGTTCACACTCTCATTCCCTTTAAAAGTCCAGCACACTGTCCCATGGCGTATTATGTATTATGATGGCGGATTATACTTGGCAAAATGTTTTCATGTGAAGAAAATGTACGTGAGGTGAAGGCACGGGAGATTTACAGTATATAACCAAAATATTAACTTAAATGATGTTCTGGTGGTTTAGCCTAATATATACTTTCTTGTTTCTTGACAATCTCGCTTTAAAAGTGTATTTACATCCCTATGTGTCCGCCACTGGTCAAATAGCACGTCAGTTACTTGTTATTAATTCTCAGTGCTTACTGCAATCAACTAAGGTTTGCAAATATTACATAATAAAATAATCATGGTGTGATGTATGTCATGTACAAAGAAGCAGCGTGTGCCTGCACTCCCAAAGCACCAAGCGCCCATACAATAGTCAATAAAAAGTGCAATAGTCTTTGAACAATGTGCGAATGATTCCTGACCAGGTTTTTTCTAGTCAGTGGCGAATTCACTTTTACTTCTTGTATAAAAAAAAATTATGCGCTTGCACAAAATAGCATTGATAGGTAGCGCAAGTCGTGAAAGCACAGTGCGCCGTGTGCATTAGCGGGCCCTAATTGTGCAATAAACCAGGAATGTGCCTTTTTAATATGTCAAGCCATAGCAGGATCCAGCATGACCTTGGTTAAGCAATCACAACATTACACAGTACAGTTAGCAAAATCTGTGCAACCTGACATGTGAAGGGAAGAGACCAGCTCCTGTGCCTAACCATATCTACACTATCAATCTGCTACTGGTGAGGTGGAACCTGGGGGGAGATCTAAACATTTTTTTACACTCAGCAGGGATGGGAAGCTGAGCACAGTATTCACTCGACTCTCTTCAACAGGGTGCCCTTCTCCACACTCTTCCAGGTATAAAGAAAAGGTCAAAAACCTTCTGACTACACTGAATCAATTTTTTTTTAAATGCTTCCAATGAACAGAGCTATGGAATGGTGATTTCAGCAAAAAGATGTCTCTGTTGGTGCATACACCATACATCATATATGTTTACAGTAGGCTTTATTTTCTCTGCTGCTAAACAAAACTTAGTCTTATTGTTTAAAACTGTTTTGTTGTGCATCTGCACTTTATTGTTGTCAACGTCTACGCATGGGACAAGTGTGAAACGTAAGTTCGATTCCTTTGTATGTCAAGTACACGTGAAGAAATAAAACTGACTTTGACTTTGAACTCTCATCTTTTGCACAATAGGCTTAGCCATGCATAACTTCCTGTTATACATTATTCCTTAGTTATGCTTCTATAGATTAATGCCGCCACAAGCCACCCATCTGTTAAAGGCCCACTATGCAACATTTTTCATTTAATTAATCCATTTCATACTGTTTAGGATGCTAAAATGAGTCATTACACGGCGAACAAACGGTGTAGAATGCGCCACCGTGGCAAATAGCGGTAGATACAGCACTTGCAGTGTTCAGCAGCGCGGTCCGCCTCCAATAGAACACAGTGCAATACAATGCAATACAGCGGTCTTTAGAGGGAGCTCGTGAGAGAGAAAAACAGAACGTTGCTTAGCCCCTCTTCAAGCCGAACAATTTTCATTCTGTCTTTCTCCTCCTCTCTCTTTCATCTCCACTTCTTTCTCTCTCATCACTTAGCCAACATCTATACATGGTTGCAATATAACTCACATTCTCTGATATCTGATGGAGACTGTTCTAACTCATCTCCTCTCTGACTTTCCATGCCATTACCACCCTGCCATGAGTCATCACTGCCTTGTACTGCCTGACCCTGCACCTCTTGCCTCTTGGGTACCCAACCAACCCCACCGAACATGTCATCCTGCTGAGGACCTTCTTCCAGCGTTTGATCCGGCGGCACTCCTGAATGGTCCTCAACCCACTCCACGGTCCATGCCACTGCCTCCCTGCTGAGGGTCACCCCTGCCTTCCACTGCCTGATCCTGCATCTCTGGCTTCCTGGGCGGGCTGCCTTCAGCTCCACAGACGACCCTGACATGATTGATACAGCCTCCATCTGGCTTGACTGCACCTAATGACATGGGACTATATCCTGGGATTATAATGGGACTCCTATATTACTTTATTTATACCACAATTTTCTTATAATGTGTGCCTAATGGAATAATAGTGGACTAATCACCATCTGAGAGACTGAAAGCCCCTTGAGCTGGGCTAGCCCCTTGAGCCGTCGGAACTGCCCAAGGTTTCTTCCTTTACCATAACAAGTAAAAATCAAAAAACGCTGATAGGGAGTTTTCCCTCGCTCATTGGGCCTCTTTGTGTTAAGCGCTTTGTGACATGCCTTTTGTAAAAATGCGCTATATAAATAAAATTGAATTGAATTGAATTGAATTGAATTGAAAACAGAAGTCAGAGAGAGGCAAAAGTGGAAGACAAATTGACTGAGGCATATTTTAGGAAGAGACAGTAAAGCCACAGTCTGTGACACCCCACACTAGAGACAATAAGGCCATTCTGTTTAAAACACTGGCTCAAACATACTCAGTTTAAGAGTTTGCCTTTATTACCATTATTTTGTGGGGCAACATTGCGGCTAGAAATTGGTTGAGAAAAGAGATCCAGTCTCAAAGTCGGTAAGGAGAGTTTATCACCCTTATGAGAAGTGCACGTGGTGTAACCTAGAGCAATATCCTAGAGGTGGCTATGACATTTACAGACAATATTTAGATGAACACGTTTTCTTAAAACTTTTCTTCCTGAAAGGATGCAGTTAACCATTTCATTACCACACAAGAGGAAACGCAATACAATTCCTTTTTAATTAAATCTCCATCTCGCAGTCTGTCCAGTGGACCATGAAGATGGCCCCATCTTGCTTTCTATTTGTTTGGCATGTTTTTGACAGCATCCCCTAGCTGTTTTTGAACATTGTATGTTTATTAAACTGAAATATTATTTAACGTGAGGAAACAGAAACAGAACCAGTTTTTATAAAAAGAAAAAAAAAAGTATACTGTTAAGTAGGCCCAGGATTAGTTAACACAATAGTGCCGACTAACAACTTCCCAATGGAGATCAGTCGGTAGCTGCAAAGAGAGTCTATATTTGTATTTGTACAGGCTTATTTAAAGGAGAAATCAACCAAAACCACTGTGAGCCTTTTGGAAGCATTGGCTAAAAGCGGTGTAGTTTAATTTCCATTTGAAATCTCTAAAAGCTCCCTTAAATCACTCAAGGGGAGATGAGGAAAGCCATTGCTAGAACTGTTCAGTCGATAGTGTGTAAAATTACTTGCTAAAATACCTGCCGTTGCCCGGGTCAACTTGACCGACGATTTCAGCAAATTTTGGCAAAAGTGCTGCGACTGATTAGCATGGCGATTAGCATTTTGTGAATAACTGGTCCAAACCTACTTAAGAACCTATTCTGGCCCAGTCCCCACCTTCTTGCCAAATTCCATCCCTCTACCTCAAAAACGGTGGCCTACATGAGAGCACATACAAACACACACAAACAAACACACAACCCCCCCCCACCCTCTCTGCTTTATATTATAGATGATTGGTTAGGAGGACACAGGCATCTTGAGTTTGGTTGATAGGTGGAGGATGCATAAAGAACAAAATACAAAATCATGTAGCCTAAAAAGCCTTATTTAAAATGACACCACCTTAATGTTTACAAGTTGACTGTAAACATGTGCTCTCCTGAGACATGCTACTAATAAACCTTGAGAATCAGAAACACTGGCTATAACTTTTTTAGCCAGACACAAGGCCAACTGGTATATGCACCTGTTTTAACCCTTCACAAATACCGTATTTTCACGTAACGCGCACACGTGTATAGCTGGATTTATACTTCTCCGTCGCAGCGATGCAGTGGCTCTGCGTACCGACGCTCTGCACCGGCGCTCTGCATCGCCTCCCCAAAATTGTAACTACGCGTCAAAGTGACGCAGACAGAGTACGCAGACAACACAGGCGTCGAGGGCTGTGGTCTGCTTTACAGCGGGAGACAGTGTCTCAATTTTGGATATAATTTTGGAGTCTAATTTTGGATTTAAGATCTTCTCATACTTTCACATAAGTATTTGTTTATTGCGATGGCTAGCAAGCTAATCCATTGTAAACACGTGACACCCCGTGCTTACAGTTTGTGCAAACAGTATTTTATAGGTTTGTCGTTTTCCTTCGCATTTTGTTCTAAGTGTCTACAAGTGTAGTGCTGCTACTCCAATTTTTCTGAAATATGACCTTATTTATTCGCATGGCTTTATTTATCACGCAACTACTGTAACAACAACACTCAGAGAAAAGTTCGAGAAACGTTCCAAGAACGACCCAACGCCCCTTTGTGTTGGGGCGGTGAGTTGCAGTGACTCAGACACAGAAGTATAAATCAAAAACGTTGGCGAGGGTGTCGGCGAAGTTGTCTGCGTCACTGCGACGCAGAAGTATAATAACGCGTGTATAGTGCACGGAGACAAAGCAAACGCGCATGCTGCCCATTTAACTAAAAAGTCCTCCCACCACCCCTACAATCAACGTTTTAATCTATAAAGAATTTTAGAAAGCCAAAATTAAAACTCCAAACATTTTTTTTATTTATTCAACCAATCAATCAATGAACATGTGATTCCTGTTGTTGTTGAATTCTTACTCTCTAACTCGCGGGCTCATTTCTAATACATATTCTTTGTTCCAACATGGCATCTCATTCCCACGACAAAGAAGTGCGATACAATTCCAGTCAAAAATCACTTCAGAGCTTCTTCTAAAGCAATGATGGATTGGACCAATCCTATGCATTTATAAGCTGGCCCCACACTATACAATTTTATAATCGAAGATTATTAAAGTAGGGACTACACCACACAATACAAGAGAATCTTTGTTTTTTTTGTCATTTTTTTATGTACACTATAGGCAAAATTCTATTTCTGTTTGAATATTATGTTTGAAACTCATCAGATAGACCCTGTATGCAGGGGCTAAGTGGACAACATTAACAGATTATGCATGAAATTGGGTGCAGCAGTTTTGGGTGAACAAATAGAGGCATGCTTGGGTGCTTGAATGTTCAGATTGTTTAGGTTGCTATTTTCACAATTGCATTGCTGGCACACACCCACGCACACACACACACACAGTAACAAAATGCCCTGGGTATGTGGAGATCTTTCTGTTTCCAGGGGCACTTGGTACATGTTTCTTAAGATGTCATTCATTGCTAAAATGTTTAAAGACGAGATGCTTTTCTGAAACCATGTTTACACTGTACAGGGTATGACCTTTCACACAGATCCTCTAATACTGAAATAATAATCAAAATGCCAGTCACTTATGGACGGCTGAAAAAAAAAAACAAATCTATTTAAAATCTCATTCTGATTCTTTGGTGTATCAAACCTCGTGACTACCAACTTACAACGGAATGCAGCACCATTTTGTTATCATAAGTACAAGATTTTCAGTAAGCAAGAATGTAAGTCAGAAAAACTGACTTGTATTTATCAACTACCGACGTGCACAAGATATGGAAAGTCATGGCATCCTCCATTTTTGGTATCCAACGGAATATGAATGCTTCCTAACTATTTTCTGTGGGAAACACTGGAATTCCAGAAGATATCTTT